>JAWRVZ010000023.1:3362500-3750000 GCA_037043235.1 Rhodeus uyekii | reverse complement strand
GTTACCCAAAAAACATGATAAAAGGTCAAATCTTTTATAGTGTAAAGAGTTGTGCCAATTTCTGACTTCTGTCAGGGAGCATTTGTGATGAGATGAGATTTGAGAGAATCGATGAGATTAAAGGCTACAATCCTTTTTTTCTGCTGACGTGGAGCTGGACGGACTTTCGGGAACGCTATGTGATGACTGCTGGGATATGGTAGGGATAAAGTAAACACGATTAAATGCACTCTTTTCTTCCTTAAGAGGATGTAGGAAAAGAAGTTCATTATTTTGGGCAGGTCATCAAAAGAAGAAAGTTCTCTTGACAAAAGAACTGACCAAAGGGACACTTACGAAAAGCTCAGCGTACAATTTCCTGTCGGGAACAACAAAAAGCTTATGTGGATGTTATATATCAAATTAAACCAGTTCGTTACTGAAAACCTAACACTACTCTTTACCTTAAATTTACAATAATCCCTCGCCACTTTGCGGTTCAAGTTTCGTGGCCTTTCAAAAATATTCATCGAAAAATAAAAAATTAGAAAATACGTTAAATGATGCGAGAGAAACGGTTTCCCAGGATGCCAGACAAAGAGAGAAACTCTCTCAGAGGATTTGTACACACCCACAGCACTCAGACAAGACACGTGATTGGTTCCCGGCGCGAGATCGACCAATGAGAGCACGAGTGGAGTGGGAGCTCTTCGCCTCTCTCAGAAGCAAATGTTGACGATCCAGCGCTGATATCTGATAATGAGACGCTTCCCGAACTGATTTAAAGGCCTCATTATACCAGTGCAGTAACACCATCATCATCATCATCATTCATGGAACCGCACAGGTCTGTCATCTTCATCATTACTGGAGTCTCAAGATACTGCTGTCATTGATGAGTGTAGAGCGCCATAATACGTATCGTATGAGAGAGAGTAAATGTATAATATTAAGGTTTTATAATTAAATAGATTTAATTAAAATATATATAAAGTATAAATATACATATTTTAAACATTCTGGTACCTACACACACATATACGGAAATTCCTAGGGGGGGGCCAATCCTACTTTGCGGCGGGTTTCGGTCCACATTAACCGCGATAAAGGAGGGATCACTGTATACCATTTCAATACATTCTGACACAGAGACTTCTATCACTTCTTCCATCGCCTCAGACGGGTGGTGTTCAAGTATTATAGCGATTTCACTCATTAGTTAAATAGATGGCACATCCAGGGTTCCAACACTCCCCCGCTCTCAAATATGGAGTCATTATAATTAGCTTAATTTAAGAACAATAACAGTTCATTGGAGTACCTCACAAGTATAAGCAAGTTTGTGTGCATGTGTGAGCTCGTGATGAGGGAGTGGGAATGACTTATAAGCAATTCAACAGAATTATGTGAAAATGACTTATAAAAGACTTATTTATAGTGCTCTGGGAGGCTGATCATGAATGGATATGCTAATACACTACAAAAGGAAATTATGGAATGATAATTCAAACCTCTCCTTTGATGACACAAAAATACACTCTTGTGCATTAATATTCATATTGCTCCCTTAATATTCGATTTACATTTATGCACAAGCATTTCATGCTAATTGGTAATGTGGCACTAAAACGATCTGTGCTCGCATGAATTCCAAAAGTAGCTCATAAGTTTCTAGCTTCATAACTTTGTCTGTCAGAAACCTAAAATATTGGTTTATGCTTCAATTTCATTCAGTATTAAAAAGTATTAGTGAAAAAGTCTAGAACAAGTATTACTTTATCCGATTGATATTGATTTTTGCAACCAAACCGTTCACTTTTAGCAACATGCTAACATCAATCTGTGGTGAAATTAATAGCAATTTATGAGTATAAAATTTTGAATCGGCCACTTCCTACAGGAATTTGAGTAGGAATGAGAGGAAAAAGAGTGCAGCATGAATTATGTATTTTTGTAGGAAAAAATCTGGAAATGATATAGCCTATGTTTACCTTTTTACTTCATGCGGTTGTATTTAGTCTTCAAAAATCATAAAAGTTGTGTTCATTTGTGAAGATTATCATGATGAACAAAATGTATAAAGACCTGTTCACACTAAGAATGGTAACTATTAAAATAGCTATAACGATAACTATGTTAGCATCTTCATGAGCTTGAACGGACATATTCACACAAAATCAAGTAAAAATAGCCGTTTTGTCAAGTATCATCATAAACATAGTCGCTTATGTCTTAAGTGAGTGTTAACATGTGAGACTTAAAATGCATGTGTAACAGTATATTGTAACCGTGCAACTCTTAAAGTGGTAGCAGCCTAATATTCTGTTTTTATGTTCGTCACTAAAAATTGCTCATTGCTCATGATTTAATTAATTAATATATAAGGGTTAATCGATATGTATACAGTGATACTGATTTTAAGAGCTGTTTATTTCAGTTGTATATGTTTATTCTGTCGTATGTATTTGTGCTATTGCTTGTAATTTGATCATTTTTCATCTTTCTGTCTTTAACAATATTTAACATTTATATGAGTTAGGCTCATAGTTTTTGGTTTTTATTTACATTACAATTACAACAATAAATAGGCCTATTTTATTTTATTTATTACTTTTTTGCGGTGGGGCCAACAAATTTGAACCACTGGCCCGACTGGACAGGTAGAATAAACCCTTATTGCCCTTATTGCTTATTGTTTATTATGAGCAGTTTTGTTGTCAATTGCCAGTTTAAACGCTAAAGCTCATAGATTCTGTTTGGCTGTCAATCTTTTATCGTTCATAAGCTGAAAAAATGTTTTCTAAAAGTGATTACAAAGATATTGTTTCTTTGTGTCGTTACGGTTAAAATTGTGGTGTGAACTTGTGCTATTCTATTACATTTAGAGAGGTTTAGATGTCTTTACCTTTAGCGTTATAGTTATTGTCCTTGGTGTGAACAGGCTTAAGAATAATAAACCTCTGCTGGATAGCTTATTTTCAGCAATAATCCAAAAGTCAATGGAAAAATCCCACTTTGATTTGTCAAGATAAAACTAGGGTGATGCAAACCTCCAGGTAAGCCTACAAAAATACATCCTCACTGTTAATGCATTCTGGGAAATGTGTTCCTATACCTATGTATGTCCGCAAAGGTTAATTATTTAAGTATAATTCAAATGATTTTTTTTTTAAATCATTGAAATTCCTCAAATGAACTGGAGACAACACTCCCAATTCAATTCAGAATGGTGCACAAGTAAGTTTTGTGAACTGTTCTGTATCCTATTTGTTGGAGGTGAGAGGCTAGATTGTCTTCTTACGGGTCCTCTGCCCTCCCCGGTTTCCCTGTCACCTCATTTCTGATGAGACTGTGTTGTTGATGTTTTCTGGAACTCATTTCCCCAGCCCTGGAGGTTAATTGTCTCTAGCTCCCTCATGTCTCTTATTGATTAAGAGCGTGGGCTGGAGCAGCTCAACTCATTGGCACCGGCGCACATCTTCACCATAAGGCAGGGCCTTGAACCTCGTCACTCCATAGAGGACTGTTCCATCCTGGGCATGCCCATAGGGACCCGAACCCCTGACCACCATTGGCACAAGCGATATCTTGTGCCGAACAGCCTGTGGAATTGCTCTGGGCTGGTCTTACTCGCTGTGAAGAAAAAGGAGCAGGCCATGGGAAAAGTCATTCTCAGCCACAGCGGGCGTGAGAGACACTGCTAGCCAGTGCTGTCCTGCTCTTGCTGTGAAGCTGTCAATCTCTCCAAGATGACGATCTGTGACGGACCTGTCATAGTTCATCATCGCTGATTGAGACACAGGACCCTGAGCGCACTTTACAGACAACATGTCCAAGAACAAGTCTAGACCTAAAATGTTTGTCAGGCAAAGGCGAAAAAAGAAACAAGACACAGCCCATAAGCGCTGTCATCACCAAAAATATTTCCTTTTTTTTTCCTCGAAAGAGGAGCGACCTTGCAGTAAATAAAAGAAAATGCAATTTATCTCCTTCATGTTCAACATATTGGAGAGCAACCAACTGTCACGAAAAATACACAAACAAACCACAATTTTTTCCTTATTCCATCTCAGGTTTAAAAGAATAGTTCATCCAAAAAATGAAGATTCTGTCATTATTTATTCAAGCGTTGTGTCGTTTCAAACTTGTATGTTGCTCAGAATCTTTGCGTTCTTTTTCCATACAATGACATTTCATTGCAACTATGTATGTCTAAGTAAGAACCGTACAAGTAGACCAATAGCTTTGTGTTGAGGAATAGACATGAACAATAATCAGAAGACATGGACTTCAATGGTGTTTAGACTTTTACTTGTCCAAGCTAACAACATAAACGTTTGGAACGACATGAGGTTGAACCAATCAGCACTAATCTATGATTCCAGTATGGGATGGAATCAACGTTTCCATTGCTTTATCAGTAGACTCTATGGCGAGTTTCCTCACTAGTCTCTTTATAAAGCCTTGCTCCCTGTCCACCCACTGCCATCTGCTACGCTGGGCTTTGGACACACAGCTTGGCATTTTGTCCGGGCTGGCAGCTCAATGTGGAAATAACCAAATGTGCCCCTGTTCCTTATAGTTGTCAGAAAAACAGTCATACATAAAAGAATGCCAATCACGGCAAGCGCGTTTGTGCGTTATGACAGAAGTAGAATAACTTCTCAGCTTGCTTTTAAAGACATTACTGCCTTTCAAAACCAAAAACTGTGAAACTGTGATTCACGGTTGGGGGTGTCCTTTTACACAGCACAACTATACACAAAAAGTTATATAGAGCAATTTATATTTAGATACAACATGGCCTGCTCTTCTGGTTAGTTTTGCTCATCAAATGAAAACAGTTTGATGCTTACTAATGTGGCGAATACAGGCAAGAGGAAATATCACCACTTATGGAATGCCACAAGTCCAATTAAGTTAGTGGAGCGAAACAAACTATTTGTGTAATAAATATTATGTAGTATATGGAGCTTATTACAGACTATATGTTATAGAAATGTATTTTAATATGCAGTAGTACACATTGCATATTACAATTGGTTACAACTAACCATTGTTTAGAAAATTTGGAATGAGGGGGAAATGATTTGAAGACATTGTATAAATCGTTTTGTGACACTGATATTACTAAAGCTTTTTTTCCAGACAGATTGTATTACAGATAGCAACATGGATGGCTTACCAAGCCAATGCTCTCCTGTTATCTTGCCAAATCCTTCACGATAGGCTTCCCAGTCACGGAAAAAGTTAACAGAGCCATCTTCTCTGCGTTGAATCACCTATAAAAAGACAAGTTAAAATGTCATTGCTGAACAGTTAAACTCTTTTTTAATCAATTCTATATCCATGCAGGGGTGATTCATGCATCAGACACCTACAACAGGAAAAACAATTATCATTATTTCCACAGTGTTAATGCAACCTGGAACCTCGCCTGGCTACATTTGTCTTCATATTGATGTTGTTTCAACAGGGGCCTGACCCAAAAAGGGTTGCATGATGCATCAGTCGCATATGAGTTATTGGCTGATATTTGACATTTTTTTAATTAATCAAAATCTGTTGAAATCATTTTAATATGAGCATATATTAATAAATGAACATATATATTGTATATGATTAATAAAATATGGATACAATATGCCAACTTTCGTTAATCAAATTTTTTACATATAGATAACATTTAAATTGGCTTGGTTTTCTAGCACTCAAACTTAATCTTTAATAACATTCAGTATATCTTATTTTATAATATGTGTTTTAATACCGTGCATTATAATGTTCTGATGCCTAAATGCGCTTGTAGCTTTTTATTTTTTTATACAAAATAGTAAAGAATTTTACTATCATCCATGACATGAGCTTATCTGTTCAGGCCAGTATCAATGCATCCGTCATTTTTAAAGTTACCTTTCAGTATTGAATGAAACACATTAGAGGTGTAACGGTACATGTATTCATCCCGAACCGTCACAGTCTGGTGCATACAGTCAAACGACAAACACAGTCACAGGTGATCGACACTCCAATCCAGAAGGGGGCCTGCACGCTAATGCAACGTTTGTTTGCTAACAATCATAACAGGGAAAAAAGCAGAAGAAAAGTCGATCTATGCACCAATCCAGAACAAGACTTCAGATGGCCCGCAAGAGCTTTCTAGTAGCCAGTATACGTTTCGATAATTTTTTATGACGTGCTCCGCATGCTTCACGGAAAGGAAACTGGGATGGCAGAAAGCGGCATCCTTTTTGTTTTCTTTATTTTACAGAAGCACAATTTGTCTTTATTGTGAGTGTACAATACACAAATAAAAACAGACCCTTTACAGATTCGAATGATGTCTTACTCTAATCTTCATGACCGTAAATGATGAGTATTTTAAGTTGTTTCAGCTGTTATAATGAAACAAAATCATTTGACATTTTGCCAATTTGTGGTGTGACTTGTGAAAGTCTCATTACAGTATGGTGATGAAATATGCGTGTTCTGGAAATGGGAAGCCGCAGGTGACACTTTCTGTCTCCTCGTGGAAAGGTGGAGGCTGTTTTTCTCCTTCATGATTTCTTAAAAAGGTGTAATATTGAAGACAACGACAGCGTGTTAATCAATCAAGCAAGTTTGAAAACAACCGTTGAGTTTTACCGCGCAGCCTTGGTCAACCTATCGATTAGAGTAACAAATCAACAATTCCTTAATGTTTTATTTTAATCAATCAGGAATCTATGAGAACCGAACATGTAAATGTACCGAATTCTTATCGAACCGTTACCCCAAAACCTACAGTACATACCAACTCGTGACTTCTGTCTCCGGTTACACCGCTTAAATACATACAGTAATAATACCTTGAGATGCGAGCATAATCCATTCCAGGGCCGAGCTTACTTACTTAATACTCATGTGAATCACCCACGGTAACCCCCATTGTAAAACCAGGGTGGCCCTCCAGTGGAGATCACATGCAGTTACCCCATAAGTGTATATAATTGACACCACAGGAAGACTCGCGGGAGATACGTAAGGAAGTCAACGAGCACGTGAATTGAAGGAGTGAGGCGGCGTGGTCTCCGAGTGCTCGAACACCTAGCGTCGGCGTCTGTAATCGTGCTCGTATTTCAAATCTTTACTCGTATTTCAAAGCAAGAAATTGCTCGAAGGCTTGCTCATATCTTGGAATAATCGTATGTCGGGACGCTTGTATCTCAAGGTATTACTGTATATATTTATACTTCACATTCCTCTGAGCTTGTCAAAATATGTTTTGGGATTGCCTTTCCGCGCAAAGGATGCCTTTTGGAACAATCTGTTTGACAAGAACACATCTACAATATGATAATGCCTTAAAATGCTGTCTAGGTAGGCAGCTCACAAGGTTTTGGACCATTACCAGACAGGCGATCTTGTACGTTACCTTAGTATCTTATGCCAATCCTCTGTTCGCTTCCACTTAAAAACAGAAAGATAATGAATCATAGTGTTTCAGTCTCTAGGTAGCTAACACACTGTCTCGTTCCTGCAGGTAAATCCTTTGTCTTTGGTATGCAGATGTATTCTTTACTCTGAGAGGAATGAAAGGGAACATGTAAATTGACTGGAGATGGATATTTCAGGAGTGCGGTACAGAGGACGCGTGTTGAGGGGTCTGGGTCCTCAAGGGAAAGATGACGCACATGTGGAATTCAAAGTGAAATTCAGACACTAATTGACTCCTGATCCCTTTATAGAAGATTAATCAGGCAGGCAGTGGATCAATGGCTGTTGAAAATGCCAGCAAAGGAGAAGTCTTGCCATCAATGTAAATGAGCCAAGCACAGCGCCCTCCTCACACGCTCACCACTGCTTGCCAAAACGAAAAACACACATGCCTCAAGGGACAGTTCCCAGAGGAACATCCTCACCTAAACAAGACAGGAACGATTCCGCACTTAAGGAAATCCACCTTCTAACCTCAATTAGAAATATTAGGATCATTTACCTGTTTATGAGATGACAGAGATGTCAATGTCTTTGTTTCAAATAAGGTACACACATGTGTTCTTATGTTAATGACAAAGACTTTGTTGTTGTTCGATCTTATATATACAGTATATATATATAACGTGTGTATGTTTTATGTAATCACTTAATCTGAGGTTGCAGAAAGGCAGTGATTATATGCCTTTGTGTTATATAATATTTTTTATAATATTTGTTATATAAAATACATATACATATATATATATATATATATATATATATATATATATATATATATATATGTGTGTGTGTGTGTGTGTGTTATATAATATTTTTAAAGTATTACATATTTAGTATTTTTTGTGGAGCACAAAGATAGAATTTTTTCCAAGGTATTGCATTTTTTTATTGCATTATTAACTGTTATAAATGTTATTTATAACATTAATAATAATATTATTAATGTTATAAATTTATTATAACATTATTTATTAATATCATAATAATAAATATTTTTTAAAATATAATTTTTATATTATTAACTTTATTAATTATTACAAGACAGCAATAAATAAACACAGAATCAACGATTACCCCTGACCTCTGAACTATGAAACTCAACATGTACTTTGTGCACTACTCTATGAATTGCTACGCAAACCAAGTTTGTGCCACTTGATACGCATGCATCGATGTACTTGTGTAAGACTATGTTTCAGGTGTGAATGTACCGAAGGTGTTTTTTCCTCGTTAGCTGAGTTTATGTTTAGCTAAGGGGTTTTATGTGTGATGACACACAACATATAGATTCTGAAGAAAAGACCGTTGAGTTGGACCTCCCAGGCATGTGATCTTTGAAAACACAGCCGCTCTCTCAATAAAACATGCCAACACTCTGTGCAGGTGCTTTGGGCTGCATTCAAAATTAATGGATGTGGCTTGACTCTGAATAAATCCTTTCATTGGTTCTTCTTCCAACCCACAGAGCTACCAAAAAGATTTTAATTATTCACCATAATCTCTGTAAATGAACACTGAGTCACCTTTCAGCAGTGGGCTCACTTAATCTTTATTGTACCTCGAGTATAAAACAGGTAATTAAAATACAGAGAAATTTTCATGTTCCGATAAATATTTCATAAGACCTGCTTTGAATATTCCCACTGGCGCAGCATGAGCAGACTTCAAGCAAGGCGGCGTTTAGGTGTTGGAAAATCAGTTGCATATTTCAGGTGGGCACATTCCGGGCCATTCCCAGGGTTCAGAGAGGGGATACGTGACGGCTCTAGGGCCACTGTCACTGCACAGCGCAACAACTGACTGAAAATATTGAATAAAATGCTAATCAATTCATGGCGCCGCAAGAACGTTAAAGGGAAACTTACTAGCATGGTAGCACAATATGTTATTAAGTTAATCATATATACCTGGGTGTGAAATAGAGCTTTTTGCATGTTTGCCACACTTAAATGTTTCATATCATCAAGCAAATTCAAATATTAGCCAAAGATAACTAAAGTACACAAATTGCAGTTTTTAAATATAGGTTGTTATTATAAAAGGAAAACAAAATCCAAACCTACATGACCCTGAGTGAAAAATTTAACCTATTGCCCCCTAAAACTAACAACTGATTGGTTACTTGTGATTAATATGATTAACTGACAGATCAATAAATGAAAGGGTGCAAATAAACCATTATTATTTTCATCACGTGAACTGTATTTTACTCTCACTGTTGTGTTCCTCTGAGCATCTACTTCCTAATTCTGGAGTCACACTCCAGCTGATGTGTCCCAAAAGCAATTTCTCCTGTTACAATGAATCTCCAATGCCAGCAGAGCACATAACAGCAGACGTGAGTCCTTCGACGCAGATGAGGCTCAGCTCCAGGTCGCGCACTTTGTCTGACGGCCTAACGCAGACGGATGACCTTGTTCCACAAGAGACGAGATGTTCTTCTGTTTCACGATTGCCAAAGAAGACTCCGTATGTGCAATTCAGGGAGAAAATGAGTCGGACAATCTTAAGACAGTTCACTCTTGTGCTCAGACGGAAAAGCAGCCTTAAGAATCGTCTTGTTATCTCTTAATTATCTACGCTTTGATTTGCAGCACTACGGCAGGCGGCACACAGCGAGGCCCGAGGGAATTCTGAAACACCTCTAGCGAGCTGGTAAAAATTAATAATTGTTCTCAAAGGCTGAACCTCCCTCATATTAGTTGAAGTATTTCATTTTCAGCCCATGTAAGAGAGGAAGTGTGTAAAAGATTAAAAGGAAAATGAGAATTGTGTTGAATATTCAGAAATGATGGAGTGTTTTGGTTCCCTTGAGCGAATTAAATTACAAATTTATTTCACCGTTTTGAAGCCGGTGGCTAGTTTTAATTCTAAAGAAAAGAAAAAGAACTGAGAGTTTATTGGTCTAACAACAGTTCTATAATATCTGATTTATCTTTTGAAGTGCAGGTAACGACCTCTGTAATTTCTCAGGAGATATCCTTTGTAATCTTCCTCATTTTTCATTGTTTTGCTATGTTGGTTGGAGGTGAAAATTAATTCGATTGTTCATGGGATAACCACAGGCCAGATAAGACATTGGGGAGACCAGGGCTTGTTGTCACAATTTTCTCGTCGATGAATATTTTTCAGGGTAGGTTCATTTTTTGAAAGCCAGTTTCTGTTTATGCACATGCATTAGTCTTGGCTACAAAAAACATCTGAACATTTACACTGGTGTTATTGCCTAGGGGAAAAAAGACTCTTTATTTAACAGTGGGGCTTGACACAATATATGGAGTAAGATTTATTATTTATTGTGGGGAGCCACAATAGATAATACAATTATTTAAATTATATTTATTTTCTACAGCTGTGATAACTATTGCAAAATAAAAAAGAATACATATTAAAAAAAATAATATAATAATAATAAAAATAAAAATAATTATTATTATTTCTTATTAAAATGTTGGAAACACTGTAATTAGGGTCCAATTCTCACTATTAACTAGTTGCTTATTATCATGCATATTACTAGGATATTGTCTGTTTATTCGTTTTTATAAAGACCATATTAATGCCTTATTCTGCATGATCATATTCTACATCCCATAATACAATCCAATGCCTAATCTTAATTATTAGGGATTGCTAATGTGACCTTACTAATTATTATTAAGCAGTAATTAGGTCATAGATAATGGTTAATAAATAGTCAGAATTGGACACTAAACTAAAGTGTGACCAAAAGCTTAAATATTAAAATATTTGTAAAACTGAATAGTAGTAATAAATTATTTTTTCCACCAAAAAATCACTTAAAAAATACTTAATAAAAGAACACCTCCATTTGGAGTGTAAAAAAAATAGAAGATATAATTATGAATGCAATTGAATGCATCTGAATGCATCTGCAGAAAGTAGACATAACACATAAAACACATTAAAAAAACGTTTCGACCAAATGCCTTGGCACAATATTTGATCATGATCACAGCCGATAACGAGCAGCATTTAAAATCAAACACAACTACAACATGGGCCATGTATAATTTAGTCGCATAAATGAAATGCATAAAATGACTTTGCATGCAAAATTGGATCTTTAATATTCACCGACTGAGTGACAGCAAAAACAGAAAGAAATCAATGACCTTTAATTTGACGAGCAGAAAAACAACTGCAGTTAAAAATATCCTAAACTTCAATGACATGCTTTGTTCACATCTATTTACCGCACGTGCGGCAAAATATAAGAATAATGTCTCTCCTTTAGGCAAACAGCCTCTCCGAGCTTATAGTGGAGCATTTGTGGTCTATAAATGCTGCAGCAGTGTGGGCTGTTTTTCACTGGAGAGTCACTAGGTACTGGCAGGTTGGGTTTCATATTGCTGAGAGCAGAGAAAACAACCCTGCTGCAAAAATAACTGAAATCAAATCATGTTGTTCGCTCATATTCCCCATTGAGACCCCTCCCGCAGCCAGCAGTTGCACAACAGACCGTTGGTAACAATCTGCTGGGCTGGAACAAGAGAAGACATTCAGTGCCAAAAAACACGACCTCCTCCTGTCACTCTGACAGAAAACAGAGTCTGACCACACACAGGGCAAAAGGGTGGAGGATTTGACAATGGTCTCCCAGAGGGCTGTCAATCAACCTAGCTATAAACTTGTGGCGTCCACACCTCTGGTTTTACTTGTGGAGGGTCAGAGATGGTGACTGAGCTCGCCTAGAGCTCCACAGATGAATCCTCTTTCTAGAACAGCAATACTGTTAATACTAACAAAGCTATAAGCTAACAAATTGATTGCGGTACATTCCATGACAGAATTGATCAGAATAATTCAATACTTGACTTTTAGTGTGAAGTATGATAGTTAATGTTATCCATAAGCTAGTGTGCTTCAAAACAATCACAAAATTAGCATTTAGAAGATAGAAGCATTCAAAACGAACAGTCTCTAGCTTCCGCCGAATACAGAATACAGACTTTGATGACATCACAGTGTCAGGGTTCTGCCACATTCGGTCTAATCATTTCTTGGTGTTGTGGCAGAGCTCTGACACTACCATAGTGTCTCGTGTTTTGTGTGTGTGCGGGTGGCTACGAGTCGTGCGCGCTCTTGTCTGTGTAACGTCTTGTGTGCGGGTTATGATGTCCGATTCCGAGACTGGTCTTGTTCAGTTTCAGTTTTGTGTCGGGGTTTAGACATTCATGAAAGATGTTTTCGTCCTTGTCGTGAGCGTGCGAGATGAGTACTTTATGTGGGTGGGCGTGGTTTCGGGCTTTTGCTTGAACCGCGCACTCTTGTGTCTTTCTGCATTGTTGGAGCACGCGGTTCGTGTTTACATCGGCTGCATGCTTTCATGTTGTGTTTTTGCTGTCTTTGTTTCATGTGAACACGTGGCGATGTGCGTTCGCATTGGCTGCGCGTTCGTGTCTTGTCATTGTGTATCCCGCCCACCTTGTTCCCCTGTTAAACTTTGATTTGTCCCAGCTGTTTCCCCGTTCAATTATCCTCCCTCCTGTGTCTATTTAATCCCTTCGTGCTTGCTGTCCTGTGTCGCTTCGTTGTCGTTTCTTACCGTCGCTCCTTGTTGTGGAGTATCCTAGTCCTGTCTAGTCTTGTCCAGTTTTAGTCAGTCTTGTCAAGTCTGTTCTGTTTTTCACCCTCTGGGAAACAGGAAGTGCTTGCACTTCCTGTTTCATTCCCTTCATGTTTCATGGTAACTTGCATTGGGATTTTGTATTGAACATAACTCTGCATCACAATATTGTACACTCAAGAGGGAGGGCTCTTTTTACTCAGGCAACCAATGAGTATCTCATGGTCACTATGAAGCCCTAGCAACCAAACAGAGCATCCTAGCAACCAAATGCAAAGTGAGATATCTTCAGTTCTGAATGTTGTAAAGGCGTTGTGGTTGGTTTATATCATTATTAAACCGTGCTACCAACATGCAAAATTAAAGTTTCTGGTGTGACGTTCTAAGCCAACTTCTAAAGTTTGTCTCGACCAACTTTATAATCTAGTTTATGTTGGTGTTTTGTTTTATTTTCTGTTCAATAAAGACCCTTCCAGTCAGCACATTGCGTCCCTCTCATTACGTTATATATAGAAACTCAAGCTGCGACTGAAATCAGTCACGATGACTATTTTTAATGCACTATATGGGGTGGATAAGGAATGATTCAGACTGTAAATGACGAACAGATGCATATAACCGCAAAACATTTCAGGCCCATTTGAATTGTACACAGAATGCTATATTTTAAAGCGATATGGGGGAGATTACGATGAGAAAGCGGTTAGACAGACTCGGCATTAGAAACAGCATTGACTGGTAAAAGAGATACCATAAATTACACTTATATATTGTATTGCTTTCATATTAAATTTAAATGATGTTTCATCAACAAATTCGGGAGGAGCACATTCAAATGATCTATCCAATCAACATGTCATCAGCAATTATCACATCTATCCTATCAGCATGAGAGGAAGCCTATATATACACACAGCTGACTCATACTTCATACCTGACTCACACCTTTTCAATTAAATTTTAATTCACAATTTCTTTCATTTTTAAAATATGGGATAACATCCTTATTTGCAGTGTCAGTGTCATTGATTGAACAAACGAAGCATATGACCTGCTCTAGCATATTACACACTGTATAATATCAAGTTTTTTTCTTTGAATGAATATTTCGGACTATAATGTTAGAATGATATGTTCTCTTTTTCACTCCAATTTTTCAGCGCATTTTCCATCAGTGTTTGACATTTTTCTCATCAAACGCTGAAATGACTGTTTCAACTCAACACGCTGTACAAAGCTCGTGAATATGAGGCATGTGATTGGATGCTGGTTGCTAAGCATCTAGTCATAATATATGCAAATATATATTGCAAATTGTGCAGTTTAAGGATATGTATTTTTTTCATTGAAAACATATTCATTATAAACATTTGAACCTTTTGGATAGTATAAAATGTTTTAAAATCAACAAAAATATATGAGGAAATAAAACAAACTAAAAGTCAATGAAAAATCTTTCATATAGGATGAGGTTTAAAGAAATTACAACTTTAGGCTTTAGTGTCCAGTTACTTTTTGGAATCACCATATGCTTGTTTCAAAAGTCACTGCATTATTTGAAAGATATGATCTAGTAGTTTAACTTGTGCAACTAAAATAAAGAGATTAATTGCATAAAAGAGGTATAGCAGGACGAATGCTAAAAATCTGTTTATGGAGCAGATTCTGTCTCTTTCTATAGTCATGCCGTTAAAATGGTGCATAATGTCTGCTGCATAACTAGAATTTACCATGATATATATATATATATACTTTTTTTTTTACAAGTACGCACAGCGTCTTTGAGACACTTCTCTATAAAAGTATTGTAACAGTCTGACACTCTCATCTGAGATGACGTCAAGAGTGAATGCAGGTCACACTCTGAGTGCTGACCCTTTCCTTCTCTGCTTCTCACCAACTCCAGCTCTCCAAATTACAGAGAAAACAACAGGAATGAAAACCAGCCGTACTGTCATTTTCAGATAGATCACATAACTGAACAAGCGTTTTATTCTTTATAAAGGCAGATACACAGTCTGGCTCCCATAGTCCTGAGAATAAAAAGAAAAGGATGAAAGAAAAACAAAAATGTAGCATTTCTTCATGCACCACAGACATGATTTAAACAAACTGAAGGGGGGATTTTAGACCACTCTCTGTTCTTACTGATAATCAAGACTGTTAATCTTGTAATCTTCTAGTGTATTCTGGCATTTTTTATTGTAGACTTAGACTGATCATTTGTTTTTTTTTAATATTCACTTTGGTTTGTGAATTTGCTGTGAAATCGTTCATAAAAGCAAAAATTGCTCACTCCTATGTCATTTCAAATACTGCATGATATGTTTTGTTTTTATTTTTGACACAAACGAACACAAAAGCCAAAGCCAAATAAAGAAGAAAAAAAAATCAAAATACCATAGAAATATTCATATGATGAGAGTGCGATATGAAGACTCTGAAGACATATGCTAACTTTTTTTTCAAGCCAACACAAACTAAAACATGTTGAATATATGTTGTAAATATTGCAATTTAAGGAAATATATATTTTTAAATTGAACATATATTGCGTTTAAACATTCAAATGTAAAATAACATTGAACTTTAAGGAGGAAAATACAATTTCAAATCTTCTTAAAATATTATGTTACCATTTTGGGTGAAAGCAAAATGTTTGTTTTTTTTATAGATATTTTTGATAATATTATATAAAATGTCCAAAATTTTAGTGTAGGAAATATAGCTAAATACAATGGAATTGAAAATGAGCATTTTTTACATTTTAAAATCTGTTACCCCGGTTTTTGTTTATATTGAAATAATAATATAGCAGTTTTGTTTTTTGCAGTGTGGAATAACTTCACAGAAATGTATTCGCTGCATACATTTTTTCAGATTTTCTTTTGTATTCCACAAGTAATAAAATAAAATAAAATAAAATAAAAGAGCACATGGGTTTGGAACAACATGATGGTAGAGAATGAGAAAAGAATGACATGAATTAAATAACAATGTACTTCCTTTAAACAACATACAACATAGACTTAGTTATATGTGTCCAATCAGTGTCACGGGTTGCTTGTGACCCTGATCCTCGCTCAACGGCTTAAGGTCAAGCAGTTAAGCTGTTTGGATTACCCTTCATGCCATGAAGTTTAAGCACATGGAATGAACAGACGATCTGCGCCACCTGTGAAGGACCACGCTTCTTACCTCCACAATTCACAGCCATGTAATCCTGTCAGTGCTGATTAACTCACTAACAAACACCTCTAACCCGATCAGAGCCAAGCTGTACTTAAAGACCCAAAGCTCACTTCTGATTGGCTGCTAAGTTTATTATCAATCTGCTAGCTCGCGCCGTGTGCCAACTGTGTCACTGTTGCGCATGAGATCAGGGTTGTTACCACATGACTAAAAATGTTCACTTTGAGGCATCGTGTTCTGGTAAAGAACCTGCAGTACATAATGAAAAAAAGACTCAGGAAAAGCTTTCAGCTACCTTCTTCTAGAAGTCAGGTTTTGACCTATGCTGCAGTTTCTTTTAGACAAACTGAAACAGTTGAAAAAACGCACTCAAAAAGCTGTCATGCATTGCAGTAGAGTCGGATTTCTGAATTCTCTTTTGCAAACGTGCAATGTCCTTCAAGTAAGAGAGAAAAGGAGAGAGACAACATATTCCTTTTTTCTTTTTTTTGTTTAATGTCAACCCGTATTAGTGTCACTCCAATTAAACAATAAATGTTCATGTCCCCATCATATGAAGTTAATATACCAGATTAAATATTGAATTTGCATTTTTAAAAGATGGATATCATAATACTTGGTTTCCTTTCATCAAGATTTCACAATTAAAGAATATACAGGGTACATTTTTAATAATTTCTCTACTTTGATTTGAGCGGATGTTGGAAATTACATGGTTTTGGTGGGAAAGCAACAGCACAGAAAATTAATCAGTAATAATTTGATGCTGATATGTGCTGAGTATATGTTGTAAATATTGCAGTTTAAGAAACATTTTAATTTTAATTTTTCTATTTAAATTTTAAATTGAATATTCAATGTACTTCAAGGAGCAATCTCCAATATTCAAATACATTTTGGGTAAAAGCAATTTTTTCTCTCGTTTTTTTTTTTTTATAATATATTTTGTATATAATATAACTACATATTTAATTTTTTAATGTTCAAAAAATATATGACAAATATTTAACTAACGAAAAATAATTGAAAATAAATATTAATTATATTTATGTATTTAAAAATCTATATTAGTAAAGAACAAGCTGAAATTTGTTTGTTGCATAAATATTCTTCAGAATTTCTCCTGAAATAATAAAAACACACAAATAGGAAATAAAACAGCACATTTATTTTGATCAACAATAATTCTGGGGTGGTATTAAAGCTGCCAAAATTTAAGCTGCTCAGACGTTTTGGCAAAAAATGCCAAAAAACATGAAAATCAGGAGAGAAAATATGCAAAAAATATGAAACACAACTTTATCTTAGTACACCAGAAATGCTGGTGTGGTGATAATGAGGTGGAGAAAACTATCCAAGCCAACTCATATTTAATCTAAACTAATTTATAGTGTTTATATTACACAAAAAGAGAGAGAAAACGTTTGAATCTTTCTTAATTAAATTGTTATGTGCAATTTATGTATAAAGTACTGTGCATAAACTTTCCACAGAATCAAAACTATAACCTCAGTGTTGCTATCGACATGTTCTACTGGTTAAGCTGACACAATCTGGTCAAACCAACAACATTTAAAAAATAATAACTCACTTAATCAATTAATCCCTCAACCTCAGAGTATCACTGTAAAATCTCACATGCAATTAAAAAGTCCTAAAAGGCACAAATTTGAGATGGATACAAACAACTTTTACACTTCTAAAGGTGTTCCTGGCATCTGAGATGTAATACCAGACAGAGTAAAGTCAGCCATTCTTGTCCCATTGTCTTTTACTGTGAGAGTGTAAATTGATCCAAACACACAATACTGTCCAGAAAATACACTGCCACTTCAAAGGGCCGGGCTCTCGGAGGCCAAAGAGCCATTTCACACCTAATCAAGTCAGCCCTTAATCCAGGCTGGGACTGTGCAGATAACACACTTTGAAGTAAGGAGGTCCACTGACGGGAAAACTCACAAATCTGAAAAAAGGATTCCTTCTTTCAGGCTCATACGTGCTTATTCCGCTTTGCTTCATGGTTCAAGTTTGTCAGGCTCTGCAGTGTCATCATTGAAATGTCCCTTTTCTTCAAAACTCAAACTCTTCTAAACAAAACTGCAGTTTAATTTTGACTCTGTTTACACAAGGTAATAACATCAGTCACGGGTGATCTAAGTGCACTGGTCAGTCCTACTTTTCAAACATGTGTCCTGGGACCACTTATGAAACCAGAGACCTTCCCCTATAAACAGATCTTTAGGACGTTAGAGCTGACCACCTCTGGAAAAGGGTTTCATTTGGATACGCACCATAACTATTTAACCGTATGTTTGGTGCTTTCCGCATGTGATCATTGAAGCTGGAATATTAATATAAGATGCAAATGAGGGCTAATAAATGGTTCAATCATTAAGAGCCAGACGTGCCATCATTTCAAGTAATTTCAAACTAATTTTCAGTTTTAAACTTTAGCGGTAAACGTTTATTAAATAGCGTAAAGGTTGATAAACTCCTGGAATCATTTCGCAAATACACATTAATGATGTTTAATATGCAGATTGTATGGTTAAATCAGAAGAGAGTTGAGTCTCCATTAAAATCAATGGGACCACCTGCAACCCATCAGCGATTTTATACCCTCTAATGTGGTTCAAATTGAACTGTGCCACTGGACAGTCAGACTACCAACACCAGAGAATCAATAAACGGCAGTCATGCCGTGAAGGATTGCACAGATAGCATCTGTGACAAACTCTTGTTCGGATTCCAGCTGTGCCGTGCTTTCCTGCTCTTACTTAATACAGTACACAATATATGTGCGCTATACACCGCATATGGCACGTAAATAGTGTGAGTTTGATAAATCGAAATTGTCTTCTAAGACTAAATATCTCAGGTGAAGGTTGTGTAGCCAAACAGGGTATCTGTGCAGCACAGCGAATGGGGCCACATTTCAAGGGCTTGCCCGCTAATCCTCAAGGTTAACTTAGGCGTTCTCTTGTTTTCTGGACCACATTAATCACTATCTGAGATATGAGCTATATTAGGAAAATCATTGTGCTTGAACATTATCGCTGGGGTGTAAAAGAGGATCTTTAAAATTCCTTTTTATGAACTGGGTATGGATTAAGTTTTGGGAGAATCACATGAAAAGGCCAGAATATGTATAGGATTAATGCTTGAAATTACTGATTAAGAATAAATGTGTTTATACACACTTCACGCTAAGTGGACAATATGATGTTTGGGTGTACGTTTGGCCATATTACAACCACATTATAGTGAAAAATTGCTGGTTGATTGCAGATAGTACTATTAACTTTAACGAACACTTGCTCTCTTCTTATTTTATCACAATCTCCACATTAAAAATAATTTATATATGATAATTACATACAGATAGATGACAGATTTTTTTTTATCGGTTTATTGTCTCACTTCACATTTTTTCATTTGTTACCACCTACTGGCATATACTTTTTACGGTGACCAGCAGGGGACATGTTCGGCCTCATTTAGGCCCCGTCCACATGGAGACGCGGATCACTGCATCCGCATACATTTCTTATCGGATTGGCGTTCCGTCCACACGCATCCGGCGATTTGGGAGACTGAATCCGTTCACTTTTTATACCGGGTCCTAAAGTGTTTAGATAATATGTTTAGATAAGTTTAGATAATATGTCCTGGCCACAAGGTATTAATTCGGAGGAACATCATATTAAGTGGGAATGGGATATGTCATGACCACAAGATCACTTTGTCAAGTTAATGTTATCTTTATGTATAAGTATCCTGTGATGCATTTTCTTCAGGATTTGATCTACATCATTCAAATAAATATATATAAATTAGAGGTCGACCAATTGATCAGTATGGTTGATGGATGGCACTGATAGCTGATTGCTGGAACGATTGGCTATCTCCAAAAATCCATACTGAATTTTTCCAGGTTGTGTGTTTTGCTGGAGCGGCTGAGAGGGTCCGCTGTCACTACACAGAATGAGAGCGCTGAGAAGCGGTCTGCTGGCATTATACAGTACGAGAGAGGTCTCTAGAGTGAAGCAAAAACTATCACTGATGCCTCATGGTGTTTGTTTTGACAGGTTTTGGTATGAAGTTTTTTGGTCACTGTAACATGTTTTGCTATTTTGATTGGATACTCAAGTGTTCATAAATAGAAGCAAATAAAGTGTGAGAGTATACATACAATATCCATATGTGTCATGTGTCTCGTCATCAATGCTATGGTCTTTGTGTAGATCTTTAAAGATGGCCATCTTTAAGCATTTACATGAAATACTGAATAACATTCCACTTGTAACATTAACTAAGGTTAATAAAAGTACTGTTCACTGTTACTAATACATTTTTATATTTTAAAGTATCTCTTAACATTAGTTACTGCTCTATGAATTAACATAAACAATGATCAAGGTATAATTATAAAAAAATAAAAAGTTCAGCACTATTTTATGTGACACGTTTATTTTTATTCAGTATCCATTTTTAAAACGATCAGTTGATTAAAGATTTCCTGTAGCTCAAACAGTAGAGTGTGACGTTTGCAATGCCAAAGTCATGGGTTCGACTCCCAGGGAAAGCAAGAACTGATTAGAATTTTAATGTTTAACTTGAATGCAATGGAAGTCGCTTGGGTTAAAAGCATCAATGCATTAATAAACCAAATGCATTAATGTTAAGGGCCAAAGTGTTAGAGAACATATTGATAAACATCAAAAGTTTTTTAGGAGATAAAAACCCGGCATGGGTTATTCACATATTTCATAAAACATCTGTCCTGCTGGGAAGGCATTCAGAGCCTGAAGGAAGCCAATTATTCACATAGACATTTATGTTCTTTGAGAGTGGCCCATGTAATAACCTTAACCCAGAAAAAAAAAACACACACACAAACAGCATGCCGTCTGATTCGCTTTACAGAAGGGGTAAATATTTCAACGGAGCCACTTCATGTGCCATCCTCTGGCCATGTATAATAGATGAAGCATTTCATTTCACCTGGCCACTTTTAAAAAATAGGAAATTATACAGCAAATAATGCCTTTTCAAGAGTGTTGTGATTACACTTGAAATTTTCAGAAAAGGCCAGCGTAATTTGCACGAGGAATGCATTTTTCTCTCTCCGTTGAGACCAGCCTTACAATTTCAGCCTGTCTGTAATCATGAGAAATCATTACTCTCTGCTAAGATCAATGCCAGTAAAAAAAAAAAAAAAAACGTCTGCCATTGTGGCGTGCGGCACTCGGCCATTTTGAAACAACCTAGGGGTAGCGCTAGCCGCCTGAATATAAATAGAGCAACCTCAAGAATGGTTAGACCTCCAGACCTTTAGTGGTCATGCAAAATTCAAACAGTCAAGATGGAAAAAGAAAAAGAAAGATATGCTGACACTTTTCCCCCTCTGGCAATAATGTTACTTTCAACTTTCATCACCTTTCAAGATCTGGCATCAAAAACCAACCCCTTTTCTCGCCCCTTCTATATCTGCAGAGTTCCCTTTCAAGAGTTACAAGGGGAGAAAAATACAGCAATTAGTAGAGATCCGGGGCAGGACCAGAGACGGCAGAGGAGGAACGGTTAAGCTGCGGGAGTTTTGGAGTGGGCGGCGGTGCTCCGGTTGAAACTTTTCTGGGTTTAAATTGAAATTAGATTGATATATTTCATTCCCCTGCCATGCCAACAAAGTAAGATGCCATCGCTGGTGCAATTTCCTCTCAGATGCTTTGATTGCCGCCTGTGTCAGGCCATCTTTCAAAGAGCTTCCTCTTGATCGACTCCCTCGACTGAAGTCTGTCTTTAGAAGAAAAAAAAAAAACGATTCATGAACCGCGCCGAGACTGCTTCTAGGCCTGCTCTAGTTTCTTCAATCACTCTGGTGGTGCGTTCTAACTCTAACATGGTTAAATAAAAAAAACAACTAATGTCCAATGTGCTGCCTCGGGTTCAAGCAAACTCGAAATTCAATCTAGCAACAGAAAGTATCATTGTGTATATACCCTGAAGTCATTCCAAACCCATATGAGAGTTCATGAGAGAGGTAGCGATGCTGGATTAGTGAATGAATCAGTCATTTGACTTTTGACATTCTTTTCAAAGAATTAATTAAACTAGATCAAAAGATTATCTCTTTTACAAATATGACTTATTGGCTCAATAGTTAACAGCTAATTGGAGAAGATCATCTGTATATAATGATTTAATTTGTATTTATCCTGAATCATATAGAGACTATGAATATAGCGCACAAGTTATATGGATGACTTTTATGGTGCTTTTGCAAGTTTGAAAGCTGCAGATGCTATTTAGACCACTTTCCTGTAGCTCAATCAATAGAGCATTGGTGTTCACAACGCCAAGGTCATGGGTTCGATCCCAGGGAAAGCAAGAACTGATTCAATGTGATCTTTGAATGCAGTGTAAGTCTCTTTGGATAAAAGCGTCTGCCAAATGCAGAAATTGTGATTGCATAGATCACACAGTATATATTGGTCAAAATGTTACATTTCTATGTTCCATAAAAACTAAAAAAGTTTGGAAGAACTTGATGACAGAATATTCATTTTGGCGTAAAGTATCATGTTAAAAAGCTGCTTAAAAGTCTTGATTAAAATGGCACGTAAAATTATAATCAAAAGCAGCCGAAATGCATCCGGAGCATTTTTATGGGTCTCCTAAAAATAAAAGCAATTCATTATGCGTTCCGAAAAGAAAAAAAGAAAAACACAGAGGATGACAGCACTACTTATTAAAATGCCTCAGGGGACT
This sequence comes from Rhodeus uyekii, assembly GCA_037043235.1. Lineage (NCBI taxonomy): Eukaryota > Metazoa > Chordata > Actinopteri > Cypriniformes > Acheilognathidae > Rhodeus > Rhodeus uyekii. Next base: position 3,726,989 of record JAWRVZ010000023.1, on the reverse strand, counting down.
CTGGTTTCCAACATTTTATTTAATTTTTTATTTTTTTTTGTCTGGAAGTACATTGTTATTTTTGACAAATAGTACTACGTGCAAGCTTTTGACAGAGGGAAGAAAATATTACACAAAGAAACAAATCAATGCATTCGAGCGCAAAATAATCAGCATTTCTTGAAAAAGTGCTGGGGGGTAATTGTGGAGGAAACAGTATGCAACCTTTGGTGTTAAATGAGCTTTGAAGATCCAAATGTCAGCTGCGCCATCTGACAGTGTGAATGAGATCACTAGCTATTAGGAAACCAGAGGTGAGGAGCTGATCTTTGGGAATCAAAGATCGGGTCCGTTATTAAAACAATACTAGAACTGAATGATTTGGTTGCACTTTATTTTACAGTGTGTGCACTTATGTGTACTTACCTAAGAACGTACTGGGTATTGTAAGGTAACTACATGGGTTAAGGTTAGATTTAGGGGTAGGTTATTCCTTACCCAGTTATTGCAAATACTATAATAAGTACATAGTATGTACATGGGGAACAGGACCGTAAAATAAAGTGCTACCAATGATACTGTACTACACTACAGTTTATACAGTGCCATGGCAAAAGAAATTACTTTTTAGCTGAGCTGTAAGTTTTAGATATCAATTTGAATTGATTGTGATAAAAGAGAAAGACTGCGTGTTGCAAAATAATACAACAAAGGTTCTGAGCTGGTCTATTTAAATTAATTGGTTGAAAAGACTCAAAATTCAGTCCTGAACATATGAGTTATAGTTTGAATCAGTATAATAGCTCACTGTGAACAGATGGCCTGTGGTATTTTGAAACGTTTTTGAAAGAAGTCTTTCCAAGGTTGCATTTGATCAAAAACACAGTAAAAGAGTAATATTGTGAAATATTAATACACTTAACTCTTTCTATCTGAATGTATTTTAAAATGTCATTTATTCTTGTGATGCAAAGCTGTATTTTCAGCATCATTACTCCAGTCTTCAGAAATCATTTGAAAATGCTGATCAATGTTGAAATCAGCTGTGCTATATTGTTTTTGTAACATTATAGATGTCTTTACTGTCACTCATGATCAATTTAATATCTCCTTGCTCATTTTGACCCCCAAAACTGACCCCAAACTTCTGTGTTATCAGTCAATAAAATCAAGACTTGATTCGTTTTGAATCAGTCAAAACTCCCTCACTGAATGAATCAATAAAATTCAAAGTTTTGTTCAATAAAATGAACTAATACCTGCATTATGCCACTACAAGAACACATAAATTCAAGTCAAGTTACATGAGGTGAATCTAAACAGAGTGTGCGTGAAAATTACCTATAGAAAATCATAGAATTCATTGTATAATTCACAAACTGAGCGCAGACGTTTTCATGGGTAAAAACAGTTAATCACAGTCCATTCAAATGAAAACAACAGTGTGTGTGAAACACCCAGCATACAGACAGGTGCTAGTTTTGCAAACTGATGGAATGTGTGAGGATGTGAAGTTCATGCCACTTCATTTCTCTGCTTCCTCACTCCTGACTAGACATTGACATTCTCTTCACAAGCTTCCAACAGTGGTTCACATCACTCTGACTCATGTCACACTTTTTTCTTTTCTTTCTTTTCTTTTTTTTTCCCAACCAGAACGCTGAGAGAAATAATTTGGGGGTGAAGTCTATGTAGTAGATTGTGTTAAGCTGATGAAAACAAATTCCCAAGACTGTAATTGTCTACGTCTTTGCTGTTGGTCAAGGAAAGTGGTGTTTAGGAACGCAGCTTTGGGGAGGAATGCACCTGCGTGCTGACGGATGTAAAACAGGGACATTATTCCAGTCATCGCTGACAGCCACAGCTGCCTTCCAGATGTTTATACATCTGATTACTGCATAAATGAAGTATCTGCTCCAATTAACCACAGTTTGCCATCATTATTTGTAGTTTCAGAGGATTCTAGCTTTTTTCATTACTCCTCCCATGCACTTTCTCCTCCTGACCCTCTCTGCCTGTCTTTCTTTTTCGATTTCTAAATGTATAGGAGAGCTGATCACATTTAAAGAGATAGTTCAGCCCATAATGAAAACTGTGTGGTTACCTTCATCTTTTAAGCTGTAAAAGCACCATAAAAAAACTTTTTTTATCATTAATTCAAAAATCAGTTTTAAACATGTATTTTAATCAATATAAAGACTTACAGAAATTCATAAATTAGTTAAAAGATATTGGTCTAAATCAGTGTAAATACTCACTGCAAATAGTCACTGTGTTTCATATTGAATTGGCTACCCTAGTGAAAAATAAATGTACCAAAAAGCATTTAACATACATATATTTTATGCTAAGTATACTGCAAATACATGTACATATTTATGTGTTTAATATAAATATCCTACAAAAAAAAATCGATTAGTATCCATGTCATGACTCAACCCATCATATGATTCTTGTGAATGAATTGGAGAAAAAGAGACAGAATTCTGTCTTAAACATAAGAGTTATTGGATGGAATCTATATAAATACTAATTTCAAATGGATGATGCTTCTGGGCCAGGCTTTTTACATAGAATTGCCTAAATTTGGTATTGAACATTTCAATGATTGATCTGAATCAATGAAAACGTATAATTCTTATGAAAAAAATCTCTAACTGGTTAAAAGACTAAAAAAAGTAACAATCAGTCTATCAATAATTCTGTGAATGCGGTCTTTTATACGGGCCAGGTCTTTCATACCAGCTGGTTACAGTTTGTATAGAGGCTATACTGTATTCTAAATCGCTTTACTTCATACACTAGCTTTATGGAAGAAAAAGACTGAAATTGAAGTCAACTCAAAACAAAAACTTTTTTGGTGCTTTTTAATTTTGGTTTTCATTCCTTTAAGTTTGACTCACATAGGCACTATGAAGTGTTGTTGTATAAAAAGAGCTACATAAAATCCTTCAAAAAGTGTTCAACTGGAAAAAATAACCATGTGGGTTTGAAATGACATGGGGGTGAGTAAATGATGACAGAATTTCATTTCTGGCTGAACTATTCCTTTAATAAAACACCAGAGACCAAGCGTTTGTAGAGGCGGAGAGAGGACAGCTCATTCCATCGCTAACTGGGAATGTCCATGGCAGGGATTGTGTGCATGTCCGAGCATGTGAAATTACATCCCACTCCCCCAGCATCCCTCTCCGTGACCCACCTGAACTCAGCCTGATCTGCTCCGGCACCAGCAGAAAAGCCCCATATCCCCATCAAAAACTGCTGGAGGCCGCAGATGATGAATAGCTGGATCTATTAATTCCATGTAACAGTTCTGTTCTGACTCTTCAGATTCCCGGCGCTCACGGTACGCTTAGTGGTGCTAAGCTAATGCTCTCGCAGCCGCAAAGCTGCTTTGACTGTAATCAGGGAATACAATATGCCACCCTTTTCAGCACCATCCATGCTCTCCATTGAGGGCAAATATGAAAATACATGTCCTGGCACTTGTATCAGAACGGATGAAACTGCATGTCTGTGTTCACAACACAAGGACAACTCTGTCCTCCCCGAAAAAACACATTCATGTGAGCCTTATGACCATAAAGACGATGTGTCATCCAGTATCTTCTTTCCTTTTACCGCTTAGTTTTGTCACAGTCAAAGATTTCAAAGTCTTAGTAATGGCATCTGTTATTTGAAATATCTTCTTTCATTGCGATAGCCTTGCACAGACAAAGACAGACTTACATAAAGCATACGATGTTCCACATGTATTGTTCAAAGAATCTTCTCAGAGGACACCGAACAAATGAGGATAGGGCGGTTAACAGCGTTCTTTCAATTATTCATCATCACATACGTTTCACATAGTCCAATCAGTTAGTCTTGCAAATAATGACACTAAAAGTGCAGTTTTCTTTTTCATAAACGTTGAATAGATCTGAAGCCATTTCTTAGTAAAGAAGGATGTTATCCGACAACAACCATACAAAGTCATCCCTGTGAATTGATTAGAGCATTCTCAAGATGACTGAACACGCTGTCTTGAAAAGCAAGGCCTGGAAACCTGCCGCTTTGAAGCATTCGCAGCTTTCCAATATAATAGCAATTTCACATTATGGACAGTCTTTAATAATGGTAATAGAAAAACAATGTCCAAGTTATTAAATATCTGTCATATTTGCAGTGTGCAGCACTATGAAAACCCCACGTTTGAGTAATATTGCACAGTGTGCTGCAGTCAAATATTAATGTCCAAATCCCAAAAGCATTGCTATCACAGACGCTAATTTATAATTCTGCCTGCATTCCACATTTCAAGCCCATTCTCTCCATAAGTGTTGTTACGAGTCACGCTCTTGCTTATATAGCCTTACTACTGATGATCAGTAAATACATTTCAAGAAACACTTATTTACAATAAACGCTTAACTCAAAAATAACTGTTAAATAATAAAATGATTAGAAAATTTGCTGACTAAAATCAGCTTGAAGGTGAAACACTGTGCTATTTCATCATGAAAGCTTCTGGCAACATTAAATCCAGGAGAAAAGACCATTCTAGAGAAAGAACAAGTAGAGATTCACAAGTGCACTGGACAAAGTTTGAGCGAGCGAACTTAAAATGTTTTTAAGTTTTTTCTCTAATATTTATATATATGTATATATTAGATGAAAAACAGAAAAAACAGAAATGAAATGCCTTGGCATCTTAAATGGAAAAAAGTTTAAGATGAAGTACTAAAATTATTAACACTAAAATTGGAATAAAACTAAATTAAAGCTATATATATATATACTCGTTTATTCACTGAAATGTACACACATATACATATATATATATATATATATATATATATATATATATGTACATTTCAGTGAATAAACGAGTCATTTAAAATGACCAGAAAAGGATTACAAGAGCAAAATAATCTATCTATTAAAAGGTACAAAACAAGAAGATACTTTTCCATATATGTCAACGTCAGCACTGTTAATGAACTTAAATTGGATCTCTCAAGAAACGTCTAGTTACATAGTTGTGTGCCGAAAATACCGATCAATGGTGAGAACGCAGATCATGGAGATTATTCTCACCTTTATTAATGACTTTATTTCTTTTGACTATTTTAATTCCTTCCATGTAAAGCACATACCGTAGTCTATGAAATGTGCTATATGAATAAATTGGCCTTGCCTTACCTAAATGAACTTTACATATAGATTAATTAAATTTGTAATTCAGTCACATAATGTTAAAGCTCTCTGCAAAAGCCTGCATTCATTACATGCACAGGCAACAAAACCTTAGGAAACTTAGGAAAGGTTCTACATCTCTTACACTTTATAAAGTGTACAGAATGTTCCTATAAATGATCCTGTAAAATTTGCATCGAATTCAAGATTTTGATATTAAACTGCTATAACAAAAAATATAATTTATATGTACAGTAATACCTTGACATATGAGCGTCCCGACATACGAATATTCAGAGATATGAGCACATTTTGCTTTGAGATATGAGTAAATATTTGAGATACAAGCACACTTACAGATACCGACGCTAGGTAGTCGAGCACTCGGAGCAGCTCAAGCCGCTTCATTTATGGGGTAATTGCATATGATCTCCACTAGTGGGCCACCTTGTTTTTACAGCGGTGGTTACCGGGGGCGACGAGTGATTCACAAGTATTAAGCTGGGAGCAGCAAAAGTTATGTGTGTTCAATAACAATAAATATGTTCTGGTTCTGAGGCCATCCAATACACTACACAGGAAGAAACACTACACTTCCGTATTGTGTTTGCATTATTTACATTATCCCTCCCTCCTCCTCCTCCGCATATGCCGCCATTATCCGCTACTGTATCGTCTGTCTCGAAGGTAAGAACTCATAATTAAACCACATTTTATTTTATATCACAGGAATCCTTAAATACTCTAATTTTTGTGTATGTCTCTATAGAAATTAAAAACATGTTTTTTTCCATTGTTATTAGCACTAATAAGGGAGTTTTTTAGAGGGCTGAAATGGATAAAAAAAATTTCTGTTATTTCTTATGGGGAAATGATTTGAGATACGAGCAATTCGAGTCACAAGCTCGTCCTGGAACGGATTATGCTCATATCTCAAGGTATTACTGTATTGTATGTCCACGATTAAACAGGGTTTTCTGGTAAGAACAGAGCAGCAGCTTGGACAGACTCCCAGTATCACACTTCCACTTATAAGCCTCAATCTAATCCTGTTTACGTTCAATAAACCTGAGTTTGCAGACCTGTTACACCTATAACAACAACTCCGAGATGTGCTTCGAAGACCATGTCACATCTTCAACAATTAAATCGAGATAACTCAAATAATACGATTATTCATAATAACTGAAGAAGTTTGTGCCAAACTAACAAAACTAAATCACTCACGTTATAATGGAAAAGCTGTCTACAGCAGAAGCGCCCTTCTGTGACACATTTTGTAGAATCCTCAATACTTTTCTGCTTGTCAGATTCTTTTAAATGCATACAGCGCTGCATAAACGGCACAGCAGAATCTTTACCGTTTGACACATTTCTATCGTTGCATGATATATATACTGCCAGTCTTATGTTTTATCTCTGTTTTTATTCAAAAGACCATGAAATTAAAACTCTTCTGCGTGTGTCGAATGAGGAGGTAATGCTCTCGGAAAAAGTCTATTTTGTATGCAGCTGCTGTAATGAACTGTACACTTGTGAAACATCGGTTTGAAGCGTGTTTGTGCATGCGAATGCGTTCATGCGCGTATCTGTGACCTGCTTACTAATGTGTGGGAGCGTGCACTTAACAAGTCAATGCCTAATGGAGTGACTCATTACTAGTGATTTTCATTCCAACGGTTGTTCAGTTAATTCAGATATATTTAGTAAATAAATCAGCACAGAGGTGACCGGAAACAACATCCGAAACATCCGTCCGAGTGACTCACCGTCCATCCACCTCCATCAGTAGTCATGTCACAGAACACCTGGAAGCCTGCTGGGTAATGTGTGGGAAACACGGAGTAGATACCATCCTCTCTTTGCCCGCTGGCGTAGATGTCACTGCAGTCCCTGGGTCTGGAACCTGGCAGAAGATAGGACATGCCAGCATCATCAATCCACATTAAGCGGAAAGTCATAACTGCATTTTTTTTAAGAAACCCTTTCGAGGTACAGTATGAGAAAAGAAAGCTTCAAGACTTCAAATCTGTCATCTCGCACCTGCTGTCTAAGCAGTGGCATGTCTCTTTCACACTGATATAAAGTTTATGAGGGAATAGGTGTGAAACCATTCTAGGGCTCATTACAGCTGGCTGGAGAGTTGAGAACATGTGGCTAATGAGGAGTTTTTTTTTACCCTCTCCACCGGCGCACCCCTTGGGCCGGACGCTGCGCACCGGAGCCCTCTGCAAATCTGCCTTGAGACGGCTCTTGATGTTTCCGGTTTCCTTCTGCATGGAGCTGAGCGCATCACTCACCGAGTTCACCACTTTCACCATGTTGATCTGGCTCTCTGATAGCAGCTGGGGAAAGAAAGGAAGGGAAAGTTTTCCAATATATATATATATACATTTTAATGTTTAAAAACTATTTCTAAAATATAAATATAATATTTCTAAAATATGAACAATTGAATGCTTTAAGTTTTTTAAAATAAAATGAAATCATACAATTTTAATATAAAATTTTAAATATTAAAACACATATTCCATATATATATATATATATATATATATATAAATATATATATACACATGAATTATTTTACATGTTCCATTTAGAATATTCTAAATGGAACATGTAGAATAATTCAGATTTTTTTATATTTTTTAAAGAAGTCTCAATCTTATGCTCACCAAGGCTGCATTTATTTGATCAAAAATACTGTAAAAACACTAATATAGTGAAATATTATTACAATTTAAAATAGCTTGTTTCTATTTTCATATATTTTAAAATCTAATACATTTTTGTGTAACAAAGCTGACTTTTTAGCATCATTACTCCAGTCTTCAGTCACATGATCCTTCAGAAATCATTCTAAAATCTGATTTGCTGCTCAAGAAACATTTATTATTATTATTATTATCAATATTGAAACCCATTTTGGCTGCTTAATATTTTTGTGCAAAAACTGCTTGCAGGAGAAACTGGATTTCATGATGCTGGGCATTTCCTGAAAGCCTGGCTTAAACAATAATAACAATGAAGTCTCTGTATCAGCATGTGGTCCTTAGCTCTGCATTAAAATAACAGGTGCACTATGCTGCAGAACACTGATAGTGCTTCAGTTTAGCGGGCTCGTGGCCAGTGGGTCTGGACGCCGCTCGGTTTGAGTTTCCCAGACAGTCCCTTTATTGCCTGCATCAGCAAAGCTGCTCAGGTCACCTCGATGGGGGAAAAAAACACTCGATTCAGATTAAAGCAAACTACGCCTTTCTCCAAGGAAAGGTCTTTGTGTTGCAGACATCCAATATCATCATGAATCAACATGGCACTTGGGCATGTACAAAGCTCAGCTGACGATTAGCAAAAATTAGCCCTAAAGTGAAGCCCTTTTCCTGTGACACATGAAAGCGTAAAGCTCTCCTTTGGGGTGTGAACAAGCATCAAGTTCTTTGAGAGTGTGTCGCTAACAAGTCTATGTGTGCGCATATGTCGCTGTGACAACACTGCAAGCTAAGTGTGTTGGTGTGTGCGCGCACTTGCTTGAAGTTGATGATGGCTGACGCACTATGTACTTTCTGTGTGGATGGTTGGGACATTATCACTTGCAGCTCTCGACAGACTGGTTCGCTCCGGCACGCTGCCATGGCAACAACACTTAAATGTCTTTCATTAAAAGGCCTGTCCAGCATCAAAAGAAAAATATCACACATATAAAAAAAACACAATGTCCAAAAGTACAATGAATGCCATGCTCTGGCCTTTGACTAACACTCAACAGGACGCAAGACCTTAGTCGCCTCATCTACTCTAAACATCGCCTCCCTTTCATTAAAGAACACAGCAGGAAACTATCATTTAAAAGCCCTTTAGCCCTTCAAAACTCACCTTGAACTAACAATTTGAACACTAAAACTTATTGAATACTATACAGTATGCATTTTATACCACATTCTATTTTATTAAACTCTGTGTGAAACTGTAGGTATTATTCTATGTAGAATGCTTCAAAGTCTGTTTACGTGCACAAGATATGAATCAGAATGTGCTTACATTTGTATTTTAAACACATCAATATTCCAGTTTCTCAAAAATTTAACACATTAACCTGCATTGAACCTGTATTTATCAGAATTCTGGGGTATTATTATATTATTATCATTATTATATTATTAGGGGTTCAAACGCGAAGCGTTGAAAACCTATTGTAATTGTTAGGATTTTTATTATTATTATTATTATTATTATTATTCTTCTGCCGTAATGTGTCTCGTGCAGACCAAACCGTAAGGTCTAGAGACTTGAAACTTTGTCAGATGGTAGGTCTCAATTTGGGGAGAACGTATCAAAATGACACTTTTGCTAAAATCGTAATAGCTCTGGAACGCAAAGAGATAATCTCACCAAACTTCACATAGTCATGTATAAGCTCAATTTGTGGTCACACCAAAAAAACTGCGATGATTGACCACTTGGTGGCGCTATATTGCGAAAAAAACACTCAATCACCTGTACAGGGTCACATGGTAGTCCGATTGACCTGAGACTTGTCATGCACGGTCTTTGTCCAAGGGTCCATGATGGTCTATGAGGACATTGGTGTATCTCAAAAAACATGACCGTCATCGGCCAATGAACTTTGAGCATCAATTAGACCAGCTTAACGAAGGTCGATCGGAACGAAACTCGATGGGCGTGTTTGACTCATGGCCCTAGTGGTCTGTCAGAATTTTGAAGAAAATCGGACACTCGTTGGTGCTAACAAGTTTTTTGCGTCTCTACTCACGTGGTGTTTCACGCATCCCCAAAATATTGATATCATCTGATAGATCTCCTCATACTGAACAACTTTGCCTCAAGAACCACTGCTGTCAATCAAATTGTTTGCGAAATATTGGAGATTTTTGAAATTTCAAATTTTTCGAACTCGTCATAGGCCGTCAATCTCACTGGCTTGAAAATTCACACGCATCATCTAGGGACACTCAAGGCAAAAAGTTGTCAAAGGATTTTCGATTAGTTAAACCGTTCAGCAAAAAAAAAATTTCATATATTTCTGATTTGGCCTATTGTGATTAAAATGTCTATATATCTTGTCCAAAAACAAGAAACTTCACAAAACTGTGTAAATGTTAAGAACAAGACATTATGAAGAAACTTGTGAGGTTTCATGTATTTCTGATGCTCGTACGGCTCACAATAAATTATAAACGATCCACATTTTAAAATCTTAGAAAAGCTGTAATACTAGTTTTGTCCTCAAGAGAAACGTCACAGATCTGTGAACATGTTAAGAACAAGTCATTTTGAAGAAATGTGTCAGGTCTCATGTATTTCTGATGCTCATAGGGCTCACAATAAATTACAAACGATGTACATTTTAAAATCTTAGAAAAGCTGTAATACTACTTTTGTCCACAAGAGGCACCATCAGGCTAGAAAATCTTTTTATGTGGAGAACAAGTCAGATTGACATAGACTGACATAAACTGACAGAACAGTTCAGATGTTCAGTTCACAATATCATTTAATCTTCTCAGTCTGAACATCTTTGAAAGATTTCTATTCATTGTTTGCACAGAGTAGAAATTTCACAGAACTGTGCTCATTAGGAAATCTAGTCAGATTGACCACAAACCGTCTTGACAGCTCAGATGGTCTTGCGACGTTTGAACCCCGGTCATTGCTGCTTGCAGCTATATTTATTATTATTATTATTATTCTTCTGCCGTAATGCGTCTCGTGCAGACCAAACCGTAAGGTCTAGAGACTTGAAACTTTGTCAGATGGTAGGTCTCAATTTGGGGAGAACGTATCAAAATATGACGCAAATCGGGCTATAGGTGGCGCTACAGCGACTACAAACGCGTACATGTTCATAACTCGTAAACCGTTTGTCGTACACTCAAGTGTCTTATATCTCTGGAATCCTTGGCACAAGACTTAAAAAATGTATATCTCCGATTTCATTTCCGCCTATAAAAATTTTCCGCCATTTTGAATTTTCTGAAAAAAAAAGTTTTCGAACTCCTCATAGACCGTTTGTCCAAATAACGCGAAACTTCACACATATAATCTAGAGACTCTCATGACCAAAAGTTATTCAAATAATTTTGATCGGTGATTCACGCTTGCAACGACACGCTAAAACGTTCGCATAAGGCGGAGACACTTTTGCTAAAATCGTAATAGCTCTGGGACGCAAAGAGATAATCTCACCAAACTTCACATAGTCATGTATAAGCTCAATTTGTGGTCACACCAAAAAAACTGCGATGATTGACCACTTGGTGGCGCTATATTGCGAAAAAAACACTCAATCACCTGTACAGGGTCACATGGTAGTCCGATTGACCTGAGACTTGTCATGCACGGTCTTTGTCCAAGGGTCCATGATGGTCTATGAGGACATTGGTTTATCTCAAAAAGCATGACCGTCATCGGCCAATGAACTTTGAGCATCAATTAGACCAGCTTAACGAAGGTCGATCGGAACGAAACTTGATGGGCGTGTTTGACTCATGGCCCTAGTGGTCTGTCAGAATTTTGAAGAAAATCGGACACTAGTTGGCGCTAACGAGTTTTTTGCGTCTCTACTCACGTGGTGTTTCACGCATCCACAAAATATTGACTTCATCTGATAGATCTCCTCATACTGAACAACTTTGCCTCAAGAACCACTGCTGTCAATCAAATTGTTTGCGAAATATTGGAGATTTTTGAAATTTCAAATTTTTCGAACTCGTCATAGGCCGTCAATCTCACTGTCTTGAAAATTCACATGCATCATCTAGGGACACTCAAGGCAAAAAGTTGTCAAAGGATTTTCGATTAGTTAAACCGTTCAGCAGATACAATTTTTCATATATTTCTGATTTGGCCTATTGTGATTAAAATGTCTATATATCTTGTCCAAAAACAAGAAACTTCACAAAACTGTGTAAATGTTAAGAACCAGACATTATGAAGAAACTTGTGAGGTTTCATGTATTTCTGATGCTCGTACGGCTCACAATAAATTATAAACCATCTACATTTTAAAATCTTAGAAAAGCTGTAATACTAGTTTTGTCCACAAGAGAAACGTCACAGATCTGTGAACATGTTAAGAACAAGTCATTTTGAAGAAATGTGTCAGGTCTCATGTATTTCTGATGCTCATAGGGCTCACAATAAATTACAAATGATCTACATTTTAAAATCTTAGAAAAGCTGTAATACTACTTTTGTCCACAAGAGGCACCATCAGGCTAGAAAATCTTTTTATGTGGAGAACAACTCAGATTGACATAGACTGACATAAACCGACAGAACAGTTCAGATGTTCAGTTCACAATATTAATATCATTTATTCTTCTCAGTCTGAACATCTTTGAAAGATGTCTATTCATTGTTTGCACAGAGTAGAAACTTCACAGAACTGTGCTCATTAAGAAAACTAGTCAGATTGACAAAAAAGGTCATAACAGTTCAAATGATATGACGTGTAGTGTTAAACATATCCACATTGTTATCATTTGATAGATCTTGCCATACTGAATTTTTTTTGTAACGTCTATATATCATTTACACAAACTAGAAACTTCATAAAGCTCTGTTTATGTGGAGAACAAGTCAGATTGACATAGACCGACATAACAGTTCATATGTTCAGTTCACAATGTCAATATCATTTGATCTTCTCATTCTGAACATCTTTGAAAGATGTCTATTCATTGTTTGCACAGAGTAGAAACTTCACAGAACTGTGCTCATTAGGAAAACTAGTCAGATTGACCACAAACCGTCTTGACAGCTCAGATGGTCTTGCGACGTTTGAACCCCGGTCATTGCTGCTTGCAGCTATATTTAGTTATCATTTTTAATGCATAAAAATTACATTAACAATAATTATTATTATTATTAATGCTGCTGTACATTATTATTATTGCAAAAGCAATGCTTTTTTTGTATTATTATTATTATCATAGAATTTTTTATTATTGCTATTTTAATATCAGTAATATAGGTATTCAATACAAACACATCAACACAAATATTACATATACAACAATAATAATAATAATAATAATAATAATAATAATAATAATAATAATATGCATTTTATTATAATAACATAATTATGCTTATTATTATTATTGCAAATGTAATAAAATATTTTTGTTGTTACACTCAAACACTTTTTAAATATTAAAAGAAATCATGGTCATCCTGCTCTTAAAGACATGAATGAGAAATAATGAGTTAGCTAACATATAATGTATAGAAAAACTGCATAAGTATTTCTAGAAGAATTATGCTAGAAAATTTTTAAACTGTAAGATTACATTGAATTCAGCCAGAAAATAATATACATGCACAAACAGAAGTATGCTAAATTATCACTACATGACCTCATCATCTTGGAAATACATTTTCTGTCAATATGTCTTAACATTTGGCCATTCAAATTAAATGATGAGATAAAACAGATTATTTTACTACTGGATAGAGCATCACACTGTAAATGGAAGGTCAAGTCAAGTGCATTGCATTGTGGGATATCGTATTCCACACAGTGAACACTGGTTTATGAGGCAAATCATGCAGGTATTCAGAGTACAGAAAAATACTGTACTACATACTGCAGAAATAGCAAGAGCAGTATAGTAGTAAGCAATTACAAACACAGCCAATGGCATGGAACCAAGCGCATTAGCACCCACTGACTGCACATCTACCTGACGTCTGTCTACTTTCATCGCTCTAAAACCGTGTTAAGGGAAATTAACTGAGGTTAAGAGTCTCATGCCAAAGCATTTTAGCAGATAAAGAGACACAGATAGCCCCTCTTTTAAATAAGTGCTCCTTGGGCCATTTGTCATACTCAGGCCGAACCTGGACATCGATGGCATAAACATTATTTAAAAGAAATTTGCTTCCTGTTTGAGGGGCTTTCATTAATCATAGACATTTTCCAAACGCTTCCTCCGCAAGACTCTGTATCATCAATAATCTCGCCAACAGTGTATGCATCCAAGTTTGGAACACAGCTCTCAGTTTTGGGCATGACTGATGATAGATCAAAGGAGAAAGATTAATAAGCACAATCGAACAGGAGGAGACTAAAGGGAAAAATTGCACTGCTTGCTGATGCATCAAAACTTTCTTAGTATGCAAATGACGGAAAACACAAGCTTCTGCACTCAAGCGAACTGAACTTCTCCCACAGATTGTGCATTATTTTCCAAATCTCTGCTTCTACAAAAACAACAATCAGATAATGCTTAGAATTTAGTTCATTTAAAGACCTAATGTAATAGCAACATTAACATTTACATAAATTATAGTGGTCTTAAAGGCACTGCCTGACAGAAAAAAGGAAAAACAAAGAAAAAAAGAAGAGAAAATTCACAGTTTGAATTCAAGCAGGCAAATGCTTAAGAGTCTATGATTGGATCATAATTGCATTGATTATTATGTTTCTAGCATGTTATATGTTTGGCAAGAGTTCTTCTCAACCTAATTGATGGAGTGTGTAGCTTTTCACTTCTCAAAAAACATGTAGGAAGATGTATCACGGTCATATTCCAGGATGATAATGTCAAGATTCATCAGACTCAAACTGTGAAAGAATGGTTGGTAGGAAGCATGAAGAATCATATTCACACATGAACTGGCAGCTCAGAATCCAGACCTTAATTTCATTGAAAGTGTTTGGGATGTGCTGGAGGAGACTTTACAGTGATGGACTCTTGCATTGTCAATATAAGATCTTGACCAAAAACTGATGTCCCTATAGATGGAAATAAATGTTGTGATGTTATGTACTTATACATTCAAAGACTCATAAGCATTTTCCTGTTTAAATCCAAACTGCACCCTTTTGGCTTTGCAGTGTATATGTTATATACAATGATGTCCAAACGCATTTGTTTTTTCACCGTTGAACCCCATTGCATATGATGTACTAAATTCAGTGGTTAATCATTCTTTAATCTCTATATTTATAACTTATTTATTTGTTCCAAACTTTCTGTGTCACACAGGTGCGGAATAACATGAGATGAGGAAATTACAAAACGATTTACATTTCTTCTCAGAGAGTTCAAGATTCTTTCAGCGAGATTTAACGCATGGTTAAACAATCAAAGGACAACAAAGTCATTGTCCAGGCATAAATACAATCACAGAAAAGTCGAACCAGATCTTTCCATCCTAGAGTATTTGCGTCAGTCGACAGATGCGATTTTGCCAGGAGAAAAGGGGAAGTGTCAGGATGTATTAATTTCAAAGTCTGGCTGACAGATGAGTCAACATTTCCTTCCTCCACCCACCTTCCAAAGCAAAAGGACAAAAGAAAGGGGTCTCTTAGCCAAAAGTTTATAGTAAAGATAGAAAGGCCGTGAGCTCCTCACTTTGCAATCTCCCCCAGCAACCGCTCACAGTCTATGCTCATAATTAACAAGAGAGTTCTAATAAGGCTATCTAGCTAGACTAATAAGTTCTCCTGAAGGACCAAATGGATTTAAAAAAGGCGGTACCTGTCCTTTACTAAACCCAGGTTTCATGACACACCGAACATGGCTGTTAAGACGCTGTTAAAGTGGAATAGTGAGGTGCAAACTACTTCCCCCAAATGCATGCCACTGATCTCCTGCCACCTCAGATGTGCTGCCAACTCTGCAGCCGTGGCAGTGACCTAGTTGTGAGCGCTCCAGTCTAAACGAGGAGGAGATGGCAGGTACTATGCCGAAGACAAATTATATATCCAGGAAGTTAACATGCAACTATTTAAAAACCGTCAAGCTGACTTTGCAATAGAAATATAGAGATTCAAGTGTGATTAACCACTGAATTTAATACATCAAATGCAATGGGGTTCAACAGTGAAAAAGCAAATACTTTTGGACCTCATTGTATGTAACATTCAGATCAAAAGCATGCAAACTTATGCAATGTTACACAGTGGAAACATTCTGTGGATGTTATGCTATAAAAATGGCATATTCCCTATAATGCATCACTATGTTCCCCGTGTTCTAGTTTCTCGGGAGCACTGAGGTGGGATAATGACTAAGGAGGGCTGGATTCAGCCAACCTCATTAATGATCCAGGGCTTTTTGCCGAGTCAGATCGCTGGCACCTTGGGATTCACAAAAGAAAGCTTTATCCATCCTTCAAAGAGACCCTGAGGATAGATTTACTTAGCATCTCAGCAATTCCATTGTCACTGGAAGAAATAAACCTCCTATTGATCAAAGGTAAAGCGTCTAAATTTTGCACCACTAGTGGCAATTATAGGAACTGCAAAAATAAAGAGATTCCCATTTATTTTCTCCATCTACGCCACAGACCACACCAGCAAAATCTATTTTGAAGCAAAAAATATATATGAAAAGTAAAAAAAAATACAAAAAGTGAGCCTTCTTGTAAACACACTATGCAAGGTCAAGGAGGATGAGGAATATGTCTTGTTAGTTGCGCCATACTGGCCCAACCGGACCTGGTTCCCAGAACTGTTGCTCCTCGCAACAGCGCCTCACTCCTGAGCTAGGACCTGTTTTCTCAGGAACAATCCACCGTATGATACCCATATGGACTTAAGTGGCCTACCACCAGCGGGTGGAGTCTGTTTGCTGTGTGGCCCCCATAAATGCCCAATCAGTTCTATGCTGTTGATGGCAGGTCATTAGGAGAGGGGTCTGTAGGGTTTAATGGGCGAATCTGACCCAGATGACTCCGTCAGACGGATCAAGTAGCAGAATTCCATAGAAACTCTAAATCAACATATATGAACCCAAATCAGACGATCTCCCATTTGGGACACCACCCAGTCTAATGAACTCCACAGATTTAAAACAACAAAAGTTTGTAAAATTGTGGTTCCAACCACTTAAAATGTCAATGTTAGGTAGTTTACAAGAGAAAGATTGGTTTAGAGATAGCATAGCATGACCATCACAAGGGAAACACCAAGGACTGTTTGACCCCCCAATTTAGACCAATTTACCCAGTAGATACAAAACATACCAGCTTCTTCTAAAAGACCTCTGAATGACTCCTCAAACTCAGGGCTGAAATTTCTTGAAGATCACAGAGATTGTGATTTTACATATCATTGTCCCAAAACGATATTTGACAGATTCTATATAATGTCGACAACCTATAAATATGTGACTATTATGCTAAGATCGCACATAATTAGTGCAAATGTTATAACTATTGAATGGTTGACTGAAAGAGTATCATGTTTCCTACCAGCATGAAACTCTTTTCACACCTCAATAGATGGCATCAATGAAATCTGTGTAAAATGTATCACATTCTCATTATAGAAATCGTGTCTAAATTGTACTCTCTGTACTCTGCCAAGAGCGGAAAGGTTAGGAGCCCATGTGACTAAGATAACGTGTAATTGGTCAGAACCCCTCCAGGAGGCTGAACAGTCTCCTCAGGTTAAAATCTCAGGATGACAGAGAGAGAAAGAGAGATTAGGAGAAGACAGACAGGAGAAAATGGGTTAACAGTTTCATTCAAGCCATCTAACTACTCTCTCACTTACTTCTCCTACTTTTACTTACTTCATTTTCTTTTCGTCGAGTCTTGTGTTCTAAGTTAAGTTTTTCCAGCATCAAACTTCAAACTTCTTCCACAAAACTTTCCCTTCATCCGCCATCAATCCACACATGATGAGACCGCCAGCCAATCAACTAAGCCAGTAAACCCCCGTTTTGAACGAAGGTGTATGGTCAACGATATGGTTCTGCTCTGCCCTGTCTCTGTAGTGGTAGTAGCTCCTCCCTGGTTAGGTAGGATATACCACAGAAATCATCCATATTCAGTACTGCCCCTTGGGTCAGTCCATGTGTGCAGCCACACTGACCTTGCCAGTGTTAACAACTCTGGTCATGGCTGAACAACAATGGGAAATGAGGTCTGAAGCGCCATTCTCAGTGAAATGTAACATTAAAGGAACAGCAGCTAAAACCGTCTCTAAGTAAGTAAGTCCCAAAGAAAGTCCTGTTCCTTTCATCCCATGTGGTATAGAGCAGTGGTCCTCAACCTTTTTCGCACAGCGGACCGGAAAACATTTGATAATTTTACCACAGACCAGGGGGTGGAGGGGGTGCACGATGCTCGATTGTTGACGGGTAGGGGTGGAGGGGAAGCATGGTGCTCGATTGTGGACAGGGGGGGGGGGGGACACGATGCTCGATTGTTGCCCGGGGGGTTGTGGTGGGGGAAACATGGTGCTCGATTGTTGACGGGGGGGTGTGGTGGGGGAAACACGGTGCTCGAATTGTTGACGGGGGGTGTGGTGGGGGAAACACGGCGCTTGATTGTTGATGGGGGGGTGTGGTGGGAGAAACACGGTGCTCGATTGTTGACGGGGGGGTGTGGTGGGGGAAACACGGTGCTCGATTGTTGATGGGGGGGTGTGGTGGGGGAAACACGGTGCTCGAATTGTTGACGGGGGGGTGTGGTGGGGGAAACACAGTGCTCGATTGTTGACGGGGGGGTGTGGTGGGGGAAACACGGTGCTCGATTGTTGATGGGGGGGTGTGGTGGGGGAAACACGGTGCTCGATTGTTGACGGGGGGGGGGAACACGGTGCTCAATTGTTGACGGGGGGGTGTGGTGGGGGAAACACGGTGCTCGATTGTTGACGGGGGGGTGTGGTGGGAGAAACACGGTGCTCGAATTGTTGACGGGGGGTGTGGTGGGGGAAACACGGCGCTTGATTGTTGATGGGGGGGTGTGGTGGGGGAAACACGGTGCTCGATTGTTGACGGGGGGGTGTGGTGGGGGAAACACAGTGCTCGATTGTTGACGGGGGGGTGTGGTGGGGGAAACACGGTGCTCGATTGTTGATGGGGGGGTGTGGTGGGGGAAACACGGTGCTCGATTGTTGACGGGGGGGGGGAACACGGTGCTCAATTGTTGACGGGGGGGTGTGGTGGGGGAAACACGGTGCTCGATTGTTGACGGGGGGGTGTGGTGGGAGAAACACGGTGCTCGAATTGTTGACGGGGGGTGTGGTGGGGGAAACACGGCGCTTGATTGTTGATGGGGGGGTGTGGTGGGGGAAACACGGTGCTCGATTGTTGACGGGGGGGTGTGGTGGGGGAAACACGGTGCTCGAATTGTTGACGGGGGGGTGTGGTGGGGGAAACACGGTGCTCGATTGTTGATGGGGGGGTGTGGTGGGGGAAACACGGTGCTCGATTGTTGATGGGGGGGTGTGGTGGGGGAAACACGGTGCTCGATTGTTGACGGGGGGGGGAACACGGTGCTCAATTGTTGACGGGGGGGTGTGGTGGGGGAAACACGGTGCTCGATTGTTGACGGGGGGTGTGGTGGGAGAAACACGGTGCTCGATTGTTGACGGGGGGGTGTGGTGGGGGAAACACGGTGCTCGATTGTTGACGGGGGGGTGTGGTGGGGGAAACACGGTGCTCGATTGTTGACGGGGGGGTGTGGTGGGGGAAACACGGTGCTCGATTGTTGACGGGGGGGTGTGGTGGGAGAAACACGGTGCTCGATTGTTGACGGGGGGGTGTGGTGGGGGAAACACGGTGCTCGAATTGTTGACGGGGGGGTGTGGTGGGGGAAACACGGTGCTCGATTGTTGATGGGGGGGTGTGGTGGGGGAAACACGGTGCTCGATTGTTGACGGGGGGGGGAACACGGTGCTCAATTGTTGACGGGGGGGTGTGGTGGGGGAAACACGGTGCTCGATTGTTGACGGGGGGTGTGGTGGGAGAAACACGGTGCTCGATTGTTGACGGGGGGGTGTGGTGGGGGAAACACGGTGCTCGATTGTTGACGGGGGGGTGTGGTGGGGGAAACACGGTGCTCGATTGTTGACGGGGGGGTGTGGTGGGGGAAACACGGTGCTCGATTGTTGACGGGGGGGTGTGGTGGGAGAAACACGGTGCTCGATTGTTGACGGGGGGGTGTGGTGGGGGAAACACGGTGCTCGATTGTTGACGGGGGGGTGTGGTGGGGGAAACACGGTGCTCGATTGTTGACGGGGGGGGTGTGGTGGGATAAACACGGTGCTCGATTGTTGACGGGGGGGTGTGGTGGGGGAAACACGGTGCTCGAATTGTTGACGGGGGGGTGTGGTGGGGGAAACACAGTGCTCGATTGTTGACGGGGGGGTGTGGTGGGGGAAACACGGTGCTCGATTGTTGACGGGGGGGTGTGGTGGGGGAAACACGGTGCTCGATTGTTGACGGGGGGGTGTGGTGGGGGAAACACGGTGCTCGATTGTTGACGGGGGGGTGTGGTGGGATAAACACGGTGCTCGATTGTTGACGGGGGGGTGTGGTGGGGGAAACACGGTGCTCGAATTGTTGACGGGGGGGTGTGGTGGGGGAAACACAGTGCTCGATTGTTGACGGGGGGGTGTGGTGGGGGAAACACGGTGCTCGATTGTTGACGGGGGGGTGTGGTGGGGGAAACACGGTGCTCGATTGTTGACGGGGGGGTGTGGTGGGGGAAACACGGTGCTCGATTGTTGACGGGGGGGTGTGGTGGGGGAAACACGGTGCTCGATTGTTGACGGGGGGGTGTGGTGGGAGAAACACGGTGCTCGAATTGTTGACGGGGGGGTGTGGTGGGGGAAACACGGTGCTCGATTGTTGATGGGGGGGTGTGGTGGGGGAAACACGGTGCTCGATTGTTGACGGGGGGGGGAACACGGTGCTCAATTGTTGACGGGGGGGTGTGGTGGGGGAAACACGGTGCTCGATTGTTGACGGGGGGTGTGGTGGGAGAAACACGGTGCTCGATTGTTGACGGGGGGGTGTGGTGGGGGAAACACGGTGCTCGATTGTTGACGGGGGGGTGTGGTGGGGGAAACACGGTGCTCGATTGTTGACGGGGGGGTGTGGTGGGGGAAACACGGTGCTCGATTGTTGACGGGGGGGTGTGGTGGGAGAAACACGGTGCTCGATTGTTGACGGGGGGGTGTGGTGGGGGAAACACGGTGCTCGAATTGTTGACGGGGGGGTGTGGTGGGGGAAACACGGTGCTCGATTGTTGATGGGGGGGTGTGGTGGGGGAAACACGGTGCTCGATTGTTGACGGGGGGGGGAACACGGTGCTCAATTGTTGACGGGGGGGTGTGGTGGGGGAAACACGGTGCTCGATTGTTGACGGGGGGTGTGGTGGGAGAAACACGGTGCTCGATTGTTGACGGGGGGGTGTGGTGGGGGAAACACGGTGCTCGATTGTTGACGGGGGGGTGTGGTGGGGGAAACACGGTGCTCGATTGTTGACGGGGGGGTGTGGTGGGGGAAACACGGTGCTCGATTGTTGACGGGGGGGTGTGGTGGGAGAAACACGGTGCTCGATTGTTGACGGGGGGGTGTGGTGGGGGAAACACGGTGCTCGATTGTTGACGGGGGGGTGTGGTGGGGGAAACACGGTGCTCGATTGTTGACGGGGGGGGTGTGGTGGGATAAACACGGTGCTCGATTGTTGACGGGGGGGTGTGGTGGGGGAAACACGGTGCTCGAATTGTTGACGGGGGGGTGTGGTGGGGGAAACACGGTGCTCGATTGTTGACGGGGGGGTGTGGTGGGGGAAACACGGTGCTCGATTGTTGACGGGGGGGTGTGGTGGGGGAAACACGGTGCTCGATTGTTGACGGGGGGGTGTGGTGGGGGAAACACGGTGCTCGATTGTTGACGGGGGGGTGTGGTGGGATAAACACGGTGCTCGATTGTTGACGGGGGGGTGTGGTGGGGGAAACACGGTGCTCGAATTGTTGACGGGGGGGTGTGGTGGGGGAAACACGGTGCTCGATTGTTGACGGGGGGGTGTGGTGGGGGAAACACGGTGCTCGATTGTTGACGGGGGGGTGTGGTGGGGGAAACACGGTGCTCGATTGTTGACGGGGGGGTGTGGTGGGGGAAACACGGTGCTCGATTGTTGACGGGGGGGTGTGGTGGGGGAAACACGGTGCTCGATTGTTGACGGGGGGGTGTGGTGGGAGAAACACGGTGCTCGATTGTTGACGGGGGGGTGTGGTGGGGGAAACACGGTGCTCGAATTGTTGACGGGGGGTTGTGGTGGGGGAAACACAGTGCTCGATTGTTGACGGGGGGGTGTGGTGGGGGAAAAACGGTGCTCGATTGTTGACGGGGGGGTGTGGTGGGAGAAACACGGTGCTCGATTGTTGACGGGGGGGGTGTGGTGGGGGAAAGACGGTGCTCGATTGTTGACGGGGGGGTGTGGTGGGGGAAAGACGGTGCTCGATTGTTGACGGGGGGGGGGGGGGGGGGAGGAGGATACTCCGCTGAACTTCTGACGGGGAAGCGAAACACACCTCCTCACCAAAGCTACAGCGCCACACGGACCGGTCCAGAATCCAATCCGCGGCCCCGTACCATTTGATCCACAGACCGGTCTGCGAATTCGATCCGCGGCCCGGTACCATTTCATCCGCGGACCGGGGGTTGGGGACCACTGGTATAGAGGACCTCGGGCTTGATGTGTGCTGGGTAGGTTATGACAGTGTAGCAGTCGCCAAAAGGACACGCTATAGATTGCTAGCATCTCCAACACTCGTAAAACCAGCCAGGGCTGTGACACTTCCCATGACATCAGTCCGATTTAACGTTGAATGTAACTGACTGAATGGGAACATTTAGGTTCCCTGAAGGAGGGAACAGAGATGTTACATCGGACTGTTACATTAGCAACTAAGACGTTTAATGATCCGCTGAACCGCAAGTCATCACCAATTAACTGAGCCTAAATATCAGGCCACTCAAACAAAAAAAGCACTTTTCAGTATAATATTTGACAATCCTTACATAGAGCTGTCTCTCCACTTGAAACAATTACCTTTGAAAAAGATAAATGTAATTATGCCTATTATGATTGAAACAGAGCTTACTTTATACAACATGATAGAATCCACTATTTTCTTGTAAGCATTGGGCAGATATTGCATTTCATTTCATCTGTAGAGAGTAGGTAAACACAGGTTATAGACAGATCTAATCATATGAGCTCAGGATATCATGGTATCTGTGATTAAGTTTTGAATTTACCCTTCAGAACTCTCATACGGTATTCTTGTAATTCCGCTCAATGGCCTCATATTTGCTTTCATATTTATCCTGCAGTTTTCAAGGAGAATGTGTGCAAACCAGTTTATATCTCACATGAACCTAAGCATGTGTATGTCCCTTGAGCTGAGAAATCCATCCACATCATGAAGTTATCTCTGACTCTGATAAATAATAAAAAGTTCCCATGATATTACCAGGTATATAGTCTAAACTCCACAAGGCTGTGGAATCCTCAACCCAATCCTCCCTATTGATGGGGCAGTGTTTTTATTGTCTGGCCGAGGAAATGTAATGAAAGCATAGGCCTGGATTTCTGGCTGAATTCATAAAACACTGATTTAAATGTAAGGGGCCGCAGATCCCATCTGTCACCCATTCTGTCTTCTGACCTCCAGAGCCAGGTCTGAAATGATGCTTTCACATATCAGACACACAAGACAAAAATGTCAATTATGCCATAATTTACACAAATTAACAAGGGATTTTTCCAGTTCAGATGATTATCAAGATATTCCTATCAGAAAATGTATTTAAATATTTTGTAATTATTATGCGATACAGAGAAAAAAGGTAATAGCTGTTTTGATCAAATGGTAACACTTCAGGGTTTCGTTAGTTAATATTAGTTAACTACTTTAGTTTAACTTAATTAACAATGAACAATACTTTTACAGTACCGTTATTTATTATGTATCAACATTTACTAATACATCACGGAAACCAAATGTTCTATTTGTTAACATTAGTTAATGCACTGTGAGCTAACAATGAACGACAAAAGCTCAATGTTTATTAACTAACATAAACAAAGATTAATACATACTGTAACAAATGTATTGCTCATTATTAGTTCATGTTAGTTAACAAATGAGACCTCATTGCAAAGTGTTTCAATTAAATACAACAGTATAAACAAAAAATTATCATTATACTTACATACACACTGTTATGATTAATCTGGATTAATCATCTTCATGTTTCATAGTCAAGAGAGTTTTGTTTCTAGCTCTTTGTTAATAAACCAGTAACACGGTAGAATGAGAATAATGAAACCTTATTGTAAAGTGTTAGTTTAGATCTATTTCCTCACCTTTGTTTACACACACACATACACATAAAATATGAGCAAAAGCACAATTTATTTCCCCCAGAAATATTATTTTATAATATTTCTGGAAATTAAAAAAGCCAAATATCAATACAGCACAATCGAACGGGTCTATATCTCTTACACAAACATCATGTGGTAGATAAATTCTTTGCTATAATGTCCTCGTGGTGTGCCACATCAAATAAAGTCCTCCACTGTTTGACCACTGAGCTCCAGTGCGTTTTGTCATCTCATCTTCAAATGCACAGTGAAAATGAGGTGTGTGCCTCGTGGGGATGTTGGAATATAATGGAGCAGTGTGATCTCCATCCCCCGCTAGTACACAGGCGAGTCATTTCCCTCAAGTTTCAATTAAAAAAAAGAAAGAAAAGAAAAGAAAAGAAAGATGGAGCCGTTCATCACATGGGAAAAGCTCATAAAGAGCTTTAGTATGCCGACAACATATTGGCAGAAGAGATAAATAGTATCTTGTAAACACTGGAAGATTTGTTGAATGTTTGAGAAACCGAAGTATTTCAGGCTCAAATCACTGTCAAGGATAAATAATCTCTCGTCTGCTGTAATCAGTGAGTGTTACACTCATAAAAGGTCATAAAGTGGGAACTTGTGGGACATTGTGAGTAATGGTGCTTGTGATTTTCCTACACTCTTCCATCTTGACAATCCAGACGGTGCTGATGAAGCCTTTTACAATAATGACACAGGTGAAGGAGAGGCAAGCAGTATGGTACTTACGAAGTTGAACAGAACTATTTTAATAAAGCTATCAGTAAAAAGTTCAACCAAGGCAAAATCAGTTTTTCAAGTGGAAGATGTCAAGGTCTGTTCACATGAAATCAGATGTCGCTAAACGACACAGAAGCACAATATATATCAAAGTTGGGAAATATAGAAAATTTGAGGAATTTGAATGGTGCACAATATATGTATTTAATATATTTATATATAAAATATCTACTGTGATATAAATATACAGAAAAAACTGATTTGATTTCTGAAGGATCATGGATACTAAAGGCTGAGGAAAAACGTTTCAAAATATCACTATTTTTACGGTTTAAAAAAAATCTTAATATATCAAATCTTAAATTATATATATATATATATATATATATATATATATATATATATATATATATATATATATATATATATACATATATATATATATATATATATATATTCACACGTACAATTAAAAATATTAACTACTAAATAATAATATTGTAAATAAGTACATAAAAGCATATACATTTGTAATATTAAATATGAAATAAAAGTAAATATAAATACTATAAATTGAAAATTTGTATTTAATTTTGTAAATGATTTTCTCCTGCATTTGAAAAGTAAAAAAAAAATCCCCTAGCTTTTGAATAAATCTAGGTTTCACTGGATCATCATTAAACTTAATTTCGACACATTTAAATGCAATATAATAGCGATGCACCACAAACATTTAAAATAAGGCACAGTCGTTATTTTCCAAAATTTTCCTAAATCTAAATTTGGCTTCTTTTACATTATGCTGCAGTTACAAAACCCTGGCACTATTAAAGGGATAGTTCACAGACACATTTAAATTCTTTAGTCTCCCTCAATTTGTTCCAAACCTGTATGAGTTTCTCTCTTTTGCTGAACACAAGAGAAAATATTTTGAAGAATATGGGTAACCAAACAGATGATGGGCCCCACTGACTTTCATAGTATGGAGTGGGAAAAAAATACTATGGACGCAGATGGCTACCTGTCACCCTTGGTCCTGTCTGTCTGTGTCTTCTTTGTCACTTCCCTGTCTGTAAGGTCATGGTTTCACTTCCTGTTGTCACTCAGTGTTGCCAGATTGGGCGGGTTCCCACCCAATTGGGCTCCTTTTGGTCACGTCCAACCGGGAAAAATGCATTGGGCTGGTTGATAAAATTTGGGCTTGTTTTTGATGTATAAAAACCCGCACAAATTTCATATAAATGCATAGAAATTTAAAAAAAAAAATCAAAAAATGTAACCCCCCCCGTCAACAATCGTGAACAGGTCACCACCACCCCTAGTTGGGCTGGAAATCTTCATTGTTGTCACTTTCTGTCTATCGTGTCAACACTTCCTGTTCACTTCCGGGCCGTTCTAGATCCTTCCACACCTGTCTTGTATCACGTATCTCGTCAGTGTCCTCAGGTGTGTTATAAGCCCTCTTGTGTTTCCTGGTCTTTGTCAGTTGTTGTCATGTCATGATCCTGTTACTAGCCTCTGTGTATCCTATTGTGTGTCATTTCTGTGTCGTAGTTTCCTATATGTGGATGCCATCTCCTAGTTATCTCCAAGTGTTTCTAGTTTCAAGGTTTTGCACTATCACGTGCCGTTTATGTTATATTTAAAGTGTTTTGTTTCTCGAGTTTGAATAAACAGCGTTTCAGTTTTGAAACCTGTTCTCCTTGTGCCGCTTTCTCCGCATCACACACGTTCTCCTCAAGTTGTGACACTACCGTCAACTATTCGGTTACCAACATTCTTCAAAATATCTTCTTTTATATTCAACAGATGAAAGAAGTTCATTCAGGTTTGGAACAACTTGAGTTTGAGAAAATAATGAGAGAAATTATGACATGTGTGGGTTTACTGACTACGGAAAGCAAACGGAAAACCATCTGTAAAGAGCTGCTCTATTATTACCAGCCATAGTGATGCAAAGGTCCAAATCAGGTACCTGGATAGCAGTAGTTGGGCAATGCCAAAAAGTCCCAGCAAAGTATGCCAGATCACACAGTGTGCACCATTTCCAACAACCTTATACTAAGAACCAGCCTGAAACATAGGGAATGTGGTCGCATTTGCAAGTTTACCTAACTTGCATAATTCCTTCAGTGAATCGGCACTACAACAATGCAAAAAGCACTATCAACAGCGCCATTCATTCTTTGTGAACTCTCTGAGCATTGTTGCTGTACGTTCTTCATGCCAGACTTTCAAACTTGGTATGCACAGGAATTCGGCTTTATGGATCATGCCACGTCTACAGGACAAATTCATTTCAGGCTGATTTGACAGGTCTGCTCTTGGAGAACAAGTGACATTGTTTCTCAAACTAACCTGGATAAGCCTGCCTTGCTCGGTGTGCAGAGTGCTGAGCTCCTGTCCAATGTTGCCCTGGCCTTGTCTCAGAGCATTGTACTCCATCTTCAGCTGACTGGCATGGGCGGACAGTTTGGCTACCTCCTCAGCCAGTTTAACGAGCAGAGCCCGGTCTTGCCCTTTCACTGACTTCAGATCAGTGTCGTGGTCGGTGAGAGAGTGCAGCAGTGAGGTTTGCACGCCCTCCAGGCGCAGGAAGTTATTGTTGTAGTCGGGGCAGTTGGGGTCAATGAAGATGTTGATGCGGGAGCCGTCGCCTCTCTCGATGGTTACCAGGGCATTAGCCTCATCCTGGTTAGTGCTGATGAGAGGGGGGCCATCGGGGCCGCTGGGCGCTTGATAATGGTTCATCAGAAGGATGATCCCGGTTACCGTGACAGCCAGTAACACGGCAACAAAGAGCAGAATGGTGCAAAGGAGATAGCTACAGCTCATCCTCTGTAGAGAGTGTGAAAAACAAACACAGAACAAGATGCATTAGCATACAAAAATAAAAAGGCACGTCTCAAAAGAAGCATTAAAATGACCAGCACGTCATAGATGGATGGAAATGTGTTTTTAGTTCTCCCCGATACATTTAGTCTTAAATACAACTCCGTAAAGCTGATGCATAAGTAATATGCGCTGATTAAACTTGCAGGAGGGCATATCAAATCTGACATATACCGATAACACAGATTCAAAAGTAGGTTCCCCACAACTGTAGCTTACAAATTTCTAAAAAATCCCTGCTGCGCATTAAACATGCATGAAGATGCCGCTTGAAAGTTTAATCTGCTATTATGTAACACCTTAAGACTCCTGAATGCATAAATTCAGGCTTTTCACAAAGGTGTTTATAAAAGATGGAAAAAGAAAATGTATTTGCCCGGTTGCCTAAGACCTAATCATCATCCCTTGCTCCAGATAATTTAAGTCAGGATGATAGTATTCACAGCACATAAATGCATCCTCAACCAGCAGGAAACTCTGGATTTTCTCTAAGCCCAGACTTTCAGAGGTGGGAATGTTTTGATAAAAGAATCATGGCGGAAGCAAACTGGTGTTGATAGTAATTACATTTTCATTTAGGGTGCAGAATTTACCTTATGAATCACTATAAAGCTAAAATGTTACTCATTTAACTGTTTTGAGAAGAAAATAAAGTCTATATTCACTGTGGGAGAAGAAAAGAAAATCAATTAAACGTAATGTGTATCCTTTGCTCTACATTATACGCTGATGGACGGTGTTCCATCTTTTATTTCAATGCAAGAGTCCAGCACTCTGTAAAGTCTCCTCCAGCACATCCCAAACACTTTCAATGAAATTAAGGTCTGGGCTCAGAGCTGCCAATTCATGAGTGAATATGAATCTTCATGCTCCCTCCCGATCATTACTTCACAGTTTGAGTCTGATGAATCTTGACATTATCATCCTGGAATATGGCCATGTGTCTTCCTACATGGTTATTTATGAAATGAAAAGCTACACTCCATCAATTAGGGTGAGAAGAACTGTTGGCAAAAATATAACATGCTACAAACATAATAATCACTGCAATAATGATCCAATAACAGACTCTTAAGCATTTGCCTATTTAAACAGCGATTTTTTCCTCTCTTGTTTTTTTTAGGTCAGGAAGAGTATATTATAAATGTATGAAATTGCTCACATTACTATGACTTCTAGGACTTTAAATCAGCATATACAATTTTATGCATAATTTTCATAGCCCTTGCAGAATGTGCAAGAAGTTAATAATAATTGTAAAAAAATGGATCATCATTTTTTTATTTTATTATTACTGATATTGTTAACCAGTTCAAAAGGTTACATACCTGATTCTTGACAACTGGGTTTTATATATTTATTTAATTCATTTTCTGATAGATGCTCATGAGCCTCTTGTTTTTCTTGAGCATTTAAATGCTGTTTTCAAGCATCTTCTGCATATTTAAACCCTTTCCAGAAGTGACAGTATGATTTAGAGATCCATCAATTTACAAAGAGGACAACTGAGGGACTCAAAAACAACTATTACAAAAGGTGATTTTTTTTTCCTATTCTCAAGGTGGCAACAAGATCCATTAAGAGCCACTGGGTGTTACATTTGAACAGTATTATGATGTGTAATTCTTCCTTATTCTGTTTAAAGATCATATTTTTTTCATTTAGTACTGCACTTCAAAAGAACATAAGATATGTATATGTTTCCCAGAAGACAATCTACCCCGATCATCCGATTCAAAAAGTCTTTTTTGAGTTTCATGTCTTAGCCTACATATTTTCAGAACACTGAAAGACCTTTATTTTTGGGCTATCGTTTGAGAAATAAATGAACCGCAAAAAATAAAATAAAGTCGATATTTGTATCGTAACTATTGTGGTAGACAAGTAAACAGACAATAAAAAATAAGTAATTTCACACAACTGACCTACAGTTCACAGCAATCAATTTTGCAGTAGAGTCGACATGATTAAAAGCCTTCATTTTTGTATCACACAATTGCCAGCCCTAATTTAAATACAGCCTTCAGACACATCAAAAACATTGTTTCACCTTTGCATGCAAAAATGTTTTCTTCTTATTGTGCATTAAAAATGTAGCATAAAGCCAAAGCCGGTGTACATTAGGAGGAGGGCCAGCAGCAGCTAATTTGTGAACACTTTACACTGATTTCTGTGATTGCCTAGGGCCCGAGTGGTGGGCTGGAATATAAACGACAAGATGAGCAGTGTTTCCTTTGAGGATCTAGGAAGGCAAATCCCCACAGGGCAAAAGACTAGAAACCACAGACATAAGCCTTACAGCTCAATATTACGGTTTGGTTAAGTGCCCAGAGTTGACAACTCTCTCATCTATGCGCGTGTGTGCCAGCGTGCAAACGTGTGTGTGTGTACATTCAGCAACAAATGCAGATATAACAACAAATGAAGTGAAGAACACTTGATGGGAAACTAGGGAATGCCGCACAAGCACTGGAGAGAGCTTGCTTATAATTTTGTTATGTTTTTTTTATCCAAGGGGAGCCTGCATTGCTCACCCCACTGTATTACAAGTGCCACTTCAATGTTCCACTTGACAGCGGGCGCCGCTCCCTCGCGTGAGCTTCAAGTACATTTTTTACATTTATTTGTCGTACTTTTACATATATGGCAGAGTCACTTAATGCCCATGAGCCGCAGTGCCATTTATGATTGAAATTAAATCACTGACGCTCTGGCTGAAGCAGAGCACAGCTACACATACTGGATCAACAGTAAAGACTATTTCTGCTTTCCTGGTCGGGATAATTGTTTATAGATTTCTATTTGCAAACATATTCACTGGCCCAGCACAAAAAAAGACTATAAATCTAAACATTTCCTGAATATATTGCATTTACATTCATCATTTAAAATTTAAATGTTAGTCATTATTTAATATTTATTTTTAAATGATTTATTATCAAATAATTTTTTTACTAATAATTTAAAAATATTATATTAGAATATTATCCAATGGTAAACTAGCTTTAAGCTTGAGCGATGTCTCATAAAAATTGAAATAAAAAAGAAATAATAATAATAATAAAATTCATAGAATTATTCAGAAAACCAAGAAAGCATAAAAAAATTATAACAGCTTGCACAGTCCTATAACTCATAATTTAGTAACATTAGGCAGTTTTGATTTATATGCTGTTTACTGTTGATGATCGCCTTATTTTAAATATACAAGTGTTTCACACCTGCATATATGCAAACACACTCACTCGTCTTGATATATTATTCTGCAGAGGCTTTTCCCCAAACGTGTGATAACACATACATGAACAAAAGTAAAAGTGGAGCCCGGTGAAGAGGTCCCTATTTTTGCAGTCCCACCGCATCGAGCGCAGGCATTGTCATATTTATTTTAAAGATAATTAATGGGCACAAAAGACTCCAGCCTACTTCATCATGCAGCACCAGATGAAAGCATTCTCAGATCAATTTGTTACAATAAAGCAACAATACCTGCTGTCTGCAGGAATTAACCGGGCTTATATCTGACCCCTCCACTGCGAGCATATCGTGTGGCAACAAAGACGCGGACGAGACCCGGCTTTTCCCTCCAGAGCAGCCCTGTAAGAAATCTTCGTCGACACAATGAGGCAGCAAGCTCGTCTATTCTGTGTACGAGTGCCACATCAATCTTGCTCTTCTTCATTGTAATAGAGCCACTCTACGGGTGTTTAGGGGGAAAACCAGGGACTCATAAACATTCGGTCGCCATTCCACGACCTGCATCTTAACTAGGCGACGGGCCTTGACTGTGGCCGCCTTCAGAGACATCTATGCACCTTTACTTCCCTCTCACAGTCTAGTGGGCAGCTGGTATTCAGATGCCCTCTGAACAGACACAGGTTGAGATTAGAAAGTCACGCTCAGCTGAGCGCAGACAATATTTGATAAGGGCTTTTATCTGTCGCACTGAGACGAGGCTCTTGAATGAGGAGAGGTGAAACAGAGGAGCTTGGGAACAAAAACACCATCGCATTCTTTTCACCGCCCACCTTAGACCTCTAAGACCCACAGTGAATCGACACTGATACCAGCCACGGGAACTGAGAGGGAGGTTAAACGCGTTGACACGAAATGAATGTCACATGACAGAGCCAGTGATTGCTTATTCGGAGAGATGGAGGTGAGGTGTCAGGTTCTCCGCTTGACATTGCCCTCCGACAAAAGAAGATGCACAACAGAGAAGCCATCGCCTTGCTGCAAGAAATCACAGTAAGATCTACATAACAGCTCAGTAGTTTTTCCCTGACAGCAATGACATTAAATGGCAAATCAAAACCAAATCACTAGCAATGCAAAGTTAGAAATAGACCATAAAAGTGCAGGAATGGAATTGGAATTTAAAAGGTGTCCTCAATTCAATTCTGAATGTTATACAACCTTGGTCTCCTCTAAACTTTTAGGAAATAAATTCATGGCTCCATTTTGTAGGACAAGGCCATTTATTGGAAGTCATATCAGCTAAATACTTGAGCACCGCAGGGTCCTTTTGTTTATTTCATCGAGTAATTTAAGAGAAACAACTGAGAAAAAGTTAAAAAATAATTGAAGAACTCCATTAAGTCTCCAGAGCTATGAAAAGGTAACCTCCAAGCAATGAAAATGTCCTCAGGGTGGTTTCGCTCACCATTAGTTTAATTGTAGGTTATATAAGTTGAGATACCAGGGAAAATTGTCTTTTGAATGGTTTTCTCTCTGTTCCGAGAAATCAGGTTGTTGGAACCTGAACCGCATTCACTGCGTTTGTGTGTCCTAATCTAATGAATGATGCTCTGCTGATTAAAAATCATGAGAATGTGAACTGCCTTAGGTTCATATTGCTTTTTCAAGGAATGCATGTGTTTTGAAGGGTATTCAATACCGTGAACAGTCACAGGCTGTTTGGCCATAGCTTCATTCTAATGCTGAAGTTACTTTGTAGGTATCACATGTTCTAATATGTACAATAAAGTTATTGCAAAGATGACCTTGACACAAGCAAGGTATGAGAGAAAATTACTCTACACTAAGCTTTTAGAAATACAAACCTAGGATATGTATGTAGCTTTTGAGAAGACTGTGATGTGAATAGAAGAGATATTTCAAAGGCTTAGCAGTCATTGTTAATTCTTTATTTTACCTTAGTATTTGGAGCAGTGGTCAGTTCGGCTTCTACTTGGCAAAACTAAAGTAACACAAATATGTCAACATTTACACAGTGTGTTAATATAAGTAATGGAGCACCATCTTTGTGAGACAGACTGTAAGTTACTACTAATATCCACATTTAATGGATAAACAGATGGAAAAGGGTTTAAACGTAAAGACATAATAATGCCTTCTTATTACATGTAAGGATAAGAGTCAGATGGACAGCACCCGATAACAGACTTGATGATGTGTACCACAACATTTGCTTTAGCTCAGCGGTCCATTTATCTCGCAATATAATCTACAGCTCCTGCTGAAATATTGAGGTGCCTCAAGGCTCTAATCTAGGCCCGACCTAATCTTCTTATAAGAGCTTAAGTTAGAAAGATGCTCTCCCAGCTGTGCACATACATTCAGAGGGTGAAATAAACAGGCTGACATATGTAGTTGTTTACTTTTTTCCCTGAGGTACAGATCTGCGAGATTTAAGTGTGTAGGGTATTCATTAACTACTGTACGGGTCTTGATGAGTGACCTTTTAATGTTCTCAATGCTTCAGCAGAAAACCAATCCCAGACAGACGAAAACGCATCTGCTAATGTGTATGTTGACCTACTAACGACATACATCCTGAATATAGACCACTTATGTTCATTAGGGTTGAGAAACGAGAATAGGATCTTATCTAAAACTACTTCTATTCTTTTTTTCTAAGTGCTTAATGATTTCTATGAATTTTGAACTGATAATGGCTTTTACAGATCCAGATAGTCATGTACCAAAATACTCATGCAACTACGTTGCAACACTGCTACGGAATTTCTAACCATATACATAGACATACATAAAAACTAGTATAGATTTCCACACAGTTGAGTCTTATTAACCAGATTTTAGCGAATCAAAAACCCTTCAGAATCGGTACAGTTCTCAGATTTACTTACTGAGCTGAAATTTTTATGCCACTCTCATCATATATGATTTTTTTTATATGTATTCGGCAGACTTACATTGTATTCGAGGCAGACATTGACATTATAATCAGTTCTTGCTTTCTCTGGGAATTAAACCCATGACCTTGGCATTGCAAGTGCCACACTGAGCAATGGGAAAGCTCAAAATAAACAAATAATTGCTATTAAGTTTACTTGATTTAAAAAAAAAGAAATAACGTTATCAAACGTATCTGGTGAAGAAATGACGTAAAGAAATGACGTTATCAAACGTATATGGTTACGTAAAAATAATACAATATTTTTTACATTAGCAATCTGAGTTTTGTTTGACACTTTAGACAAAAGACTTGAATAAATGTAATGCATTATTTACTGTACATTTCAGATGATGATCATTTCTTATGTCCTAGGAAATTACATACATTACATATTTGACAGAGTCAAAGAGTTATTTATACCGCACTCAGGTTCATGTTCATGGTTTAAATCAAAGCTTCATCTGAAGACCCCTAGAGCACTTTCAGACCCCTTCAAAAACACATGAGTCCTAAATGTGGTCAAGCTCCAGTTGTTTTACAAATTAGACACTTGTAAGGCCAAACGCCTGAAAGCATCGCCCGTCAACACGAATTAAGGGATCACTACGCCATTCACTCTGCATTACACAGGAACCCGAGGCCTAAAAAATATCTTGTGATACAACTTGAAAGCAGAAATCCCAACGAGTAAGTCTTAGCGCTTTGGGCAGACCAGATGTAGGGGATTATTCTTAATCTGCAAAATGGCCACACAACTGTAGCGCTTCTTCTCCAGTTCATTTATCACTAACGTCGCATGGCAGTAAGACGCGGGAACCCAAGCACTGACTCACTACGAGATCCGTGCTGCCGCATCCACACAACTCAAATCACACACACATGCGTTCACACAAACCGGCACAATCTGCTGGCTCAGAGTATGCGGCTTCATTAGCCAGTTTGAAATGATAAATAGTTTATTGTGCGTGGGGGGGAGGGGGGTTATGCCCGAGGCTGTCAAAAGCAGACTGTTCCACCTGCTCCACCGAGGCTATTACAACCGCATAGCACTAAAGTGTGAACTGCTTTTCTGAGCCAGTAGGTGATGACATCCTGAGAAGGGGCCCTCTATGTATCTTTGAAACATCTCACAAGCATCTCCAAAGCAGATAACAGTGCCTCGCCTACAATCTGAGGAGTTACTGGCGGGTCAAAGCACTGCGACGTGCTCATTATAGCCTGAGGTGAGCGGTAAAAATAATTCCACTTCCCGCATAGGGTGAGAGAGGTAAACAAGGCAAGGGAAATGAATTACCATTTGTAGTGCGCTTTGTACTGTAGTACTCATACTGCGCTTACAGTTAATTAAAATGAAAAAGAAATCATGGTTTTTCAAGCAGAGAATCTTCAAACTGACATCTACACAAGCGCAGGTCAAGAAACAGCAATCTTTGTATAAATATTGCAGTTTTTTGTGTGTGTAACAGCACAATGTGAAGTTTACAGAAGGCATTTGCAGAGAAGCGGCTGTAGTCTGAGCTCGGCGTCTTCTTGAAGGAAATAAGCAGGTGCCACCGAAAACAAAGGAAATCAACACTTCAATGGAACAATTGCTTCATGAAATTGCTGCTATGCGCTGCTAAAGTGGGTCTGAAAACTTGGTCATCAATTCATAGTCGTCCTCCACTAACCCTAATCCTTCTTTCTTCAAACGTTTGATAACTTTGCCTTGTGTGTGGGACTGTGTGGAAATGTCTGCTCTCTGTTGAATATGGGTTGCATTTTAAGGTATAGAAAACAAAGCTTAACCGAGCTCTTTTGAACTCTTTCCCCACCAGAGTTTTATTTTTTATTTTTAAAGTTGCCAGCCAGAGGCATTCCGGGTCCTCAGATTATTTTACTATAGTAATATATGAACATGCAATATTTCAAAACAAAGAACAGATCCTCTGCTTTAAACAGAAAATGCATTTTTTTTATCAGCACTTGAATGTGGGTAAGTTTCATAAAAAAGCAACATTTTGAGCAAAAAGCTGAGAAAATCTTTTTGTTTTTGTCAAGCACTAGGTCAGAATAATGATCAAAACACAGACGGACAAGATCGAGTCCATTAACACCATCCTATGGCTCGTTCTGGGTTGACATTTCATTCTGTAACATTGGACAGTTTTTATTTATAGGATGATTGTGTTATTGTACACATACTATCACTTGTCTCTGCTTTGTTCAGCCTGTGTTTTGATCTAGAGCAGTGGTTCTTAACCTGGGTTCGATCGAACCCCAGGGGTTCGGTGAGTCAGTCTTAGGGGTTCGGTGGAGCAGTGGTCCCCAAATATGACGGCAAAACCGTGCCATTAATATACGAGCGCAAAACTGATGTTTGCACGCGCTAAATTACATCCGTGAGCGGAAAACAGAGCTACACGCGTAAATACGGGTACCCGCGAGCTCATTTTAATAACTTGCACGCGAACATTCGCCTGCTGTTTTTGCTCGCGCAAAATGAAAAAATTAATGACTTAATTTCTCGTGCTTGCACATGTGCATGAACCTGCACATCAAAGAGCATCCCCTAAATATGGTAACTGTTCCATTTCCATTTCGGTAAATGCGCATATGAAACTGGTGGGGTTCAGTACCTCCAAAAAGGTTAAGAACCACTGATCTAGAGATTCTGAAGATTTCAGAAGATGTGTAATAGCGCCCCCTAACTGTATAACGCTGAAAACTCAGAAAGCAGGAACATTCTATAAATAAATGAATTGTCTCAAAAATGATGGAAAATTCCATCAGTTTTGAGGAAAGAGTTAATATCTCAAACTTTATACAATAAAAAAAGACATTCACTAAAGACATTTATCTAAAAACAGAATTTCATTCAAGAATCAAACAACTGGCTTTCTTTATTGAGAGAGTCATTGAATCAATCACAAAACCTATTCACACAAAACTGGGGAATTGTTTGAAAACATATAAGTTACTTAATACCACATTTTTCTTTAATGAACCATTATATAAAAGCATTATCATACTCGCAATTGTGTGGCAAAATATTCACTGAGCTTAAGATATCACAACCATGCCAGAGCAAGCACTATGAAATAAACTTTGGGAGTGTGCACAATATCTTCACGTCAAAGTATATATTTACTGCTATATACAACAGAAAGTGTTTACAACTGTAGTGTGTGTCCACTCAACTGACTGTTGACATGATTTAGCCTCAGCGTTCCGCGTGTATGTGTGTGTGTGGCTTGAGTATGCGTAAATCGGCAGAGTGGCAAGCAGCAGTGACAGTGCCTTCTCTCTGCAGGCTTTCCTGTCAGTGCACTCCAAGGACAGGCAGCGATGTGTGCAGGCAGCGATTTGTCTTTCAGGCCTCTTCTGGGCTCCAGAGAGCCGCTTCTGCAGGGATGCCATAAGTCACCATTCACACTCCTCCTCTCCTCTCCCTAATGGCTGACACACAGAAGTCAGCTCGGGCTTTGCTCTGACATGCTGGATCAAAACTTCAGGGGACAAAAGATCAGCCTCTACACACATAAACACACACACACACACACACACACACACGCACGCACAGATACACACATGGACCAACGGGTGCCATATAAGAGAAAGCAAATGCATACGATGTAAAGCGTCTCGCATTTGTATGATGCCAAAAGTGAGCAAACAGATCTCAAAATGTCGTTTCACCATGTTTGAGAAGCAAGTGAAATGTTGTTTCGGATGTCAAGTGAAAAAGGAGAGTATGAGTTCTACATCCTTCAAGCAAAATCTCAAAAGAATGAGGAACTTTCAGGAGAAGTGCAATTTTTTGACATTCAGTTTAGGAGTCTGAAATAAACAAGATTCCAGAGGTGCTTTATATAATTTTACTGGAAAATCGCAATATTTCTCAAGAGCTTGGTTTAACTAGAGAGAAATAACAGACAGTTTGTGTTAATTAATGAAACCTTGCTGTAATGTGTTACCGCTAAATTGAGTCTTGTAATGTTGTTATTGGAAACAAAAAATTAAAGTATTAGAAACCATTTTTGTTCACTGAAATAAAGATGAAATAAAATGGAATATGAATACTAAACTTACAAAATGGTATTTAGAAATATTGCCTTGGCAACTAAAATAAAATAGGTTGTGAAAGTTAAAGTTGAATTAATAAAATGACTAAAACAAGGCTAAATAATAACATCTAAAAAACAAAACACACCAAGCTAGTTCTTTAATAAATACCCTAATATTATATAAAAAATAATGCTGGATTTCTGGGGAGAAAATAGCCGAGTGGTTCCAATATAAGTTCTACTTCCTTTACGCTTCACTGCCAGAAAAAAAATGTGCAAAGATTTTTCCCTTTAATTGGGTCTGTACCATCAAAGGTACATCTATATTCCATTAATTAAAGTAAATAATAAACTATCTTTTTAAAGTAACTGTTTATAACAGTAGCTCTGTTGAATAGCAAACCTTATAGTATTTCAGTATGGCCTTATGTATATTTATACGCTATAATATAAGTCAAGTCAAGTCAAGTCACCTTTATTTATATAGCGCTTTTTACAATGTAAATTGTTTCAAAGCAGCTTTACAGGAAAAACAATATAAACAAAGTTTGTTTGGCTGAACAGAAGCCCCAAAAGAGCAGGCGAATCAATACAATTGATGAATTTTAAGTGTTAAGTTTCCCCAACTGAGCAAGCCATAGGCGACAGCGGCAAGGAAAAAACTCCGGCAGGTGACGTAACGAATGAAGAATAGAATGGAGATATATATATATTATATATATAATATAATGCAAGTTTAATTTAAAACAACAGGTGAGGCCAGATTATAAAAGGTTAAAACTCAGCAATCGAGAAAGCAAGAGCAAATGGAAATATTGCATCACTCTTGGGAAGTCACAGCTTGTTGTAGTTAATAATGGTCACTTAGTTCTGTTACAGACAGACGTTTTTCCTCAGAAAGCCATAGAGACTGCCAGGAAAAACTACTGGGAGGCAATGTCTTGCTGAAAGAATTTGTGATGCATTTCCATAAAACGTTACGGTATCGCAAGGGTCAGACAAAATGTTTTCAAGTCGCATCTTTAAAAATACAAAACAGAAGGAACAAAAAGATACTGTCAATCAAAATCGTTTTAAAATTCAACGTATTATGCTCAGACATTCAATATCGCAGCTTTCACACACTTATGAACACCATCACGAAATGCACTTCGCTTCAAAATGGGGACCTTCAAGAATTAGCCGGTAATTCGAGCACAAAACCCAGTGAAT
The DNA here is from genome assembly GCA_037043235.1 of Rhodeus uyekii. NCBI lineage: Eukaryota > Metazoa > Chordata > Actinopteri > Cypriniformes > Acheilognathidae > Rhodeus > Rhodeus uyekii. Next base: position 3,687,623 of record JAWRVZ010000023.1, on the reverse strand, counting down.
GGTGTGCGTTTTGAACCCTGGCATGTGCTGAGCATTTAAAATGACACAGCGGGTTAGGGCTTCACAGTGCAGAAACTAATTAGATTGTCCATAATGGATTCCATCTCACTTTATATGATGTGACCTGACAGCTGCCAAAGCTGTTGTGAAGTATGAAACTGTTTTTCGTGTGTGTGTGTCTGAGTGTAATAATTCGGTCCCTAATTTCTGGCTTTACACGTATGATGCGATGCTTCTGAAATCCCCGTTAGTCGATGACGAGCTCTCCACAGAGGTCAAACCCATTTGCGCCTTCTGCAGGTGGCATCACACCAAGATGACCCCCGGGTCAGAGCGGCACCATAAACAGCCCTTTAAAAGCCATCAGAATCCCCAAGCCACATGCACAAACTCCAGGATGTTATGTCAACACAAATGCACAGTAAAAGTAAAGGTGGGCTGGGGTGAAATAATGCCACTTGTTTACCCAGTGACTGAAGCACATGGCCCAGATTTTGGGAGATGGTGCTCATGATCAGATTGAACAGATTGTGGTTTGTGATCTTTCGAAGTTCATCACTTAAGAGTGTTGACACAGCATCTGCACTTGTGATATTTCATGAACTGTGGGCAATCTGACACTTCTGGTATGCATCATACTGCATACACAACCAGACCAATCACTTCTCAAGTGGGTCATTTAGCAGGTCTGTTTTTGTTGGATGGTAAAAAACCTATTAATAGGTCACGAAACAGTTTAATGAAAAGGCTTTATGGTTGCTAGGAAAGCAAAACAATGTTTCCACAACAGTTTTTTTCAATGATGGCAAGAGAAAACAAGGGTTAAGAGAAAAAGGCAATGCAACACTAAGCTGGCACAATTACTTCTCCTAGCAACTTGAATGAAGATCTCTGCAATCTCTCTCAAACAGTGTGTCAAGGTTAGGTTTCATATAATGTCCCCAATGACAAGGTTTAATCCTAGTCCTAGACTAGAATGCATGCAACTTGCACTGACATATTTTAAAATATGTCAGTGTCATTGTTTTGCCTAAAGACATCTATGGCACATTTATAAAAGCTTCTTAAATGCTCTAATTGCACTAAGGCCTAATCTTGACTTAATCTAAGTCCTGTCTGTGAAACAGGGCCTATAGTTTTTAGATCGTTCCCTCTATTTTACATAGAAGAAGAAGAAACGTTACATTTATATAGCGCTTTTCCAGAGCTTTACATAGTATGGGGGAATCTCCTCAACCACCACCAATGTGCAGCACCCACCTGGATGATGCGACGGCAGCCATATTGTGCCAGAACGCTCACCACACACCAGCTTATTGGTGGAGAGGAGACATAGCAATGAAGCCAATTATAGTATGGGGGGGGGGGGGATTAGGAGGCCGTGGTGGACCAAGGCCAATGGGCAAATTTGGCCAGGATGCCGGGGTTAAACCCCTACTCTTGCAAAAGACATCCTGGGATTTTTAATGACCACAGAGAGTCAGGACCTCAGTTTAACGCCTCATCCGAAAGACGGTGCTTGTTGCTGTACAGTGCAGAATACTGTCACTATATTGGGGCGGTAGGACCCACACAGACCGCAGAGTGGGCACCCCCTGCTAGCCTCCTAACACCACTTCCAGCAGCAACCTAGTTTTTTCCCAGGAGGTCTCCCATTCAGGTACTAACCAGGCTCAACCCTGCTTAGCTTCAGTGAGCAAGTCTTAGGCTACAGGGTGATATGGCTGCAGACAATAGCTAACCCTATCTGATGATATGTTTCAATCAAAGCAATCCTTTTCAGTCCTAAAGCCACACCATACTAAGGCCGTTTGGTACCCACATACCCATTTACACCTGGTATTTTTGGGTATGTATTTTTTCAGATCTTTCAATCTTATGAACAAAACAAGATTGTTCAATTTACATATGAACAGAGAGACGAAGGAAGCTGTAAGACCACGAGAACATGGTGCATGGTACGTTTTTTTGTCTTCAAACCAAACTTGGGTCTTCAGCTAAATCTTCTTGCTAGCGAGCTTGTTTCCGCATTAGGTCATTAGGTGGAGAGTAGGTGGTCTTTTGTGGCTCTTTAAACACATTTGATCACATGAGCGTTTACACAACGAAAGCAATCCGGTCAAATGCGTTTTTGACCGCCTCTGGAAGTGGTCGAAAGTGGTTTTAAGCCCCGTTTACACTTGTATTTAGCATCGGTCACTTGTGATCCAATCAACCAAAACACATCTTAATTCCAGATGTAAACAGTGTTGCAAAATCTGCCCACAGACCACCATAGGAATTTCTACGGCACTGCTTGCCGAAATGATTATTTCAAACAATTAGGCTTGAGCGAGACGCGACACTAGTCGGATTAATTTTCCTTCAGTCCGGTCAAATGAAGAAGATTGTGGTTATGTTAATAGGTGTCACATTCCAAAAAAGTCACTTGATATGTTCGTGGTCACTGTAAAGTTGGTCTGCAGTGGAGTTTGGCCAGGTTTTAGTCTTAAGTTTACAAGAAGCTAAAATAGATTAAGTAAATCTGTAAACGCCTTGCCACTGGTGACAGCACAAGCTTGGAGAAACTATGGAAAAACTTGAATGTGACACTACAGGAAATCTATAATAGCAGTCAGTGGGTGGTTGACAGAATGCAGCAGAGCAGGACCGTCGTAATGAGCAATGCATTAGATATAAAGGTCTGTGAGACATTACACAGGACAGAATGGCCATTAGCATCTTTTCTATATGGCTTCAAGCAAAAAGGAGTTGTCAGCAAAGCCTCAGATTTCCAAACGTAGAACCCATCATTACTGTTGAATTTGCAGAAAACCATCTACTCTTCAGTTCATTTTTGAGAAAGAATTGATTATATGATTGTTCTCTCTCAAAAACAAGGTGAGTTTTGTTTGATGTTGAAAAATCACTAGATCACTGATGTAAAAAACATATGTTGGGCCTATTGCAAACAATACATCAAATACTATATCAATCATTAAAAATCATATGCAAGTCAACAACCAGAGAAACTGAATAAAAGATTACATTCGCAACAATATTACTTTAAAACAGAAAACCAAAAAGACACAAACAAGGGTTTGTGATATAATCACAAATATTGATATCTCAATATTTTATACCTATACTTATTGGTATCATATGTTTTGTCACTGTCGGAGAGAAATCCCTAATCTCCAAAAAAATCTACTTTTTTCAGGAAATGGGAAAATGCAGTGTATTTCAAAAAAAATATTTAAACACAGTGTTGTCTAAGTTGATAGTATGGCTTTATATATTGTTAGACACATGCATGTGTCATTAATATTAGACAAAAATCAAGCTCAAATAGAGTTATAAGGTTTTGACTAGTGAATTTCAGACATACATGTTTTGTCCATCAATAGAACATTAAGTGCAATGCATAGTTTTTTCTTCAATGTACTGGTTAAAGTTTACTGTAATTATGTGTAATTAAATCGCATGTTTTAAAAGATGAAGTGCTACAGACAGGATATTTCTATTACGTTATATATTTAACTTATGATATATTATAACGTAATAGAAACAGCCGGTCTGTAGCACTCAAACATGCGATTTATGTGTTGTATATATATATAGTGTGTGTGTTCGTTTGAGTAAAGAAAATGTTTAAATATTTGCAAAACTCACAGACAGATGTAAAGGGTAGAATGTACCTACCATAATCATCAATAGTAATGATTAATGAAAAAAAGGAGATACAAGGTTTCTGCCCAACACAACATATTGTTACCATGCGGAAGAAGACTGAAGGCAGGATTTAAAATATAAACAAGGTTTAATAAACAAGGCAATCAGGCATAACAGCATGCACTAAACACAAACAACTGAAGACTAAAACAGAGCAACTTAAATACAGGGCAAATGAGGGAGCTAATGATTAACACCAGTAATGATTAATGACCGCCCATGACAACAAATGAGAAGCAGGAAACTGAAACAAAGAAACATAGAAACAACAAGTTTAAGAAAATGAAACTAATAATCAACTGAATATATGTAACAAATATACCTTCAATTTTTTTATCAGAGGAACCACTGCAGTCAATTAGATTAAAAGCATATGAACTAAACAATTTTTTTTTAAAAGTTAAAAAAAAGGTAATTAAAAATAATTATGTTTTCTCTTTTCAATTATGTTTTTCTTTATGAATTATTTTTATCCTATTTAAAGCGTGAACAGTAAAAGACACTAAAAAGATAATTAATCATTTTCTATCTATATTAATACAACAATAATATAATATAATGCTATATTTCTCCTAAAATTAATGTAACACTAAAAGTAATATTTAGAAGGTTTTTTTTTATATTTTATTTTATGGACTTTTGTCCATATTTTTTGAGTGATGATGTGTCTCAAACTCAAAAGTCATCACTCAATCTTTAGGAAACGCACATTAACAGCATTACAATGTTCTTCCTTAATTTTTTGTTGAAAATATACTAAACATGTACAGTGATCCCTCGTTTATCGCGGTTAATGTGGACCGGAACCCCCCGCGATAGGTGAAAATCTATGAAGTAGGAATTCTGGTCCCCCTAGGAATGTCCGTATATGTGTGTGTAGGTACCAGAATGTTTAAAGTATGTATATTTATACTTTATATATATTTTAATTAAATCTATTTAATTATAAAACCTTAATATTATACACTTACTCTCTCTCTCGCTCATACGATACGTAATATGGTCTTCAATGACAGTAGTATCTTGAGACTCCAGTAATGATGAAGATGACAGACCTGTGCGGTTCGATGAATGTGATGATGATGATGATGATGGTGTTACTGCACTGGAATAATGAGGCCTTTAAATCAGTTCGGGAAGCGACTCATCGTCAGATATCGGCACTGGATTGTCAACATTTGCTTCTGAGAGAGGCGAAGAGGCTCCCACTCCACTCGTGCTCTCATTGGTCCATCTTGCGCCGGGAACCAATCACGTGTCTTGTCTGAGTGCCGTGTGTGTACAAAGCCTCTGAGAGAGTTTCTCTCTTTGTCTGGCATCCTGGGAAACCATTTCTCTCGCATCACGATGAAGCAACACTGCTTTCCCCAATATGGCTGCCGATATGGCGGTATTTGTTTATTTTTCGATGAATTTTTTTAAAAATCTGCGATGCACTGAGGCCACAAAACTTGAACCGCGAAGTGGCGAGGGATTATTGTATTTTGACTAGACCTAGACTGAGTGTTGTTGTCATGTCCCAGGTAGTGTAGCCCTAGATATAGTAATGAGATCAGCCAATCTGGTGAGGGGAAAATATAGGCACCAGAGGTTAAAAATGCACAAAGCTTCCAGGATTCACTGAGCTCAGAACAGCTGAGTCCTGTTTAATCTCCATATCTCCTTTTTAAAACCACTCAGCTTCAAAATGGCCACCACAGTGACCGAGATCAGAAAAGCCGAGGTTCCCTGTCTTAAATCATTACTACTTACTGGCACTTAGTCTTAAAAGACTGGTGATCTCTCACATTAACTGCACTTCCCCCTGAGTGACTAAAACACCATCCAGTTTGTAAATCACACTGGCAGAAAATAAAATCTTCCTGTCCCACACACTGCTGAATCCCTATAGGTGACAATTAAATTAGCGTTTGTACATAAATCAATGGAAAAGCCAAATGCACACTGAATTCCTGACAGAAGTGAAGAAGACCACCAGTCGTGATAATGGCCAATATAACCCGATTAGCACACAGACCTACATATCAACCACAAGATGTTCACTTACAACTGCAAGCCATAATGTCATGATCATTTCATTTGCTGATAATAGAAAGAAAACTACTTTAACCACTGCCTGAATACATCAACAGAACTGTCAGTGTCAACTTTGCCCTGAGCGTAACTGGCACTAAAGACACTCTGAAAGGCATGAACAGAAATGTAAACAGCAAAAGCAGGATTTGCAGTGATGGTCTCTAAGAAGAGATAAGTGAGGCTGTGGTAAGAGGGAAAAAGGAAAGAAAAAAAGTAATCACTTGAAGTGATATACGTAATTAAAAAACATTTAAATATACTTAAATTAAAATTAAAATATTAGTAAAAATAAATACAATCAATCAATCAATTGATGTTTGGATTTAAATAGGCTTGATCTGTGATTGTATAATTATTGCAGTGGTTATTATACATCTATATTATCCATCAAGAATTTTTGGTCAAGATTTTGTATTGACAATGCAAGAGTCCAGCACTCTGTAACGTCTCCTCCAGCACATCCCAAACAATTTCAATGAATTTCACGATTTCAGCCTGATACTTGGCATTGCCATCCTGGAATATGGGCATGAAGTGTCTTCCTACATGATTGTTTATGAAATGAAAAGCTACACACTCCATCAATTAGGGTGAGAAGAACTGTTGGCAAACATATAACATGCTGGAAACATAATAATCACTGCAATAATTATACAATCATAAACTCTTAAGCATTTGCCTATTTAAATCCAAACAGTGACTGTTTTTGGCCAGGCAGTGATTATGTATATATTAAATGTATAAGTCACTTGACCCACAACAATCTTGTATTGACATATCCGTCTTCCTGGACTACAGGTCTCAAAAGAATTTACCAAAAACATCCCGATAAAGACGACTGAAGCACATCCACTCTTTCAATTCCTTTCAGACTGTGTGCAAATGAACATGTAGTTTTATCGCTTTATCTTTTGTCTCTGTTATCAGTGTCTGTCATTGCTGCACAAAAGTGCAAGAGTGGAAGGCCACTCAAGGGTCAATTTGAACAGCAGAAAAAATAGCATTCTCTGACCATCCCATACATTGAACAAATCTCTGCCAGCTATTGCCCCATCCAAATCCCTCATACTGCCAGATTCAATTCACCTAGATCATAATCTGTCCACCCCAATTGGCTCCAACAGGAGATTTTGTCTCCTAAGAACACAATCCACCACATTCAAAATCAGCTTTTATTCCCCCGGCAAAAAACAAAGAACTGACCGCCTTAAGCACTTGTGCTTTATATGATTATCTATCCTCTAATACATTGGACTAATAGGCTTTGTGGCTATAATTTTCACACTCCCCTGCTCATAATAATACAGCAAATTCCACTCGGATTGTATTTATTCCACCATTTGCGGCTGTTTATTGGATTGGATAATGTGTAAAAAGTTATTCCATGTAATTTTCTATTTTGTATTTGTCTTATAATGCATCATATTAACCTATTTAACATGGCTGTTTTAGGGCTTTTGACTCCACAACAGCCACACAAAACATTTAACAGCTAAACAACACATGTATGCGTTGAATTGTGATTGCAAAATATTAAATCAAGCAAAAAACCTAATCACAAAACTAAGCGTGTTCGCTTTAAAATGCTAAAATAACTGAAAATCATTAATATATGAAAATAAATATTACAAAATATATAATATGTCCCACATTAATGATATGGTACTTTGGTATAGGCTATACTATAATACTAAATAATTGCTATACTCATTTACTATAGTTTTTCATGGTACATCTTTTATTATTAGTTAGTTATATATATATATAAAATTATGTTTCCAAACTTTTGGTCCTCGTGGGAGATCCAGGTCTGCCTCCTGTTCCTGTTCCCCTTTTCTTCTCATAAATTCCCTGTCACCTCTCTACCGCCTCTGTCAATAAAAATAGCACAATCCCCCAAAAATAACAGCTGTGAAAACTGCTGACTCGTGAACACAACTGGTCAAGCAGCATCAGAGTTATATTGTGCTGTAGAATAATAGTGCCTCTTTAAAATGATAATAAAATCGTGTTCTGCTCTCCCTTGCAAGTGTCTGCTTACACAGATCCATCCTAAAGATTCTCTCAAAGTCACACAATTTGCATGGTGCAAATTTCTCATTGGGAGAGTAAACACGATGCATGTTTTTGCTCTAAAGTGCGCAGCTGTTTAATGAATTCAGATTAGTCGACTGTGCCCAAGTATTTTCTGGAGCGTTTTAGTACTGTGACTTTTGTGTTATTCAGGTTGACTAAAGATGGATGCAAGTCTTTTTTTAGGTAATCTCAAAAGCGGAGAAGAAATGTCAAACACAAGATAAATACCAAAAGGTGTGTCTATAGTCCTGAATTAAATAAAGATGGCTTTTGAAAAATGTCAACAGATCTGACCCAGAGCAAATGAGATTGTTTATATTAATACATTGCCTTTAAAATCATTTCTTATTGTTGAAGGATCACCCGAATGATGTCAGAGGTTAAACCAAATAACATTCGCTCCATCACACTGAAAAAATGGATCCACGACAGTTTGATATACAGACGCCATCTAAGAGAGCCATTGATGGCCTATAATTATACAACTACTCTTAGAGTGAGCCCCTCGCCTGTGGGACTCCATCTATCAGGAATCATCTGCCCCCATATAGCCCCACTATCCTGTGATGGATATCCAGCAGAGGAGGGAAAGCCATAAGCCTGTATGGACTTCATAGCTTTCACATCCATCCACCATCAATGTGCTACAATCAAGGCCAGAAGACTTTATTATGCAAACAGGAAGGCTTGACGAGGAATGAGGTACGGTTAAAAGGATGCGGTTGAAATTCTGATAGCATTTCTGGACACAATAAACACATAAACACAAAAAGGATGGAAAGTAAAAGGGTTTTTTCAACAAAAAAATTCAAGTCACGGTTCATTGATTTAAATCCATTTTAATCCTGAAAAACAGAGGCATTTAAAAATGATAGCGCATGTTTAATCATGTTACTTATACTGTATCTGGTGATATCTGTGATTACACAAGCTATAGTTGTAATTATATCAGGTTATCATGGCCAAAATAATTCACGATAATGATATTTGTTGCATTATCTATAGAAACAAATATAGAAAAATAAAACTTTCAGTCTTGTTCATCTTTGCTTTGTTTATTTTGTGTTCTGCTTTCTTTTTTAACCAATGAATCAAACCATTGCATACAAAAATTGGCTTTTTGAGACTGCCTGAGAAATAACCAGGAGAGAGATACTGAAAGTAGAGAAATACTGTCAAGATCAACAATATTATAAATACGCTTTAACAACACAACTAATAGCCTAATCTGTTAACTTGCATCCCTATTTGGAACCCAAATCCAAGAAATGGCATGCCCAAAGTTAAATACATAGTTCATAAAGCCTTTGGACTTTAAACATTGTAGACTCATTTGAAAGAAAACATTTGGCAGCTTGTTGGACTAATTAAATCAGTGATCAAAATCCGATATTTCTGGAACATTTTTAAGACCATGCTATGTGATTTAATTGAGAAGAGGCTAAAATGCTGTCTTTAGCATGTCTAACAGCATATTTTACTTCAAAATCGCTAAAGTAAAAGGATAGCAGAGTCAAGACACCAACTCATGATAACAGCATATAGAAACAATATAATTGGAATCCCTTTTACAACGATTTTTTTCCAAATAAAATCAGAATCCATCCTTGGGCATTTCAAGCGGCAGATGACATATAGGGAGCGCATTCTCACAAACACAACGTTGTCATGTGTTGGTATAGACACTAAAATAGCTTTCTTAGTGTGAACGAGCCTTTAGAGTCACTGCAGCTGTAGTGAGGCATACTTATTAAGCTAGGGGACACACGAGGTATCCAGTGTTTTATCCGTAGACACATAATGGCTATGTTCAGTCATGCAGTTACAGCTTTCATCACAGAACAGCAGGCTTCCAGGTTTTTGGAGGAGTGTTTAATTGGCAGCCCCGTGTTTGACAAGCATCCCGAAGAAATGAATTTCAGCCCACATGTTTGGACTTCCCATCCCCATTGTGTCCAGAACACAATTGGTAAACATCTCTCACATTGTCTTTGTTTGGCCGTGTTGAATTGCCATGTGCGCCGATGGGAGATTGCTGGACAGAAAGCAGACAACGGCTGGGCACGACTTCCCAGATTCTCTAAAGATTAACTCAAGAGATAAAGTATCTGGGTTTCCTCCACATCTACACTTCATCCTGATGAAAAGCTACCCAGGCTGTCAGCAAGTCTGTTCAATTTGCAAATCTTAATAGCTACTACAACTTAAGCAGCTTGACACATTTGAGAGGAAAATGAATTGATAAAACTCTATTTAACTTTAGGAGGCTGCTATCATCCTGTGCTGAGACGAAGTCTGGAAGTTATAATGGCCACTGCTCATTTTTCCAGCTCTACGGGATGCCAAATGTCTCTTACAGCCTTCGGATTCGTCCATCCCTTTATAGCAAAACGCCTTTAAGTACAAAATCTGACAAGCAAATCAATTACCAGGTCGGAAGAACAACGCACAGATCTTTTAGCCTGCCGTTTCCAGGGTTAAAAACACGAGAAACATGCAGTTCACTCAAGAACGGAAATTCTGTCACTCTTTACTCATCATCATGATGCTCCAAACCCGAACGAGAAGCGAAGGACATGTTTGGCAGGATGTTCGCGGTATTCTTTCCAATTCAATGACAGTGAATGGTGACCAGGAGCTGTCAAGCTCCAAAAATGACAAGGCGTTCACTCAATGACAAGACGTCCACTCAAACTGTGCACTGCAAGTCATTTGAAGAACTAAGATCTAATTAATCTCAAACCTCAAATTTGGCGTATTGCAATCAGGTAAAAGATGCATGAAAGTCTAAATATTTGATAGCAAACCTTGGGATACAAGTGAGCGAGAATGAAATTTGAGCTTTGGAAAAACCCAAGGCTTGCTCACACCAAGAACGAAAAAAATAAAGGTTTCAAAAGGGGTTATTTTGTGGCGATACCATTTCACAGTTCTTAAAATAACCATTTGTGTGAAGAGCCTTTTAATAATCCAAAGAACACTTTGTACAATGGAAAGGCTCTATGGATGTTAAAGGTGCTTCGTGGAACCCTAGATGACAATAAAACCTTTACTTTTAAGAGTGCACCTTCTTATTAAAATTATAGTTATCATTATAGTCGTCAGCATTAGTGTGAATGACCCATTTGATTATAGTGCGCAATTTGTGTGGGCTATTATTACGGCCCTTTTGGTGACCATTCACTTTCACTGCATGCAAAATTGCAATTTCAAATTCAAAATATCTCTTTTACTGTTCCACAGAAGCAAGAAAATCTTTTTTGGTTTGGAAAGACATGAAGGTCAGTAAATAACGAGAGAGGAGTTTTAAAAATCACTGCAGCTGTTTTTTCTCTCAGTGTGTGTGATAGTGTGTGTCTGCAGGGGTGGACCTTAAAGTATAGCACGGGTGGGCCGATAATGGAAAAAAATACCCAGCCTTTCAGGAACAAGGAGCTAATGAGTCCATCCGAACATTCAGTACTGTTTCCGTAACTAGTGTGATCTTTATAAAACACACACACGGCGTGCATTACATTACTGAAGGAAAGCTAAAACATGCAAATCCTTATTTTACCTGTACGCCTGTCTCACAGGACCCTTAAGCCTATTTCTGACTCGTTTTTACAGCTGCACAACGGTCCAAGGGCTTCACTTATCATACTCGACTGGAAAAATCAAGGCACAAAGAGCAGCATGAGGAATTACAAATCGTGTCCATCAAAGTCTGAACGCTCCAGCACAGCAGGTGAGCGGTTTTATTCGTCCCATGAGATTCGTCCCACCCCTCCTCTCTCACACCCACTCCCAAACTAATATTTTATTAATAAACATCAGTCAGAAATGGATGGCAGATGTATTCACGTTGATTAATTAACAACCCCTAAAATAACTTACACAGCTCAAAGCAAACAAGCCCAGGCAGTTTGATAAACTGGCACGACACTTTGGTTTTGCTGCGTGAAAAAACGACTCGGTTTCCCAAGACAGGCAAATGAAGAACTGCCATTAAAACAAGCGGCTCGTGCTGATGCTTCAAAAGCAGGGCTTGACATATTCCTGAAAGGGCATTGTATTATGCACACTTCACACCCCCGCTGAGAGAAGGTTAGAGGATGCCACGTGAGGATGATAGCAGTAATAAACAGCTGTTACAACCGTGATCCCATCCTTAAACGTCTATAATCAGGATTGCTATAAACAGCATGTTATGCACATTTCCCCCTAAATGCTCACAGATTACAGTTGCTGTGAAATGCAGGCTACGGCGAGATATAGATTTTTCAAACGAGCTTTGAAAAGGACAGAGAGAGAGAGAGATAAAGAAATCAAAGATGCAACACCCTTCAGCATGATGCGCTCTCTCTCTGCGGTGAATGCAGGAACTTCCAGCCGTCATGAGTGAAATGTTCTGGCAGATATGCAGTCGCTCATACATGGAGGGGTCGAGCTTAATCCTGGAGTTCTGTGTGAGCTGCATAATAGAAACAAATGTATTCCCTCGTGTGCAGAGGGCATGGAGAGAGGTATCATCTGACACTCGTACTATGTCACAGTGAATGCTTAAGAGCCAAAGGGGCTTATTCTTTACCGGCATTAAACTTGTAATAAGCTGATTAATCTGTCAATATTTAGGTATTGTCAGATTATCAGCATCTGACAGCGATTAGCAGAAGTGGTCGTGTGCTGGTTCCAAAATTTACCAACCGCCAATGTCACTGTCAATGGATTTTCTGCTTTCAAATCATTTGAAGTGATTCTCAGTAAATATTGTGTGAAGCAAATGCTCCTCTGTATTGATTTACTTTCGAACATTTTATTTGTTGTCACTAAAACAAACAGTATGCAGTACAATTTACTTTTGAGGAACTTTTAATCAAACATTTAATGAAAAACTATCTTATTTTCATGACATTATGCATATATACATATGCAAAATACTGTCTTTTTGCCTTTTGTCATGACATTCTATATCCATATCTATATCCATCCATTCTATATCCATGAAAAAAGACAGGTTAGGCTATAATGAATGAGATACACATACAAAAACAAAGTCCTTTAATAACACATATTCATTTATTCTTTAAAGTCATACTCTTTAAATCTAATTCAAGGCAACAATTTCTGATCCAAAGCAGTTAGAATAGCCAAGATAACAAATAGCCTACTGAAATTTCTCAAATGACATTTGCTTAAACAAGTAGTTTACTCTACGATGTTCGAAAAATTTGGATTTGTTAATATAGTGATTCTAAATTTTCAGCTCCGAGTAGACCAATATCCCCCTGAATGTGATTGCATGCTTTCTAAAACGAAATCTGACGTGCATATGATCATATTCGTAGTTTTTGACCCGCCTGATCATCCCTAATGCATCGACACCTACATTATGCGCGTGCAACATACCTGCGATTTATGCTGCTGTCCATCCTCGAGTTCTGAAACACTGTTCATGATTTTCCATCGATCATTTACCATTCTCTGGAATCCTTACCATCCGAGAGTTGTTTTCACGGGCATGAGGAGAGAACGGGAATGTCAGTCTTAAATTCCAGCATCCAAGAAAGAGGGAAAATGAAACAACACAACAGTCTAGGGGAACTAAAACTACTTCACAAAACGATCCGCACAAACCTACTGAAAACCGGGGCACAGAACTAGAGATCCACACTCATTTTGTAAAAGAAGAAATACGTACTTCAAGGGACTTGTCCCTCACCCCCAAAAAGAAACAAAGCAAGAAAATGCAGTCCGAAAGCAGATCCGATCTTCTCAATTTGAGGGGAAGGTGTGACGATTTGCGGATGATGCGTTCCGTTAGTTGGCAGGTATTCCTCCTCCAATATGAAACTTTCCCTATTCAGTCAGTGTGAAGCAAAACAAAACGTGGGTTTTGATATTAAAACACAAAGTTGTGCAAAATAACTGTATGCTGAGCATCCGTTTGATCTGCTTCATTCCCGTGGTGTGATGATAACACGCTCCTCAAATCCGCCCCCCTTCCTATCTAGAGCTTACACCGTGTCTGCAAGCCATGTCCGACCCGTGAACGAATCGTTCTTCGGAGTCGGATCTTTTCGATGAATCATTTGAATCGGTTCACTTAACAGGTCTCACGCACTGGTCTGAATGATTCGATTCTTGAATCAGTCCGAGTGAACAATTCTGGAGTGAATCGAGAATTTGACTGTTGGAGCAGAAAAGTTACAAACAAAACGTACTTAGTAGGCCTACGCCTTTGAAACGGGGTTCATCTTAACAAATATGTCCGTTCGATTTAAATGAATAAAAATGAATGAAAATAAATATATGACATTTTATTCAAATCCTGTCAGGACATGTACAGTAAATGAGTTGTATGTTTTACAAACTTATAGCTGATCTGGTTGCTACAGACTTAATTTAGATATTAAATGACAATAAACACAATTATTAATAATAGATATTTATTTATAAAAACTATTGAAATAAAAATGTAAAAGAATACACACAGTTAAGTGCCATGAGATGACAATTACATCAAGTGAATTCCAACAAGTCTCTTCAGATCAGTTCTGGAAACAGACTGTTTGAACGAAACGATTCATGTAAGACACCACTTTAAAGCTGAGTGAAGTTCCTTGAAACATGTAGCGTTATTCAATGTGTTGACAGAATTACCACTACATTTGCATTTATGCATTTGGCAGACGCTTTTGTCCAAAGCGACTTGCATTGCATTCAAGATACACATTGACATTCTAATCAGTTCTTGCTTTCCCTGGGAATTGAAACCCAGGGATGCTTAGCATTGCAATCCACAGGGAAGCCACTTAAACGGAAAGATAGGGCGGGACATATCGAACAGCTCCGCCCCTTTTTTAAATAGCCAAAATTTTGTTTATATCACAGCTCAGCCGGAGCCATTGAGCTCGGCAAAGCCGCAGTTTCCTTCAAATCTCCTCCATATCGCTTTAAAATATAGCATTCTGTGCAGAATTCAAACAGGTCCGATATGTTTTCTGGTATTCGGGGACCAGTGTTGTAACGCATTACAAGTAACTCAAGTTACGTAATCAGATCACTTTTTTCAAGTAACTAAAGTATCACATTACTTTTAAATTTACAATAAAATATTAGTTAGTTAGTTCACACAAGTTACTTTGTTTTCACATTTCTTCACTGACAGCTCTCTTGTCCTCATGTTGAGAGAAATCAGGAGGAGTTTTGTGTGACCATGATGGTTATTGTAGTTCTAGATTAAATGTGAGCATTTATTAATCTCACTTGCACAAAAAACATTAAGTATTTCTCAAAATGAATAAAATCAGTGCAAAATCAGAATAAGTAAATATCCTAATACAAATATTTATATGTATTTAATATCACTTTATTGATCATTGTCTTGGTGCTGATCTTCGACGATTCAGTTAAACCATAAGCAAAAATTATTTCAGATTAATTACTTGTTTTGATTTTAGTGTTATTTTTTTCAATTATTTATTATTTAAGCCTTATTATTGGTGTGAAAGGGTCTTTACAGTTGCCCAAAAATAGGACTTTTTTGTTATTAGAAAACAATCAAACAAATAATCCCAGCCCAAGTAAAATAAAGTAAAGTTTTCTTACAAAGTAACTAAGTAACAGAATACAACGCAAAACAAACGTGAAACCAGATTTCATTCGCTCCATTGGAAGGCATATTTACGCTGTCTCAATCATTCCCTATCCCCTATATAGTGAACTATGAGTCATTCATCACACAAAATAGTAAATGGGTAAAATTTTTTTTGTCTAATTATAATGTTGGGGGCGGGACGCTTGATGCTTGAGAGCATTGATTGGACAGAAAATATGACGAGAAGCTGAAGTGCTGAGTGGTGTTATCAAAATCACGGATCATATTGGCGGAAACAAGAGACTGTAAGTTTTGAATGCTTATATCTTCTAAATGCACATTTTGTCATTGTTTTGTAGCAGACTAGCTTATAGATAACAGTAAGGCTAACATGTTCATACTAAAAGCCAAAAACATACATTTTGATTTCATGTGGACTTTAACAGAAACTGTAACGTTATCAGATATTAGTATAGCATTAACTTGACATGGAGAAAAGCAAAATGCACATGATATTTGATCAAATTAAACCCTGAATGGTCATATCTTACCCAAAAGAGTTGATCCACAAACACTAGCATGACTGCAAAATCTATCCCACCAAAGATAACTATAGAAAAAATAGTGGTCAAACTTTTAAACAGGATTGCTAATTTATTTAAATTCATTAATTGTGTACACACAACGTGTCACATCATTAAGCTGCTTTAAAATATAACATATTTGCACTTATAGCTATGGATAAAACCTAGGACGGTCTGATTAATAAAGTGTTTACTGTTCCCGAACAGTCTGCTCACATGCACTTGTCTGACCCATGTATTTTACAGCTACACACCATTTCATGTGATAGAGATTTACAGATGGAGAGTACAAATGTGCTTGTATCATCTAAAAAAACATTTTGAGGGTTATTTTGAGGTCATTGAGTGATGTGTTTCCTCTTGCACTGATTTGTTTACTGGCTTGACAACCTAGGGATGAGACACTTTTGTAGGCCAAACCCCAGAAACAAGTTAGCATTTTAGCACTTTTCCATTGTTTAAAATATTGTTTCCATTGTTTCCTGAAGTCAATGGGTTTTTGGTTCGATGGCTGAAATAAGGTCTGTTGTTAACAACAGCTTCAAGTATCAAGATACGTTCACATTTTATTCTATGACATGAAATACAATGATTTTTTTAAGCTGTTATATGTCTTGAAAAAGCTAAGTGGCTAAATGGACTGTCATCATGGCAGCTAAACTCAGTCCACCTTTACAGCATCGCTCTGCATATAATCACACTCTTACAACTATTACAACTTTTTTTTTTTGTTGATAAAAACTGAAAAAGTCGTGGGACCATTTAAGGCTACCTTTAGATTTTTACTTCTGGTGATTGTATTTAGGTTTCAAAATTCATACAAGTTGTGTTCATCTTGATGGACGACATGTGTAAGCATCATAAACTTTGTTAATCATAGAGCTTTTTTTTCTTTTTTGTGATAATCCAAAAGCCTATGCAAAAATCCCATTGGGTTATTGTCGAGGGAACCAGTGTGATAACAACATCCGGGAATTTCCGACAAAATCAAGTCTTGCCCTACATTTTTTTTTCTAGCTCAAGAAGTCAGTGTGGTGACCATTTATATTTTCAATGGATTATATATCTTTATTGA
This sequence comes from Rhodeus uyekii, assembly GCA_037043235.1. Classification (NCBI taxonomy): domain Eukaryota; kingdom Metazoa; phylum Chordata; class Actinopteri; order Cypriniformes; family Acheilognathidae; genus Rhodeus; species Rhodeus uyekii. The sequence continues at coordinate 3,670,522 of JAWRVZ010000023.1, read as the reverse complement.
TGATTTTATTTCTTTTGATTATTTTAATTCCTTTTATGTAAAGCACTTTGAATTAATATTGTGTATGAAATATGCTATATAAATAAACTTTATACATGCATTTGCACTTGCCCTACATGCATTTAGAATCATCTTTCATGTGTTAAATAAAGTGTTAAATCTCCAAATATTTAAGTTATAAACAGTTTATTATTTAGTTTAAAGTTTATTTATTATAATGTTTTTAAATGTCACTTAATAGGCTATTATTAATTAATTAATACATGTTTAATTTCCTTTATGCACTATACAGTAACCCATACACATTTTAAATGAATACTGTTCATATGTACTATAATTATTAACCGACAGTTGATAGAGAACCGATTTCGAGAGAGGACCCAATATATCACAACACCATTTCACTCTGACTTATATCATAATAGGGGGAAAGTGTCACCGACTGAAGGCGAAGACGAGGATGAAGATGAGAATCCAATGAAACTTTAATAATAAATGCAGAGTGACGTAACAGCAGTGCATCCAAACACGTATGAAACACAAAACATGTGAAATGCATAAACAACTACTGACAACTGAAAGGTGGAGAAGGAGAACTAAATATACTAGGGATAATGAACAAAAGACAAACACCTGTGATGATTAGTGACTATGACAACTGATGGGTGACAGAAAGATCTAGAACAAAATGAGCATGTGACTGAAAAAAGGCAAAATAAGAGTCCAGGTTTAGTTAAGACGTGACATTACTCCCCCCCTCGGCAAGGTGCGTCCTCGCACCGATTAAATGACCAACAGAGGAGGGATGAGGCTTAGGAGGTGGGCGTAGACCGGGAGATGATGATAGGATGCTGACGGCAGGAAGTGATGGCCATGGAGGAGGATGGTCCAGGTGGCAGACCCAGAGCGAGCCGCTGACAGCCCACGGTGGAGTCGACGGAGGGAGGAGCCAGGGATAAAGGCAGATGGCGGGGATCATGGTGACAACCGACGGAGACGAAGCCGATGGGTCCCAGGATGTAGCGGAATCACCGATAGACCCAAACGATGCCGTTGGCCCCGGAGACCGAGGTGGAGCCGCAGCAACGAGCGTCCGAAGCGACACCGACAGGACAGAGGACAGAGTCGAAGGCGGTGTGACTGAGAACCAAGGCGGAGCCGGGGGGAAGGAGGAGCCAGCTGGAGCCGAAGGTGGAGGCCAGGCGACGACAGACCAAGGCGGAGCCGGAGGGACGAGGGAACCTGATGGAGACGTTTGGCCGAGGGACGTCGGTGGAGCTGAGGGAGGGAGGAGCCAAGGCGGAGCCGATGTGTTGACGGGCCGAGGTGGAGTGCAGGGTCCTGAGGTTTGAGGCGGAATCCGGATCCCCTCAGCGCCTTCCGATGACGGTGACCCATCGACACATGGCGGCTCCCAGGTGTTAACAGGAGCCAGCAATGGGGCACGGGACACTGGCAGAGGAGGTGCTGAGTGCTGACTCAGTAGAGGTGGTGGGAGAGGGAGGCTGGGTGGGAAGTCTGCAGGGTCCTGTAGACTGAGCTCCAGGTTGGCCGGCGGTTCCTGCCAAGGGAGGTCCAGGTCGGCCGGCGGTTGCGGCCAAGGGAGGTCCAGGTCGGGCAGGGCTGGCGGTTCAGGCCACGGGAGGTCCTGAAAGTCTGAGAGGTCTGGCGGGTCAGGCCAAGGGAGCTCTGGCTCTGGCTCTGGCTGGCGGATCTCTGGATCGGGCTCTGGCTCTGGCTGGCGGATCTCTGGATCGGGCTCTGGCTCTGGCTGGCGGATCTCTGGATCGGGCTCTGGCTCTGGCTGGCCGATCTCTGGATCGGGCTCTGGCTCTGGCTGGCCGATCTCTGGATCGGGCTCTGGCTCTGGCTGGCCGATCTCTGGATCGGGCTCTGGCTCTGGCTGGCCGATCTCTGGATCGGGCTCTGGCTCTGGCTGGCCGATCTCTGGATCGGGCTCTGGCTCTGGCTGGCCGATCTCTGGATCGGGCTCTGGCTCTGGCTGGCGGATCTCTGGATCGGGCTCTGGCTCTGGCTGGCGGATCTCTGGATCGGGCTCTGGCTGGCGGATCTCTGGATCTTGCACTGACCGACGAGGCGCGGGAATCGGCGCTTGCAGACGAGGGGCGGGAATCGGCGCTGGCTGACGAGCGGCAGGCTTGGGCGCTGGCTGACGAGCGGCAGGCTTGGGCGCTGGCTGACGAGCGGCAGGCTCAGGAGGAGAGACTGGATGGACTGGCTGTCTGGACCGGGGGTATTCACTCTACAGACACCTAATTATGGCTTCCTGCCAGCGAAGTCCTGTGGTGTCTGGGAGTTTCCTCTTTTGATAGTAATTCGCCCCAATCCAGTACAGCGAATTTAGCGTCGCGTCATCAAAGGGTGACAACGCGGCGAGCGCGCTGAACTCCATAGTGAACTTGAGAAAGTCCGTGTTTCTATGGGCGATGGTGACAAACTCCAGTCGATAATCCATCCTTTTCAAAGTTTTTCTGAGGCGACTAACCTGGTTTGTTCTTCTGTCAAAAGTCGTTCTTGGGTGACCAAACCCGGTCGGTAGTTCTGTCACGGACTGAAGGCGAAGACGAGGATGAAGATGAGAATCCAATGAAACTTTAATAATAAATGCAGAGTGACGTAACAGCAGTGCATCCAAACACGTATGAAACACAAAACATGTGAAATGCACAAACAACTACCGACAACTGAAAGGTGGAGAAGGAGAACTAAATATACTAGGGATAATGAACAAAAGACAAACACCTGTGATGATTAGTGACTATGACAACTGATGGGTGACAGAAAGATCTAGAACAAAATGAGCATGTGACTGAAAAAAGGCAAAATAAGAGTCCAGGTTTAGTTAAGACGTGACAGAAAGACTATCGCAACATCCATTTGACTTTATTTCTTTCCTAAAACATCTGCCTGGTTCTCAAAATCCTTTTATCTATTTGCTAAATATACCCCTCTTAATTTATTCATAACATTCACGTTAGAAGTTTTTCCAAATGTTTATATGAATCAGAGTTGAATTCCAAAAATGTACCACTGTACAGTATAACTATTGTATATGAATGTGGTACTCACACTATTCTGTACCAGTGCTTGGAAAGCGTTTATGTGGTATGAACTGCTAAGAATTATTTGAGTCAGTATGACAATGTTACAAGTATGAAGTTAACAGACAAGCCACCAAAATGTAACTTGTTTGGATGTCAAGTCCTTAACAGGCAGGTTTGTTTGAGAAATCCACTTCAGCTAGTTTAAAAAATGAGACCAACTATTCTGTCAGCAAGTAAACAAGCTGCCATTTGTGCTGTGAAAACTATGCCAGGAGGTGTGGAGAAAACTCCGCCATTGTTTTTCCGTTGCACTGTAGCTACAGTAAGTATGAGCACCCCTGAGCTTTCCGAAATAGGCTATAAACTGTCCTCCAACTATTACTAATATTATAAATGTTTTTATTAATTGTTGGAATCACTTGCAGAACCTTTTTTTCCAGCTGATGAAAGATAAAAACATTGACAGCCAATCAGAATCCATCCTGCATTAAGAGCGTGAGCAAAGTGGCAGATTGACAAATGTCAACGTTCCTGTAGACAACATAGCATAACGAACATCCGTTCAAGCTTTTTTCCCTAGCTATGTGTGCAGAGAAGCAACGAGGAACCGTAACCAGCTCAATCTGGTCCTTCATATGTGAAGTTGTCAAACCAGCGAGTTAGCAGAGCTGGGAACACAACCCACAGAGAGTTGCCCTCTGTCAAAAAGCAGCCTTCTGCGAAATAAAGAAACTCTGAATAAGATACTGAAAATAGTGAAGGCACCAACAGCGGCTTGGTAATAAAGGCGACAACAAGATCAACCTCTCACTGACAACTCGAAAAAATCTTACACTCTTAAAGATAGAGGTTCTTCATTGGCATCGGTTCCACAAAGAACCTTTAAATCTTGAACGGATTTGCCTTAAAGGGACTTCGGTGAGTCTAAATAGAAGTAAAAACACAGATAACTATTTACAGTCCTCATGAGACTCCATGCCTGAGTCTATGAAATATTCAGATCCAAGAGGCAGCACCTCAGCTGGAACAACTCCATTTTTTTTCGAGATTGACTCTTATTAATTGACATAGTTTTGTTCAAAGTACAAAAAATACATATTAAAGCTGCTCATTATTATTTAGTAAAATGAAAAACACGATTAAAATTAATCAAAAGAGCAAACTTACTTAAGGCCAAATTCATTTTTTCAATGCTGAAGGCAGACAAAAAATGAGCTTCTACTCCAGAAATAACCAAATTATAGTATTAATTTATCAAAAGTCCTCAAGGGGTCTGGGTAAAAATCAGAGCTGGCAAAGCAATAATGGGGAACTCAAGAAACTGGTACAAAAAGAGCACAATCAATCATGCAGTCAATCAATAGACAAACCGCTTTGTCAATAAGTTATTTGTCTACCTGTCCATTTACCTCACATTCATCAGTCCACTACTTGCTGCTGTCATCAGTGCTCTCAGTCTTTCTCTCCTCCTCTTTCACCTCCATCCAGCTATCTATCTATCTGTCCGTCCATCCATCATTCATCCATCCATCCATCTATCTATCTGTCCATCCGTCTGTCCATCATCCATCCATCTATCTATTTATCTATCCGTCTGTCCGTCCATCTGTCCATCATCTATCTATCTATCATCTCTCTATCCATCCATCCATTCATCCTCTATCCATCCATCATCTATCTATCAATCTATCCATCCATCCATCCATCCAACCATCAATCAATCAATCTATCCATCCATCCATCCATCCAGCATCTATCTATCCATCTATCTATCTATCTCTCTATCTATCTATCCATCCATCCATCCTCTCTCTCTCTCTCTATCTATCTATCTATCTATCTATCAATCCATCCATCATATATCCGTCCATCCATCCATCCATCCATCCAGCATCTATCTATCTATCCATCCGTCCATCCATCATCTCTCCATCTATCCATCATCTCTCTATCCATCCATCCAACCATCATCTATCAATCTATCCATCCATCCATCCATCCATCTATTAATCCATCCATCCAACCATCAATCAAATCCATCCATCCATCCATCCATCCATCCATCTATCCATCCTCAATCAATCAACCAATCAATCAATCAATCAATCAATCTATCTATCTATCTATCTATCTATCTTTGTACCTATCCATCCATCCATCCATCCATCTATCTATCTCCTTTTAGGCTTTATATTACACATGCAAGTTACAGTGTTTGGTTTCCACTCGTGCCGCTCCTCCGCAGTCTAGATGTCAGATGTTGACAGCGTGATTGGCAATTACTTGCCATTTTGCTTTGATCCACATCTTTAACCTTCCAATACACAACATTTACTGCAAGGTTATTTTACTCTGAATAGCAGTAAATATGAGGACGCATGATTTCTGTAGTAAATTATAACCTCAGTGTGGACGGTAATGGCCTATCATGTCATCAGCCTTAACACGGATTTATCTTCACATGTCCTATCGTGAAATAGATAAGCCATTGAGGTCAAGGTGAAACAAAGGATCGCAGTGGCACTAATATCTTTCTTGAAACTTAATACAAAGGATATGTGCTTTTGGACACCCAACAAATGAGTGTTATTGCAATTTGCTTTTCATAATGAATGAACACATGGTCTGTAATATAGCGGTGGTGTGTGTGTGTGCATACACAAATATTTATATATATATATGGGGGGTGGATACTTAATACACAATTATTACATGTTGTATGACTTGGGGGTCTTTTAATGCTGTCTGAGGAACATTAGCATTTTATTACATATGCAAGCTGTCCATGACAACCTCCAAACATTTCAGTGATCAGATCACAGTGTGTTCCAAGACATCTGTATTTAGAAATGTCCACTAATTGACAAATGTCAATGCCAGGTGTAACTTACCATATGAGTGTCTATTTAGTAAATGGAAGTAATGGAAAAAAGATTGTCAAGTTGTAGCTGGCCAAATCATAATTTTTGTCATTAGTGTCCAAAGTGAGCGAGTCCAGAGGACTTATTTACCGCATTAGGCGATGGTAGAGTGACCAAAGCAACAGACAGTCCTGCACCACCAGCCTGTTGTGCCGCCACCTGGGAATATCATAATGGTTCTGCGTTTCTGCTTCAGGTAGGAGGTTCAGAAAACAGCCAAATTGTGAAAATGCCCATCTGTCAGGTCCCTACATTTATCTGCTTAGGAACGAGAGAGGCTTAAGGAGTGCAGGAGAGATATATACAGGTAGAGAGGAGATAATAAAGCAAAATTTACAGGATAGACATGGGTGGGTTTTAGAACACAGCCACCAGATTACTCAGAAGATAACTACTCAAAACTTTTAGAGTGCTTCCTGCAGCTGTTTTTAGGACCAAATCATGACCTAGTAATGAATTCATTGATATTAAAAAATTAAGTACTTCTGATAGAGATAAGCGCCAGTCGCCAGTCTTCTTTTTTATATACTGTGTAAAGAAAGAGCAAACTACAAATGAGTAAAGACAAATAGGCAAATGGAAGTGGTAATATTGCATTAGGGAAGCTGTTGCAGATATTTCCAGAGTGTGAAAAAGAGGAGATTTGGATTAATCGCTCTTGGTGAGGGGAGAAATCAGTAAGCAGGCAGCAGTGATGGTAGGTGGATATGGTATATTTGCCTTTTTCCCCGTTATTTAAACGAATAGGAAACCTTCCATCTGCAAGAACGGAATTCATGAACAAATACGCAGCCTAATGATGTATTTTATGTTATTTTTTTTACATTTATTTTATTGTATGGGTTAACATGTTTCTATCTTTAGTAATTATACTATCTTTTTTCGCGCTTATGGCCCCCCTAGGAAATTCCGTATATGTGTGTGTAGGAACCAGAATGTTTAAAATATGTATATTAATACTTTAAATATATTTTAATTAAATCTATTTAATTATAAAACCTTAATATTATACATTTATGCTCTCTCTCATACGATGCGTATTATGGTGTTCTACACTCTTCAATGACAGTAGTATCTTGAGACTGCAGTAATGATGACGATGACAGACCTGTGCGGTTCGATGAATGTGATGATGATGATGATGATGATGATGGTGTTACTGCACTGGAATAATGAGGCCTTTAAATCAGTTCGGGAAGCACCTCATCGTCAGATATCGGCACTGGATTGTCAACATTTGCTTCTGAGAGAGGCGAAGAGCTCCCACTCCACTCGTTCTCTCATTGGTCGATCTCGCGCCGGGAACCAATCACGTGTCTTGTCTGAGTGCCGTGGGTGTGAACAAATCCTCTGAGAGAGTTTCTCTCTTTGTCTGGCATCCTGGGAAACCGTTTCTCTCGCATCACAATGAAACAACGCTGCTTTCCGCAATACGGCCGATATGGCGGTATTTTTTTTATTTTATTGAGGCCGCGAAACTTGAACCACAAAGTGGCGAGGGATAACTGTACTTTCATTTTAAATTAAGACATTTATCAAAACATATTACTACACACATGTCACAAACACACAGTTTTATCAAATCAAACATCATTAATAGTGGTTCACTATTAGTGATTTAGTACGATTGCGTTCATATCAGCAGCGAACTTTGCTGGAGTTCACATGAACCAAACCCCAGACCGCCCTTTTTATGTCTCAGTTGCACACTCAAGATCGAAAGACAATGCATTATCCAAACGAATCAAACTCTAAAGTCAATCGAACCTGGGTACACACCAAAAGTGCCAGTGTGGAAGCAACCTTGCAACCGTGGAAGCAACACAATTAAAATTCATCATGTCATCTATATAGACAATTCTTATTATTTTAATGGCATATTACAGTTTTTATTATACATACTTTATCACTACTTCACTCATCACAGTAGTGAAGACAAATCACATCTTCCATTTCATGTCAACTTGAAGAGTTTTTTTCCCCCACAGGGTCAAAACTCCTCAATTCTGCCTCACACGTGTTTTTTCCGTACACTGAACATACCTTTTTGCGATTTCTACAAAAAGTTTTGTCTGAATTTGCGGTTGATTGAATCTGGGCCTCAAACTATTTTTCACAGTTTAAATTCAATGGCACAAATTACGCCCTCTAATATCCCAAAGGTGACAAGCAGGAAGACAAGAGAGAGACAGCGTAATGCGACAGTTGTGTGACAAGCGTGTGGGGTGACAGAAATCTCAAATAGGGTGGCGAAGGAGGACGCTGCCGGGCTCGCTGCAATACTGACAGGGCTGACACCGCCTCATCAGGCTTGCATAATAACCGCAAGCTTTTTTTTTTACTGTTTTGAAATGTAGTTAGCTACATTACAAGCTACTAACAAAATGTAAGTAACAACATTGAAGCTATTAACAGCAGGATAGCTTGTTACTGGAAAAGCTGACACTTTTAGGAAAAGAGTTGAGCAGCCTCTGTGCTTATGAGACACATGATGTGTGAATAAAATGCTGAGGTAAATATCACATACTCTACCGTTCAGAAGATAATTTAATCAAATTTACTGTAAAATCTAATATTATAAAATATCGATGGCAAAGCTGAATTTTCAGCATTGTTACTCCAATCTTTAGTGTCACATGTCACATTTCCTTCAGAAATCATTCTAATATGCTGATTTGGAGCTCAAGAAACATTTATTATTATCATTATTATTATAAATGTTGAAAAAACATGTGACATTATTCTACATTCTTTGTTCAATGGAACATTCAAAAGAACAGCCTTTATACATTTATATTTAGAAATTGTAACATTTTGAATGGTAGTGTATATTTTATTTTTATTTTTTCAAGTAATGTTTTCCCCCCTAAAAGTTTGCATACTTGTTCAACAGGAGACAACATCAGTGCAAATATCACTTATATAAAATGTTTTTTTATTTTGTCATTTTCAAAGCTGTATTTTTATCAACTTATAGATTAAAAAAAAATATATATATATTATATATATATATATATACACACACACACACACACACACACACATATATATACAATATTATTTACAATATTATTATTACAATATTAATTATGTATACAATTATAAAGTTGTCAAAAATAATTGTTTGTGTGTGATTCCCACTCAAGCTGTTAATTTGTCAAATGATGCAAAAAGTGTACAAACGGAGTTAAATGCGTTTAGAATGCACAAAATGCTTAATATACAATCAGATTTAGCAAAATAACAGAGCCAGGTATTTATTCCAAAAATGTAAAATGTAATTTCCATCACACAATGCCTTTAAATAGATGACAGTGACCACAATGACATTGTGGTGGAAAAGTTACAAAGACGAGTGAATTTTCCTGTGTTTCACATTATTGGAAAAGCAAAAATTTTAGGAAAAGAGCCGAGCTTCAACCATGCTCCTGAAAAATGTTGCTAAGCTTGTAGCGTCGCTACTTTTGGACAGATCTGCCAGACTGCCATGTCACACAGTCTCCTTCGTATGCCCCGGGGTTTTGCTGGCCATGAATTACAAACACGCAAACCTAGTTTCCATTAATCTGCCATCGACAGATCCCATCTGTGAGAATTAAGTCCTGCTCAAACTCTCATTATCGCACGAGACAGGGATTCCGGATGTTTACGTGCATGCGCTCTTGCTCTGCTTTGGTTTTATCATTACATTTAAGTGTCTGTCTTCAGCTCACTTCAGCCAGAATACCTCAACCAGAATCGCTCACATCATCCCTTTGACAAGTGTCCACTGAGCTGCATTTAATCATGCTGCAACAGAGATTAAGCGATGGATTGCGCCACTGGATGTGGTGAAAATTATTACCGTCATTGTCATTTGGGAATTAATTTGGGAAAAGCTAAGCATTGCAAAATCACAGCTGTTTGTAAACCTATAACAGGAACTTAATTAATGGCCTGGTTGGTATTCACAGCATTAAAGTCTGTAGTTAAAAAGTTAAACGCAGAGATGTTATAAGGTCATAACAGACAGGAAACAACTTTGGAAAAATCATTGGAATACACAGCTCTATTTGGCACAAAGCACTTGTTGTCAGTAGATTACATCGTGTTCCTGTGAGGGGGAGATTATTGCATGGCATATCAAAGAGATTTTTGGTTACAAACTGCAAATTCATGCAAGGAACCCTTGAGATTCTTAAAGGGATAGTTCACCTGCACTCACATCATTGACGTAATTACCATAATTATGAAATGACACGATTTTATACTCTGAGCCGTTCACATTCTTGAACTCGAAATGATGCTTTTCTGTGGCAATACTGGCTGCATCCAAAAACTAGGAGCTGACTTGTTGTCTCTCTGCCTTTTAGGCAATGACTCTACAGGCAGCGTTTACGCACAAGGGTACCTCACAAAACTGATTTCGGACAGACTTCTGAGGCAGCGTAACAGTTTAATGATCTACAGCAAAACAGAGCGAGCTTTGGTGAAAGCTAAACAAGTACATCAATGCTGCCTTCAAAAAATCAATCAGATGAAGGTATCTCAGGAGACAGGAAGTGAAGCTAACATTGGATTCAGATCTGTCTTGATGCCTCCCTACCTTTGAAGGCAGCATTTTTAAGTTTTCGGATGCAGCCAGCCACTAAAAACGGCTAAGTGAATCTGCAGGGGTCAGGTAGTGCAAGTACGGCGTTCATGTGGTACAAGTTGGATTTTACTAACTGTAAGTAGTATGCCAACGACATGTAAACTAATGCTCATTAGAGAATGAGTTGACTGTTAGGGTCAGGTTGGAGTTAGTAAAATAAATTGACACGCTTGAAAAGTTACTTATAGTCAGTAAAATGTATAAAGTGGACAATCTTAATAAAGTGTTACCAGTGTCAGGGTTCTGTCACTTCGGTTCGGGTTTCTAGTGTTTTGGTTGACAGAGCTCTGACACTGCCCCTTTGCCGAGTCTATGTGACTGCACAGGTTTTTTTCTGCACGCTCTCATGTCTGTGCCTTCGTGTCGCGCGCAGTTGGTGTGTTTACTAACTGAGTACTGTCTCATCAAGTTCATGTGAACACACGGCGATGCGCGTCTGCATTGGCTGCGTGTTCATGTCTTGTTATTGTGTAACCCCGCCCATCTTGTTCCCTTGTTTGTTCTCAGCTGTTTTCTGCTCGCATCGTTAGCATTTCATGTCTGTTTCCTGGTTGTTCCCTGTCTTTGTGTTCTCCCGATGCCGAGTCCCATCCGGTTCTGTTTGTCTAAGTTTTGTAAGTCTAGTTTATGTTGAGTTATGGTTCTTCCCCTCGGGGTAGTTTTTGTTTTGTTTTATTTTTATTATAATAAATTCCCTACTTGATCCATGACAACCTTATTATTAGTATTTAATTGTTTTTATTATATGGTTGCAATGAAAAACCCAAAATATTAACTATACTTTAGTGTGTTCATAATGTTTGACAAAATATTCTTGATTATAGTAATCTTCATTTCCACTATGGTAATGGATTTGATTCAGGAAATTTGGATTATGATTGATTATTGATTTGGAAGACAAAAAATACTTTGAATGTAAAGCATAATGTCACTTTACTTAAAAAGCATAAATGTGAGCACCATATTTGATTTGAGCACCACAGAGAAGGTTAAGATTAAAGTAAAGGTAAAGTGAATAATGACTGACAATAGGTTTGTGATTGAACAGATGAAAACAGATGAAATTTGAGCAGTAAAACCTCTTTCAACATTGATAATGAGAAATGTTTTCTGTTGTTTTTTGAGTGTTACACCAAGTATATCAGTACATGAGTTTAAAACCTGACATGACAGTGAGTAAATATGTCAGAATTTATATTCCATATGTCACTGAGAAAAGCTGAGGCTGCTGTATATAAATGTATTCCACTAGAGCCAAAGAAAAAATAAATAAGACAAATGTCTTGCGTATATATATATATATATATTTTAGTTTTTTAAGTGACACCAGTAAATGACAAAGGACAATCGCTCCCTCTCACAGAACCATAATATCCATGAATATCTGTTTGTGACATTATCCCAAATTAAAGAGGACTGAATAAGAACGACAACGGTACACAAAACCCACACAGCTCTCAGGACCAACAAACACTGACCTGTAATTTAGAGCCAATGGATGGGGGTGGAGAAACACAGCATCTGATGCTTACAGCATTTCACATGTATGGCTTGGATTCAACTGTGAATCTCAGGATGCCTAGCAGAGAGCAGGACTGCCATAATTATATTTTCATTTCACAAACAAAGAGCATCTTTAAATGCCAGCGATTGAATTAAAGATCTTGCATTAATCTGCACTTCTTTTTGAAGTAAGGAAATGCCACATCAAACATATTTTAATATATGAAGCAGCAATATTTCCGGTTCATAAAGGATGAGCTGGGCATTTTAAAACATTTGAGGCTGCTTACCTGTTGATAGAACATGGGGAGCGTTGGACTTTCAGCCCCTACATCTAATGAGAGTAATGAGAACTAGCAGATGGTGCCCCAGATGGAGCTTCTCTGCTCTGGACTGGACATTTCAGCAGGAGGGAGAGCATTTTGTGTTACCTGATGGCGCGTGTGAGAGAATATGACTCTGGAAGAGATGATGTGAAGAGGTGACACCACAACATTAGGCAGAGTATCTCAAAATAATGACAGGCCTTTTCATAATGGGTAGAGGCTGTCCTCGCATGTTCGGAATCATGAAAGTGTGGAGATGAGAGGGTCATGTTTTAACAGAGCACGGGGCACTGGCGCACACACACACAGCATGACATCGTTCTGAAGAACTACTGGTGAGCAGTGCAGGATATCACTTTATAATATTCTGTTGCTCTAGATGTTGCCTATTATATCATCGTTATAGGTTGCCGTTCAGTTCCTGTCCATTCAGTATGTGTCATTAGAGAGGATGCAAAGACTATTATTTTTTATCAAAAAATTGTAAAAACTTGTACAATGGGGAAATACATTTTAAAATAACTGTTTTCTATTTTATACACTGCATTGTCAATAGAAGATCTTGATCAAAAACTGATGCACCGCTTGATGGAAATAAATGCTGTGATTTTATTTCCATCAAGAGGATCTTGTATGAACAATACAAGAGTCCAGCACTCTGTAAAGTCTTCTCAAGCACATCTCAAACACTTTCAATGAAATTAAGGTCTGGATTCTGAGCTGCCAATTCATGAGTGAATATGATTCTTCATGCTTCCTACCAACCATTCTTTCACAGTTTGAGTCTGATGAATCTTGGCATTATCATACTGGAATATGGCCATGATGTGTCTTCCTACATGGTTATTTATGAAATTAAAAGCTACACACTCCATAAATTAGGGTGAGAAGAACTGTTGCCAAACATATAACATGCTGGAAACATAATAATCAGTGCAATAATGATCCAATCATAGACAAAAGAATTCGCCTAGCCTGTATTTTAGTTAATTGTAGTTAATTTGTTCCTGTGATGCAAAGCTGAATTTTCAGCATCATTACTCCAGTCTTCAGTGTCACATGATTCGTTGGAAATCATTATAATTTGATGCTCATAATTTGATGCCGGTTTAATGCTCAAGAAATATTTCTACTGCTTAATATTTTTTTGTGGAAACCGTGATGCATTTTTCTTTGATGTATAGAAAGTTAAACTACTGTAAAGTGATGCATTTACCTGAAATTCATATTCATACTAAACATAAAAGTTGCTAAAACATACTAAAATATCATTGGTAATTGCTGTTGTTTGTAAATTTGGCTTGACATAACAACAAAAATAACAATAGTGGTCTTCATGAGATGCTAATCAAAATGCGGATACAAATCCTAGAACACACCTTGCACATAAGTTCATTAATTTCTGCCTGCTGAATTTATTGCAGCACAATTAAAATAATTGCTTTTTCTGAACCCAAGAAACAAGGAAATGTTGGCCTCTCACTGCTAATGTCATACTGTCAGATTAAATGGGCAGTATGTAGGGAGTTTCAATTTTTTTAAACTAAACAGACAGAGAAAACATGAATACATTTGAAAACATTTAATATATTATTGCTCCTAGTGTGGCAGTATTATTATAATGATTCTTATTAGGAGTGGTAAAAATAAAGAAATCCATATGTCCATAAATAAGGTACTTTCCTATTAAGATGTCAGCTTTGAAACTATTCGCGATATTCGTGTCTCTCTGACAGATTGTTACGCATGGCTTAAACTTGTTAGAGGTTGCAGTGAGATGATCTCTCCCACACATTTTGGCATATATAAACCAAGTCCTTGTAGACCCGGTTTGTATATTTAGAGTGATTTGGAGTCATTCTGTTTCAACTAAATGCCTCAGGGGCCAGAAATGAGGGCCGAAGAAGTCAGAGGTCATTGACGAGGGAGTATTATTCTTTTTTTTCCCTCCATAATTACTGGCACAGACAGCAGCCAGGGCTCCAATCGACGTATTCAAACTCTACGATATGATGCTACAAGATGCTGTATTCATCTGAAAAACAGAGGCTTATGTAAATCCATGGTAAACACCAAACAAGATACGAGCCTTTGATTTGCACTGCTGTCCACTCTGAAACAAATAAATAGGATGGTGAAAGAGGATGTGTATATTTACAATAATGTTATTTACTTTAATCATGGAAAAAAGGATGATACAAGCAAATCTGAGTAGCTTGTTTTCATTTATTCATCAAAAACAAATGGTAAAACAAATAATTTGATAATAAAATATTTAATATAATAAAAATGTATTAATAACAGATTAATTTAAATGAATTTTGCTGTATGTATCTACTAAAATTAATTAATATCCAACTATTTTATTTATAATTTTTACAAAAAAATTATTGGACCTTTATAAGTACCGTTTTATCTAGCTAAATCTCCTTTTGATTGCTTTATTCCTTTTTGTATTTGTTTTATAAATTAAATATGTCTGCAAATTAAATTTGTCATTTCTCTCTATTAATGTGTAACGCTTTACAATAATGTTTCATTAACATGACATTAATCTTAGTCAATATTAATTAAAATTCGTTAAAATTATTCATTAAAATTATTAGACCTTTATAATACATTTATACAATCTCTTTTTAATTGCTTTTTTCCTTTTTGTATTTGTTTTATAAATAAAATAATATATAAAATATTTAATATGTCTGTGAATTAAATTCGTCATTTCTCTCTATTAATGTGTAAACGCTTTACAATAATGTTTCGTTAACATGAAATATTAATTTCAACATTTACTAATACATTCTTAAAATATACAGTATTAGTTAATGCACTGTGAACTAACATGAACAAACAATGAACATCTGGATGTTTATTAACTAACATTAACAAAGATTAATAAAAATGTATTGCTCATTGTTAGTTCACAATGCTAATAAACGAGACCTTATTTTAAAGTGTTACCTATAAATGCAAGATTGGATTGAAAAAAAAAAGTATTTAAAAGAAGCATTACTTTGCTCACGGTTGGTATTATTTTATTTGAATAGTGCTGGAAAAGAAAAGTACTAAAAGGCATAATACACAGATAGCAGGACTTATTCATGGACACTGTCAAGCATTCCTGCAGCATAAAACAGCTTCAGCCCACAACTGACCTTCAACGTCTTTCTCTGCCTTGAGGTGTGAGCGTATTTACTGTATTTACATACTTCACAGAAGTCAGATGGGAGCAACTGAGCAAGATAACACTTTCTCAGGTTGCCTTACCTCGGACAGGGGCTGAATATTCTCATGATTTGTTTTGAAAACCGAAGACCTCCTCTCAGTTCAGGATAAGCTGCATAATTTGGTTTAGATGTTGACACGAGGGTCTGGGAGGAGAGAGGGAGCTACTAAAATGACGAAGGGAGGAAAAGAAAACATTACACACTTTTATGACTCCACATACAGACAGTAGAAAAGAGTTGGAGTGTTACATCACCACCACTAAGGGTTTTAATGGCCGTGTCTGACACCAAATCGCACATTAACGGGTTGATGCAATGACATCGCAAATGCAAACAACACACTCTGCTGTTATTGTTATCATCTACCTAATGAGTGTATAAGCAGACCCAATGCTTGGCAGCCAGGGCTGATATTTGAACACAGGAGCTGATTAAGTGCAATTTATACACAATCACTCAGTGGAACCAGAACCTTGTTTATGAGACGGAAATCTGTTCATCTATTTGTGCCAGTGGGAAGCAGAGCGCAGGAAACGCATCTCTGGAAGAGTCACGCAGATGCCACAGAGTGCTGGAATAATACAGCTGCAACTGGAATACCGAGTGTCCCTCGGAGAGCTCTTGTCGCCGAGTCTTTATCTCGGAATAATCTGCTTGGATTGGAAACGTTTCAGGGTCTCCCGTAGCTACGTGATGGAGAGAGAGTGGGGAGAGCGGAGGTTGACAATCAGCCACATGGCGCTCCCAGCAGTGGGCCGGTCTCCAGGGGAAGGTCTGGAGGGAGAGAACATGCACTCACACACACACTCTAGTTGCGTGCGTTCTCGCCCGCCGCGGACGTAGAAGTCTTTCTCAGCGGTGGTCTTCAAGTGGTCCATTTGTAAGTGCCTTTCCCAGGAGGGGGATATTTAACCAAAAGACCTGGGCTTTCAGGATCAACCAATCATCGGCAGGGTTCACAGGTCCTCTTTTTTTAGACAGAGCACGGTCACACTTTTAAGATGATGGAGAGAAAATGCATTACAGCGGTGTCAACAAAGTTAAATCGAGTAAAGTTCAGGGGACAAAAGGCACGACATGGCTCTGAGGCTGAATTAGGAAACGGATTATTGACAAAAAAGGGAATGAAGGAATTAAAATGTTCAGGGAATAGTTATATTAAGTAAAAAATAGAAACAATTTACGATAAGATTTCATTAGTTAACAACACCATTGATCTTAGTTAACGTTCATCTCAACATCTACTGATATACTTGTAAGATCAAATTTTAATGCAAACATTATTTCTTTCTTTGAAAGAAATTAATACTTTTATTCAGCAAGAATGCATTAAATTGATTTAAAACAAAGAGAGCAAATGAGTTCTGAAGGATCATTTGGCACTGAAGAATGGAATAATGATGCTGAAAATTCAGCATCACAGGAATAAATTCCATTTTAATATATATTAGCATAGAAACAATTTTAAAACTGTATTATTTCCCAATATTACTGGGGGGTTTTAAGCAAAAAATGCAGGTGTGGTAAGAAAAAGACACTTATTTTAAACACACTGTAAAATTACAGATCCCAAACTTGAATGGTAATATTCCAAGTCTTCTGAAATCACATGACAGTTTTGGGAAAACTCCCTCAAAACTGTAATTTAATTACAGTTAAAAATAAGTCATTATTCAATACATTGTGTTTCATATTGTGTTACCCTTAGTCCTGTTTGTTGTGTCACCTGTGCACTTCCTGTGCACTGTGTGTAAGGTCATTTGTCACTTCCTGTCTGTCGTGTCAATGTTTCACTTCGTGTGTAAGGTTAGTTGTTACTTCCTGTCGGGTGTGTCATTTTCCACTTCCGGGTCCGTTTTGTGTATCTTCCCTGTGCCCTTCCTGCACCTGTCTTGTCAATCACTTTCATCGTTAGTCTACCCAGGTGTTCGTCATTCCCTTTTGTATAAAACCCTCTTGTGTTTCCCTTGTCTTTGTCGGTTGTTGCAGTATGTTAATAGTCTTGTGTGTGGATGCTGGCGCCGTGGTTCCTGTCTCCTTGTTCTTTTGCACAAGTGTGCCTTTTGTTTTGATATTTAAAGTCTTTTTTTGTCTGCCTTTTGTTTGCGTTTATTGATAAACTGATTTTGAGTTGGATCCTGCTACTCCTCGTCAGTCTCTCTGCATCGCACACGCCCCGTTTCATAACAGATTGGTTCACTATAGTTTGCAGATAAAAATGCAATGAAATAAAATTAACCATGTCTTATTAACCATGCATTTCTTCCCATTATTAGGATCCTTCAGATAGCCAGGAATAGCACAACGTTTGGTGAATGTCCCTGTCATTACTTTCAGCTTTAGCTAAATAACAACTGTATAACAGTATTTCTCTTTCTTTGCCATTACTACATGGAGCCACAACGGGTCAAGAAGATGATAATGAGTAATTGTGGGGAGCAGAATGAATCATTTTTGCAGTTTGAAGTTTCAATAAATAGCTTTTGGACTATAAAAGAGGTTCTGAAAGTTACAGTATGTTTTCATGTTATATAGAGCTCTTTTAGCTAAAAAGAGAAGAGAATTTGATTATTCATGATACAACCCTCTTTACATACAGCTGCTGAATGATACGCCAGGGAAAATCAATGAGGACATATGAAATTTCATAACGAGTGAATCTAAAAGATACTAAAACTCAATTCAGAAACACTAATGGCACAGACAGTAAGAAATATCTTGATCCTCGTGGTGCACTTAAGATGTTTGCCTGTTAGGACTGTCTGGACTAAAACCCTCACTGTTACACAGTGCTTTTACTCTGCTTATGGGCATGAATTATTAATGAGTGAAAATGCAATATTTTTCTTTGTTCAATAATATTTTTTTCTACCATTTTTTGTTAAAATATGTATACAGTATATGTTTTTGCAGTCTTCTGCAGCAGTAGGATCAAGTGCACATGAACTGGAAAGCAATGAATATAGTGAAAGGTTTCTAAAATTTGGGGTTAGTAATTTCTTTTTGGTTTGTTTTTGAAAGAAATAATTTTTTTCAACCAGGGTTCCTTAAATTGATCAAAAGTAACAATAGAGTCATTCGCAAAATAAAGTAGTATTAACTAAATTCTATTCATTTTAAGACTAAATTTAAAATATATTAAAATAGAAATAGTTTAAAGTGTAATAATATTTCACAACATTACTGTTTTGTTGTATTTTGAATTAATTAATTGAGCCTAAATGAGCATAAGAAAAAAGCATTAAAAATATTACCGACCCCAAAATGTTTTAAAGGGTAGCGTACATTAAAAATCAATAATGGACTTACAGCACATAAACAAACACTGAAATGAATAGTAATTATTATATGTAATGATTATATGAACAAACAAGCAAATATAAATATAAATGTGAGTGCCTCCTCAAATGTTCAAATCAAGTTTACGACACTGAATACGAGTAAATCACATTGTGCTAAATCAAAAATATTATGAAAGTGTTGCAAACATCAAATGAGATTTCAATGAAAAAGACCAATCAGAACGCAGCACGCAGAATATCCCAGTGATGTCATCAATGTAAGTTACAAAGTTACTATAAAACCGACTGAATTAACTCTGAGAATATATAAAGATATGAAGTTTAATATTTAGAGTTAGGGATTTAGAAACCACCCTAACCAGAACGTTAAGGAATGGCAATACAGTGCAACCTCGTCATTATAAGATCGCATTCATGCTGAAAAGATGTCTGAAAAACATACGTATGCTATCAAGGGGATTCCAGCTAAAGCACAAAAGCTACTAACCATCAACTTGTATTTTGTGTCGAACTGACCTCATAGAATCGTCCCCATCACATTTACTCAGTCATAAGAGTTTAAAGGCTAATGGCTAATATGTGAACGAACTTGTTCCCTGCTAACATTTTCTGACATCCTCATAATTGCAAATGCATCCAAGCAGATAACTTTCAAAATTGGATGGTAGCCATTTGTTGACCACTGCAGTCACACACTGTGACAAGAAAACAGTACTTTTCCTCATATGCAAGAAAATACTAAGAAAGTCCTTTTATCCGCCAAATGACTTAAGTGTTAATGCAAATGCAAATAGGACAGCATAATGTAACAACAGGACACAGAGATAATTACAAAAAAGTTGCACATGCATACTTTACAATAAGGTTGTAGTTAATAAATGGGCTTTGTCTGGGGCGAACACAAGAGCAGCTAAATTTAGCATTAATGGAGCGTATCACTGAGGTTAAATGAAACCAAGATTATGTGCAAAGCTTAAACCACTTTGCATTCTGGTATATCATCATCCCCTGCGCAGCATAAGAAGAATTTTGATGTCTAAAAAGCTTTGGCAATGCAAACCTGGAACAAAGCAATGGCATTTTGTTTGGGTCATTCAGGGTGAGACTCTCCATCAAATGGAATGGGTCTTTGTTTACCTCTTCAGAGTATCGGGTTTGAATAATTCATACACATGCATGCAAGAATCATTTGACTCATCAACTATATTTATTTACCAAATAAAGCCAACTTAGAAGTAGAAACTCAAGGACCAATCAAAAGCCAAAGCATTTGGAGGAACCAGTGGACCTGAATATGTCTGTATATCGTGTAAAGTAAGCCTGTGTGTTTTAGCCTGTCTATGACATGCTTCACATTTACTCTTGGTTCTCTGCTGGTGGGCATTTGATTGGCAAGTAACATGCAACCGGCCTATATTTGTGCACATTATGCAAAATGATGGCATAATAATGCCAATCTCAGTGTTAAATTAATAATGCTAGAATGCTAGAATCTGTCTAGAATTCCAATGCCACATCTACACTACAGATCATGTAGTGAATATTGAAATAATGAACATGTTTTGGTTTTAAAAGTCTCTGATGCTCTACAAGTCTGCATTTATTTGTACAGTAATATTAATAGTAATATTGAGATATGTTATTACAATATAAAATAACTGTTTTTAACCATGTAGGAAGACAAATCATCTTCATTGCGACTTCCTACATGGCTATTTAAGAAATTAAAAGCTATTCACTACATCAGTTAGGGTGAAAATAACTTTTGACAAACATATAACATGCAACATAACACTAATAAACATAATAATCACTGGAAAACTTTTTTAGTTTAATTTAATTTAATTTAATGGCAAAGCTGAATTTTCAGCATCATTACTTCAGTCTTTAGTGTCACATGATCTTTCAGAAATCTTTGTGTTTATGTAGATGTTGCCCAAAGGCTGTGACTGAAGATATCCCACACCACAGGCTTCATTACATATTTCATTGATTTAGATCTAACAAAAAAGTATCATCAAAACACTGTTCAAATGGGAAAAATTAAAAAATAAAATCAAAAGCTATATTTCGAATGCGAGGGGCACAGTAATTATATCCATGCAGAGCAGCGGACACCTGCTGCTGTGTTCCCCGAGGTCCTTTCCACATCATTGTTTCTCTTTGATCTGGCGATAGTTCCCTGTGTCCTGACCCCACCGCAACACGGAAAACATACAACGCTACCGAGCCAGAGGGGAGAAGGTCACACACTCCAGGCAAACAATACACACACAAAAAATAAACCCATATTCAAAACAGCATTTCACAGTATTGCATGATGCTTTTATTGAATAATTGAATGTGTCCCTGGAATGTAAATGTGCATGTGCAGAATTAATTATCTTACTGCATTTCTGCTGTATCATGAATTCAGGAGTAATCTTGACTAATTAGTTTGTCTTAGGCTTCTGTGTGTTAGAGGAATAAATACTCATCTATATCGACGCATAAAGTGTTGAATAATTCAGCAATTCTGTATTTGGCTCGTGGCAATCGGAGAGGCCACAGGCTTATGTAAAAAACAACAACATTCATTGGTTAGTTAGAGACATGAGCTATGACTGTATATATAGTTCTGGTAAAAGAAAACTGGAAAATGTACAGCATATATTTTTACACTTGAGCATTAGCCAGACTGCTAAAACAGACTTTTGCCAATGGCAACATTCAGAAAGCATCAGATTACAATCATGTCATAGAAGTTTCAACTGTGCCACACATGGGACAGCTCAGAATACATAATAATGTACATCAAAATATTATAATAATGCAGAGAAATGTGTGTATAATTTATTTAGCATGCTTGCCAGCTATAGCATACTACACATTTTAAATAACACAAATGCAAAATGCATTTTCCAGAAAAAGCCAATATGTTCCTTTGGATAGGACTTTATGTATGTACATCTGTATAAATTTAATCAGCATAAAAAAAATAAAAATAACAAGTATTTGTGTGCATATGTGAATATATTTAAAATTACTAATGTAAAAAATATTATATAAATACTACATATACATAATACACACAAATCCAGTACATATACATATATATATATATATATATATATATATATATATATATATATATATATATATATATATATATATATATATATATACATATACATATATATATACATATACATATATATATACATATATATATATATATATATATATATATATATATATATATATATATATATATATATATATATATATATATATATATATACACATACACACACATACACACACATACACACACATTAGAGTTGTAGAGAGTCTGCTTAATATCTACTAACACTTTATTTTGTTGTTCCACAAACAGATATTATACTGACTATAAATAATTTAGCATCTTATGCTATTAACCCTAAACCCAGTGTACTAATATATTAATTAAGTCCATTCACCTTTATTGATATAGTGCAGAGGTGCCCACACTTCTTTGGCTTAAAATGACTAAATCAAAATAATCTATCTACTATAAAAATGCAAAACATATATTTATTTATGAATATATTGAGAATTATTTACCGTACATACAATATCTATTGATGTAGCTTGCATATCTACATGAACCCATACTGCACAAAACAACTCTGTACTTCAGTGGCTGCCTTCGCAGTTAGCTGTGAGAAAAAATGACTGCTGTCCACACAACTGAGATTTTAGTTCCTTCACCCTTCTTCTCAGTTTACTTTTCAGTGGAAAGTTAGTGTCGTAGTTTTTTATGAATGCTCCACATTTCCCTTCTTCGGTATAGCAATGACAAACTGACATACATTACTACATACATTATACACAGCATGTATTCCCAATATACCTTAAATATACACTTGTGGCAAGCAAAGCGGGACTAAGAGCCGTGGGAATGGAACGAGGTCACAAGGCGCACCACACCAGTCTCGAGTCTCGAGTCGGAATCCCGGGAGGATAAGAGGAGGAGTGGTGACACTGAAGAACGAGAGAGGATTTATTTATTATGAATATATATATATATATATATATATATATATATATATATATATACACATACTAAGGTTCCCTGAGTCTTTAATCTGGCTACAATACCTTTCATATACTTATAGGTGTAGTACGTCATTTCTATTCTGAAAATTAACTGGACTTCCTTCCAGTTTCCAAAAAGTTTAAATAAATTGAGCGTGGCCGAAAATCCTAGCTTATGCATAAGACAACAATAAGTTGATCCCCAGTTGACGCAGGGGTCCTGAGGTCATCAGTACAGCAAGACATCCTTGGAGCGCTCCGAGTTTTTCTGCCATACGGACAGCATGTTTGATTCAGTGACCTATGGTCCCCATCAGTCTTGGCAGAAGCTAAAGATTAGAAGCTGTGCGCAGCATTAATTAATAAGGCTTTATAGACAAATCCCTCTGTAAAACCCACATCTTTGATTAAATCCCTTGTTTAAAACCGAACCTGACAGCCCAGAGCCTCTCTGGACCAATTTAGTCACTCGTCCCTCGGCCGTGCCAACCTGCCGACGGCCTGAGCCCAGACCTCGGCCGCAGCCAGGTGCGAAAGCCATTAGCCCAGCCTCGCAAAGCTCACGTCCAGCAGAGCGCCTTAAAAGTTGGAGTGGCTGGCATGGACACAGGACGCCTTTACTCACATTTGGCTCCACAGCTGTCAGAGTAATTATCTGTGTTTGAGCACAGGACATAGAAGCTTTAGTGGCACTTCTAAGAAGGATTCTGATTAAGACTCATAATCTGCAATGGAGAAATCACCAGTGACTGGAGAGGAATTTCTAGGACAAAGCCCTCAGGGGCCGCACGGATTCTGGGCAAGAGTTCAGGAAAGAATCCCAACAGACACCATTTACTTTCTCCTCATTATCACACCATGTTTCTTTTCAGAAAATGTTTAATTTTTCAATCAGCCGACCACAGAGACACACAAATTGTGCTGAAACACAACTGACAGGGTTTAAACAAATCGGTCCAAAGAGAGAAAGCGAGTCTCGGAGAAGAAAACGAGCAATAAACAAAATGAGACTATGAATTTTAATCAGGCTGGTTAAAACTTGGGCTTAGAAACAATTTGTAGTAGTAAATCAGTACACGTTTCAGGTGGAAAGTGGGTTTTATTCGTTACGCTCCAATTTGAGACCAAAAATGTCTATAAGAGAAACTTTAGAGTTGCTTTAAAGCATGAATTACTGACACATTGCAAATTGAAGCTCATTTTATTAAACCACTAGCAGAAAAATGGCCCTGCCTGTAGCATGCCAGTAAATTGCTCAAATGGAAAAAATGCGAAGAGATAGATCCAGGAATATATGATGTTTACTGCTGAAGCTTTTAATGCTTATCCAGAAAATATATTAAAATGATTAGTGGAAAAGGCCACGCTATAGCAAGATTAAATGCGCGGCACAATTTGACAGGAAGATTAAATGCTCGCGTTTATACGACAGCTTTAGAAGACCTGAAAACCTGCATCTCTAATTTAAGAAACATGTAAGCTATTATTAGCTATAGCAAAATACACGTTGTATCAAAACAATGACATATTGTTGTAGTGCTCAAATATGCTAATTTGTGTGATTAAACTAAAGCAAACACAATGAACAGACTTTTTGGACATCATATGTCTGTTAGAACCCAGATAAGCAGCACTACATTTTAAGGGACACCCACTCACGCCAAGCTGGTTAGCCATACGGCCACTGCAATATGTGTCAGTGTTGTGTCTATGTGTGTTTGAGTTTTAGCACACCCCAAGCGTCAAATAGGTCAAAGGCTAATCATGTCACAGGATTATATGGGAGATTTCTGGCTATTTAAAATCAGAGCAAGACGGAAGGTGTCCACCACAGGTGTTCGACTCACAGATTTATGTCAGGATCAACTCCACTGATACTGTAAGAGAAATCGACACATCAAGACGAGAACAAAATGCAATTTGCTATAAAATCCAACATGCAATTTATAGCAGTTAAACACAAATTGATGCAAAATCAATAGTGGTTAAAGTTGTTGTTTTTATGATGCTGGCTATAATAATTTTTTTCACTGCAAAATTGATTTTCCTACTCCTATTTTTTCTTGATTTAAGAATGATGAGATATTTGTGCTGGAAAACGAGATTTACTAGAGCAGCAAAATGACAAGATAAGTCGGCATGAAATCCAAATTGACCCTATTTAGTTTGTTAGTGCACGTCACTACTCTTGCGATAAATAATTCATTTTTGCCAGTTGATTCACAGAAAATGTGATCTTTGATCAAAACCTGAAAGTGCACATCTTCACTAGAATGGTCTTCCTTCTTTGCTGATGTCAGTTTGAGGGATTGAGTAAACATACCCTTCAACTGTCAGCTGAATGGAACGCCCACTTTTCAAGATCAAATCAATTCCCAGCAGGAGAAAACAAGTCATGCCACCAATATTCTGTTACAAAATATGTCAATACTGAAGTAAAGACATCAGTTCACAATGACTTTAATTTTGAAATCAAGTGAGTTTATGCTCCCAAGAAGAACAAATGTCTGCTAATGGGTTAAGAAGAATAAATACTAAATCATAAAAACAAATACTGTACTTTTTTTCTTGTTTAGACCATAAACTCAAGCTCTATAATATATATACACACACAAACATATATACTTTCATGCATACATACATATTTACACACTCACACACACATTTTTTACATATAATTATTCATATTAAATTTGTGTTGTCAGTTACATCACCTCAGTATTTTATAGAATTTAGATCCGACTACAGATATTGCTGGGTTTTGACGACTAAATTCTCTGTTTCCCCAC
The DNA here is from genome assembly GCA_037043235.1 of Rhodeus uyekii. Taxonomy (NCBI): domain Eukaryota; kingdom Metazoa; phylum Chordata; class Actinopteri; order Cypriniformes; family Acheilognathidae; genus Rhodeus; species Rhodeus uyekii. Next base: position 3,644,697 of record JAWRVZ010000023.1, on the reverse strand, counting down.
CCTTGAGTCATCGCACACACTCAGGCAGATGTTAGGTAATTGAACGGCACTCTTCTGTGTTGATTTTGCTCTCTGCAGCTCCAACGTGTTCAACAATGCATTCTATCAGTTGCAGAATTAAACAATTTAAAATATTGATAAAATTCATTTTTGTTAAACCATATAGACCCCACATTTTAGAACAGTAATGTATCTTGTATAATATATAAATGTAAGGCATGTACCATGAATATACAGTGGTTATTTATTACAAATGATACGATACACATCAGTATGGATCATGTTTCAACTGAGTTATAAATGCTGTTTCATATTCAGTGTTTTTCCTCTGTAGCAGTAAAGCCTTGGAACTACACAGTAACATGTGTTCTTACAGATAAATTTAATTACAGTGGTCTGACTTCTTTTCAGTAAACTCCATCTATAATACAGTACTTTTTCAAGATTCTTTATTTCTATAAATAAACAAGCTGTTAGTCTGTGGGTTAGTGTTTGTCCCTGATGCTCAGCCTTGGCACTTATATAACAGGACGTGGCGTGCTTGGGCGAAAATTGAGTAGAAAAAATATATTGGCTGCTGATGATAAAGAAACGGTTTCAAGCATATCAGAGTCAAGCAGAAAACAAGCTTTAAGCTCCCTTAAAGTTGGATCATTCAAATTTCATGCCATATTAGAACAATTTGGGTCCTGGAAGACTCGCTGCTGGTTTAACATTTAATCACATCAGCTCTACGATGCTGTTTTTGGGTCGAACTGAGAGTGCGCTTGGTAAAACTTTATCTGAGGGTCATGACAGCTGCTGGTGCCATATGCTGCTTTTTGAATACATGGGTTTTGTTGATGTTTGTTAAGCATGAGGATTAATGCATAACTATGTATGATATGAATCTGATGAAATCACAATATTTAAAAGATACACGAGAGAAAAATGGTAGCGATTTTGATATATTTGAATGACAGCAAGTAGGACTGCTTTACAGTATATACATTTACCCTTGAGAACAACAAAGAAAGAGAGAGATCCACAAATACAGAGTGAGACAGGCCAACAGAGTTTATCATAATTAGTAGAGTTAATAGAAAACTTGACTGGTACGCGGTCAGATGTGCGTACATGAGGACTTGAATGAATCAGAATTTAGTTGAAATTATCTGAATTAAGTCTTTTGTTTTTATTGTTTCTTGAAGCATGAAAATGTTTTGGTTTGCATCCATCAGGCTGCAAACAAAAAGAGAAAATAAAATGAGTTGAAGTGCCTTTCATTTGTAAAATATGATCCAAAAATAGCTGATTCAAAATATCAATAGGTAAAAACAGTTAATTAACGTTAACGGGGGTTCGATAACCACAACTCGAAAATAAAAAAGCAATTTATTGCATATTCTCATCAAACGTGACATTTTTTTGATGACATGCCATAAATTCGATTTCTATTTATTGATCTGTGGTCTGCCATTTTTTTCTGTTGTACTGGATGGATGTGTGTACTATTTGTCTGATTTAAACCATTAATATGCAATTTATTTGAAGACAAGAGGCTATGAGAAATGTGTAATAATAACTTTCTAGTTTGAAAGCACCCTAAAACTGTATATATGGTTACACAAACAATCTCGTGTTGATTTTTTGCTATATTTACAGGCGATTCACAGCCCTGAACTCAACTAACACAGAGGTATTTTTCAGCCAAGCCAACATTGTTGTTTTTTTTGTCTTAGCGAGCAACCTGTCACGGGTAATTACAATAATAAAACCTCCACGCCGCTTTACCTGTGGGATGCGGTTCCCATAAAATGCCAACTTTAATGCAATGTCATGGGGGCCTGAGTTCACTTATGAGCTGCCTGCTAGTTCTTTATTGGATCGATAGCCCACAACCCCTCCTGTGCCCCAGACGGGCTTCTGCTTGATGCCCTCTGTCCAGGGTAGGGAGCTCAGGGACCTGGCACCCCCGCATTTTGGAGCTTTCTCCGCATGTGGGAGGGAGAATTATGATGGGTCTGTAAACAAACAGTCTCTTGCTTCCTTTCTCTCTGTATCTCCCTCTCTCTCCTCACAGGCAAGAAGTAAAGTCATTTAAGGCTTCCTAGAGGGATGTCATTTCTTTTATACGACCCACAAAATGAGTCCTAAATCAGTGTTTTCTCAACTGTGTTTGCTTCATGACCCACATTCACATTGGACATCAAGTGATGACCCAACACAAAACCCAATACTGAAATGTTGTAATATTATTCTGAACAGCATAGGCTAAATATAGATATTTTTCCTGATTAATAAAGTGTACAGTGCTGTAAAATGTATAAACAACACAAGCAAGTTTGATTTACTTGACTAGCTACTAGTAAATCGTTGTATTTTTATTTACCAAGGCCAGTTTCTACCAAATGACAGATGCTTTTGATTGGCATCAACAACCAATCAACAACCAATCTCTACCCACTATACGTGTATGTATGTAACTGATCATTTGTATAAGCTCATATGATTTGTTAATTTGTCTTTCTCTCATAATAAAAAAAAAAATAACACAAAAAAAAGAAAAGAAAACCCACACAATTCACTGTTGTAGAAAAAAAAAAAACAATCTTATGAAAAGTATTTGAAAATTTGCTACGCCTAGTTATTTTGCTATCTTATTTGCTAACCGAACCCATGACCTTGGCGTTGCAAGCGTCAAACTGTTTGAGCTACAATAAAGTGTTAGGCGGACAAGATTGCTCGAGACTGATCACTGCCATCTGTTCTCGAAGTGTAACTCGCTGATCTGGAAAAACCTCATCCTCATAATTAAATTTTCAGAGGACCTTCCACAAACACACCACACTGAGTAGCTAACACCTCACTCTCACTTTTACATTTCTCTCCGTTTCCCCTTTTCCTCCCCCTCAAATGAAACATTAAGAGTGTATCATACAAAGTTATACATGTTTGGTGTCCTTTGAATTGAAATGTCTAAGTGTGACTGGTAAAAAGGTCTCATTCCCATTAGAAGCAAACCAAAAAGTGTTAAAGGTTAAAGAGTTTAGAAATGTCTGGTCTATTGGGATGGGTTTGCCCCTCCCAGGGTCTTCAATGCTAATTGTTGTCTGTTCTCAATCACCAAAAGGTCCATAGTTAACTGAGCATTCGATGTTTGTATTGATTATCTTTGAATTTGAATACGTAATTGACACGATACATTTACCTGACTATTCATAAATTGTTACGTTTGATTTTATTGTATTATTAGAAACTTCAACATTAGTTATTGCACTTTGAACTAACATGAACAAACAATGAACAACTGGAACAGAAACAAAGATTAATAAACACTGTAACAAATATATTGCACATTATTAGTTCTTGTTATTTAATAACTTACCTAATGTTAACAAATAAGACCTTATTGTAAAGTGTCAATATCAATATATTATAAAAACTGAGTTATTTGAAAAATGGATATTCATTTTGAGATTTTATAAAAACTAACTTTGAATGTTAGATGACAGAAAAAATAACATACGGTACATGCAAAAATAGTGAAAATGAGCATGCACAAATTTCATATTCGATATTGGCAGATAAGGATAAATAAAATCAGTTGGATATTGACCAACACCTGACACGGTACCGATATATTACGCATCTCAGTAGCATTTTGTTTGTTGTATTCTGCATGGTTTCTTCCCTGCTGTCCTGCTGCAGAAGTACAGACCTGTGATGCATTTTTAGGTCTTGACCCACCAGTTCAGAAGAACTGCATCAAGTAAGGTATGAAATTTTTAAAAGAATCGTCCAGCTGTATCACTGTGGCAAGCAGGGCAATGGTATCTGAGAGGTCAGGACGGCAAAGTCGAGTCACTGTTGAAAAAATGTGATTCTAAAATGTGAATCATGCTGGACGGTTCTCTCTGCAGACAGCTGAGTAAGCTACTCTGGCATCAAAATCCATTTTTACCCTCAAGCCTTGGAGACTATTTTTTAAACTGACAGACTACTTCTTCACAGCATAATAGCTAAAGCTGTCCTTCATAATATATTCGTCTGATTTAATGGTAAAATGCACATCTGACTGTTTGAAGAGAGAGAGAGTGAAAAACCCTCTGTGAAAGCAGAAATTTAAAACCCTCTGTAAATGCAGAAATTATGCTCAGAGGTGTCATTCGTCCATTTTTATTATATTCGAGTTTGTTTTTCTTCCTCTTTTGGCATATTGTTAGAAATAAAAAATTCTGAATAAATGAACAAATATATAAATAAGTACAAGTAAATAAATACGACAGGTACCCAAATAAGTGCAAAAATCCTTATTTTGAATTGCCTCCTGACATGGAGGTTGTTTCAAAAGGTAAGCAACCTATTTATAGTGAGATAAATGTTGATTATATACTTACATTTGACTCAATAAAAATAATTTTAACAAATAAATGTGTCTGATAACTGCACATAATAATATTTAAAAAGTATATTAAATAAAATACTTGAAAAGCAAAACCTGGCTATATTAACACACACATACGTGTGTGTGTGTGTGTGTGTGTGTGTGTGTGTGTGTGTGTATGATATACTTATGCTTGTAACCCCTAATTTTTCTTGTATTAAATCAATGAAGTTCAATAATGCCACCCACTTTTTCAGCTCTGCTGGTTTATGGAAGTATTTTTTCCATACATTTCTCCCATAGAGATTTTTTTTTAAAGTCTTTGTTAAAGCGTCATAAGCCATGAATCAAGACAAGCAGCTAAGAGGTGAATCACAACACTATAAACTTCGATTTAAAGCAAAAAAAAGTATTGGAAAATCCGATGTACAAGATTGTGTATTTAACGGCTTTAGTGAGGGGAAGTACTACAATCTCATGAAGCGTTGCAAACAACATAAATTAAAAAAACGACGAAGAAATAAATAAATACTTTTAAATTGTTCATTACACATGTAAGAAAAATCCCTATGGAGAAAATGAAGTTTTCTGGAAGATTTCACTTCCAGAACCTGACTGTTGTGAGTCATCATGATGACTAGTGGCTATGTAGTGGCTAGAAATGCCAAAAACAGTCACTTATGAGGTTCCATTTCAATTAAAAGTGTGCACTGCATACAAGGCAGCTCACTAGGCTTGTACCGGAGCTTTAGTGATTCCAGGCCATGGATGCTATTGTCTCTAGGTTAAACGTTTCAGGCTAATATACAGTATAATTGAACTGTAATGATCTGTAGCATCCGAAAGATCACAGTGGCCATTTGCCAATTGATTAAGAAGTGCCATGCGGAGTCGGAATCAGCCATGTCTGGCAAATCAGAAGTCATTTGCATGAAGGGCATTCTCAGAGAGACAGAGAGAGAGAGAGATAACTCTCTCACCTGGCTTGCTCTCAGAGGCTGCTCTAGAACTGCTCTTTTTCATATCAAGCTAATTACTTAATTCTGCGGATAATTGAATCCCATCCCTCCTTAAGCCAGAAGCAGCCAAGGAGGTTCTTTGGAGACATTTCGAGGACTCCTTTATTGGAGAAGACCTTTCTTTCTGAAATTCATTAAGAATGATCTGCGGCTTTTGATAGCGTTGTTTACTTGCACACGCTGTCTTCATTTTCTCTTCTATATGCTTTAATATTCTTAAGGAATTATCTTCAAAACATTCCCAGTCCAGGCAGCATAGTCCTGCATTTAAATGCTAATATAATATTATGACTCTATATACACTACCGTTGAAAAGTTTTATTTTTTTACTCTGTGAGTATAAATGAATAAATAAAAAAATCTTTCCAAGCCCAAACCTTTCAATGGTAGCATATGTTTATGCTAAATCGTTTGACATCAGGCAACAAATAAAGTAACTACAAAAAGAAAGAACTTGTGTTTTTTACCATTGTAATTCATTTATAACATGCACTTCTTTATTGAATTCACCCTTCAGTATTTTGTAGCATTATGTGGAAATAATTGTGCTGTCTAGATAAGTAGATAAGTACAGACAGTTAAAGCATCCAATTGTGAGTGACCTTTCTCTTTTATTCCTAATCATTTAATCCTTCTATTGTTGGAAATGCTATAAATAAACAATAATAAAACAAAATGTTGTGCACATCCCAAATCCAAGCTGGGCTCAGGTGCACGATAAAAAAAAGATAATGATAAATAGAATAAAAAAGAATTCATAACCATTCATAAATAAATACAGTGGAATCCGGTTATGTCGACGGCATTGGGGGTTGCAAAAAAGCATCGAGATAACCAACAGCCAATATGGCGATTTATTTGATGAAGCGATCGGCATGCTATAAAAATGTACATACACTGTATATGTTTGCTAACAACAAAAGACATATGTGCACCAACTAACAGCAGAGATTTACCAGAATACAATAAAAAACAGCTTCGATTCTCCATACAAACCTTTAATTAAATTCTCCAACATTGCAAACACAATTTCGCTCACAGCGTAAACAGTCATAACATATTCGTGAGATCATCACGCGGTACTAGATTGCATTCTTTCTTGCGTTCTGCCTGTCTAAGGTGCTTTCTCAACAAATTCGGCTTCGTCCCGTCTTTTAATAACCGCGTTCTTCAATCCGCAGCGGCGCTGAGCAGAGCACGTCAGAACAGAAGTTCTTCTGTGGCTGCACGGCACTGTGAGACAAGCGTCACTGGAGATTCACGTGCGATCCACGTGCAATGCGAATTCAGCACATGCGCAGTGAACTAGGTACGATCTTAGTCACGAGATAACCATGTGAAGTGGTGAATTTGTCCCTGTTTTGTGGTTGAGATATCAGGGTTCGGCGACACTAAAGAATCGAAAAGAATTCTAAAAGAATTCTCAACCGATGAGAAACTGCTTAGACAAATAGGGAGTTTGGCGGTTCCACTTTAAAAACGTCGACATAATAGGATTGGCGAGTTAACCGAGAGTCGAGATAAGTGAACTCCACTGTATAAATTAGCATGCAACCATAGATGGCTATAAGATCTCAGACTGTGGTCTGTGCATTATGGAAAGGAAAATATCTATAAAACCTCTGATCTTCCATGTTTGAAACTCAGAGATATCTCTGAAACTGTCCACCAAGGACAGTTCCGCCCCCCTAACTCTCATATTTATAGCTATGAGAAGGGAAATCCTTGCTAAATCCCCACCACCTCCTTTTCCTATTTGTTTTTCTTCTGCCTGGATTGTGCAAGTAATTTAATTGGTTTTTGCCCAATGATGGTTTGAACAGTACAGCTATTTTCATGTCTATATTCTCCAGTCTCACACATATTGACCATCTGTCCCCAGTGTGCATTTAGCTTAAATTTACTGATTCGCTTCAACCACACCTCCATAACAAATCAGACAAAATCAAATCAATAGATATACGTGTGGCAGTTCAGATTTAATAGCTACGTTGAATCAGGTGCTGTGCTAAAGAAGGCTACCGAATTAAACTGCATTTCTTGAAACTATACTTGGACCTGATGAGATCAGTGTTAATTCATTATTATTCTTCTCTAATTAGTTTACAACAAACACATTGTTTTCTCATTCCTGAATCTAATCAGCAGCTCATAATTGATCGCTTAGAGGTTTTGCAAGTTTGTTTCTACAACAAAGAATCTGTGCCAATGCAACTGCATTTGTGTGAGAAAAGAATTATGCTTTGTTTCAAAATATAACTATGTAATCAAATTTAAACCATGGAGAATAGCGAGAATTATCTATTTTTTCAAAGTTTATAATCCTATTTGGGAGCGTTTTAATGAAGCATCACTAAATGAGTTTTCACCCACATATCATTTTTTGCAAACAAACATATTTTTATGCAAATTATGTCAAAAAAAGTTTTTTATCTAGTATCACAATAGGCCTGAATGCTAATGTTAACACTGCAATAAGATTTAATCTCGTAGTATTACTTAAGTATATTAGTTAACCAACAACGAAAAATTAATTATGCAGCACTTATTTTAACAGTACTAATTACTGTACAGTGCTAACAGTATTAAAATCCAAATTTTCATTTCTTAATTCACAAAGAACTAACAAGAACAAACAATGAACAATTAGATTTTTACTTAAGTTAACAAAGATTAAAGGGGTCAAGACATGACCGTTTCATTTTATTTTAATAAGTTCATTTAAAAATGTTAATAAAGAGTTTTAAACACAAACAAATACATACAGTATATGCAGAAAATTTATATTTTCAACCTTCATGACCTTACTGAAATGATCCATTTTTAAGGGGTGGCTCATTAAAATTAGATCCTTATGAAATCTAAAGCCGTTGTACACGTCAGCTTGACTGATTAACGAGGATGTTTTGATGGTACAAAGACCTCTTATATGTCAAAAGATTAAGGCTTTTTTTTAAATGCACACTGCTAGTTTTAATTGTCTTAAAAGCCTTAATTTTTCTAATGTATTATTTTATTTTAAAGAGAGAGAGAGAGAGAGAGAGCTACACTATATTAAACTAACTACAATAAATGAACTGGAATTGAGTCGTCATTTAATTGTGCCATTATATGATGGAACGACACTTTGCACATGCAAATAATTCATATATACTAAATGACATCAAGCTGCAAACAAACACTCAAGGGAGATTTTACAAACACTAGCAGTATCACTACTCATTTCAGTTCCTGTGACAGTGCATTGAAATTACCGTGATAATAATAGTGAGTCATTATGCCAAAGATTCAAAGGCACGGTCCTAAACCTAATAATTCCTCCCCCCTTTGCTCTGCTATGGCTCAAAAGGCATATCTTTCTTCAGTATTTCTGTATCATGACACAGCTGAATTGTCAATGCAAATCTGACAGATGGAAAAATAGCATGCCGTGATGTCTTCGATTCACGGCTGACTCGGATTCACCAATAAAGACAGGAGTGAATGTGTAGATCGAAGCAGCAAATACATTCATAGCATTTCCTTTAACCATGTCCTGGGAGGAACCGACCGCACAAGCTTGGTCACCAGAGACATGTTTGTTAATGGGTGTTGTAGACCCTATTTACCGTATAGGACAAATGTCCTTTGCAGCCCCGGAAAAACAAATCAGTGATTATGCACTCTCTTTTCAGTAACTGCAGTAAGGCCTGTGTGGTTGTTTCCCTCGGAACCTTATTTCTACTAGTTGTGAAAAACAGGCATATTTGTTATATAACTTGCATTAAGTTATCCTCTGCTCTTGTCAGTGGCAGACGTGATAACAGGCGACACATTGAAGCAATATTCGGCACAGAGCACTAACCCTGGACACAGCTGTCACACACACTTCTCTCATCTGAACAAGACTATACTGTTCACAAGTTAGGGAGTTTGTATCATTTGCTAAGCAATGATTGATTGAACTAACTGAAAGTGACAGGAAAGACACTTATAGTTATACAGCATCATGTAGTATTTCAAATCTTGGCCATTTTTCCACTTTTTTTGCCGTTTATGGTTATTTCTTGGAACAGCTATATTTTGACAACAAAGAATTCTGTCTTTTCTAGCACATAACAAAAAGCAACTGTACATTTTGTTGTCAAAAGTCATATCTGAAATAATCAGTACTTATTACACATTCTTCACTCATTCTGTTTGTTGTTTGTACAGCCTTTCACAAAGACAGAAGTAATGTTGTTTAAATGAGCTGCCATGCTGTTGCATGCTAGTCTATTATTATGTTAACATCGATTTCAGATTTACCCGCCCCTAAATGTCACATAAAAAATTGTGTAATTTTACATGACAGTTATACAACCCCACTAAATGGGTGGTTCTTGGCCGCAATAAGCTTCGAGTTGCTAATCAAAAGTCTTACTCTGTTGATTGCAGGTTCAGGGTAAAGAGGCAGCTTTCACTGTGGTCATTCAAACTATTTAGGAGGAGAATTCCAGCTGCCAACAACATCTGGCTCAGTGGGAAAGCACCCTACTGCATAACACAGCTCTGTAATGAGCTTTTCAACTGGATTTCACATCACAGTCGAGTAAAATAAGACTGTGCTGTTATTCATGAGGTTGCAGAGCATGGCAGAGAAACAATCTGTGTGTCTAAAAGAACAAAAACAGAAGTAGAAGCCATGTATGGGTTGAAATGAAAAATAATGAGTTAGAGATTAATCACTATCTCAAAGATCTAATTGCAGTGGTTTTTCAATTAACAACTAATTGGTGGGAAAGACCATCTGTGAATAATTTTTGTCTGTTTAACAGTAACAGATTTATACTCTTTATATTAATTTATTACATGTGTAATATATGGTGCAATATGGGTTCACAATTATATAAGGATGAGTTAATGATGGAATAAATAACAGGTCTGTTTCAATGTTAACACCGCCAGTGATCATTTGCATGTACTCTAATTTTCATTATCTAGTTGTGGTTTTTCACAGTATTATGGCATCCTATGACTATATTATATACAGTATTACACTTTATAAACTAGTTTACACCAAAACTGAGTGGAGGTGATAGAAATACACATCATATCAACAAAAGCTTCTAGCGATTACCTCAGCAGGACTGTCCAGAAATATTCCAATCACCATCTCAAAAAATATATATTTAAATATCATACTCTATTTATTTTTAAAAAATTGTTTGAAGGCAGCAATTTGAGCGTTTGATAAATAAATAAATACAAGCATCTTATGGCACTCGGCATAGCATTTACATCTAGCGGGTGAAAGGTCGACTACATTGAAAATACCAATGAGCACTCAGCAGTCCCTCATCTGGCAGTTCTGTGTCGGTACCAAAAGACTCTTGTAGCCTTGGCCGGTTTATGTTCACTACTTATGAATTCAGCGCATTTATAATGTAGCGAGGTCACAGGGGCAAGGATGGGCTGTCCTTGCTAAGGACATCAAACATCCTTCAGTGGCTTTCTCTCTCTGTGTCTCTGAGAGGACCATGCATTTATTAAACAGCCATCAGATTTACTGTGCAATCAGGCATCAGTTTGTATTGAAGTAACTGGGGATTGAAATGAAGAGGCTGGTCATCTTTTGAACTGTTAAAGGGAAAGCTCACCCGATAATTCTGTCATCATTCTCCTAGTGAAAAATCTTATACCAAAATGTATTTACAAATACATTTATTTTTATAATACGTATACTACAAAACCATCACATATTTACTGACGCATAACTTTAGACTTACTGGTATAAATATTGTTATTAAACTTTATTCAGAGTCATTTATTGCACAATGAACATTACTTAATATTAAGCCTAAAATGTGTTTTAATATCCCTATTAGTAAGGATAGTATGATCACTGACACAAATCTGTCACCAAGGAGTACTGTTACTTAGGTGATACAAAAATTTTTTTATTTATAGTAAAATATCCAAGCAGCTCTTTTCCATACTATGAAAATTAATGGTGGCCTCGGCTGTGAAGCACATGCAAAGGACCTATTTGACTTTTTTTTATTTCCATCTTCCTTTAGTGTAAAATGTTGCTGTTTAAGCTTGAAAAATGTCTGCAAAGTTACAAAGCACAAAGTCACTTCAAAGGGAGCTATTCTCTATATCACTGTCTGAACTCACTGAAATGCAGTCTTGGATTTTCTTCTGGGAACGAACATGTCACAATATTCCATATTTACATCATTCTCACCAAGGCATACTCAAAAAATGAGGCAAGGCCTGATTTAGTTGCATTAGTAGCATTTTTAAACTCGTGGTTACCTTAAGGAGCGACACTTCTAAAAAATGCTGGAATGACTGTGTGCTTTATGACTGAGAATAAGGGTGCTAAAACATGTGAAAAAAATAATGTGTTTTTAATACTTGAGGATGAAATAAATTAGAACTTCATAAAAGGACATAATATGGTCTCTTTAAGTTTAACTTAGCTTTGTGTGAGGAACAGATTAAGCATCATATGGATTCCTCATTTAAGAAATCAAATGGACTTGTACTTTAATTTTGATTTTCATTCTTTTTGAGCCCCACAACCCCAGTCTCCATTCATTTTCAGTGCAAAATTTTTCTGTAGAAGCCACCTTTCAATGTAATTAACTATTTTGATAACAACAATAATAATAAAAATCATTGTCATAAATCATGTTTAAGAATCTGTATATACACACCTGTATATAAATTAAATTATATATATATATATATATATATAAAAAACAAAAAACACATACACTTTATTTGCAATTATAAATAATTACAGATTTAAGAACCAGAAAAAAAGTAAAGGATTTAACATTAACAGAATTTTTTAGAAGTGATTTTCGTTAAATTCAAACATTGCATTAATAACTCATTTAAAAAGCATTTTAGTGCGATTTTATAACCATGTTGAGTACTGTACTTCTCAACAAATAATAATGTCAGCTGTGACTTTGATATAAATGAAAAGTGTCATTCAGAATTTTTTTCTCTTCTCAGAAATATACTATGACCCTGTGATAAGTTGGAATCAACTCAGGAGAAGGCCATTCTGAGTCAACTCAAAAAATGCCTGTCAGAGCTGACCGAATGTGTTACCTCAATAGCCAGTGAGAACTAGCGTGAAATAAAAAAAACGAGATCATCCCCAAAAGCCAGAGGCTACAATTACACACTGGGAGGACCCCTCTCAAAAAGCCCCAAAGGAAAGCAAGCGGATGTCATGTAGAACTCAAGAGTCTTGTGGAGATGAAACAGTCCAAACCCCTAGTCAGTAGAATTAAGAGGTCAGCAATATCAAAGGAGTGTAGTACATGGCTCGGAGCAGTTTGTCAAGATCCAGGGAAGGACTTTTTGCATCAGAGCTTGTTTACCTTTATCAACATGAGAAATGTCCCCTGAATGCACACTCGCACATGTTCATACAGAGTGGCCCCTTAAGACCAACGGGAGAGAAAGCTTAAAAGCAGAAGATTCACTTGTTGAAACAGCAATACCTACACGTATATCAGACATGTGGCAGCTATATTTTACATTTTCTGAGGAAGCTTACCAATGCAAAGGTATCTGTAGTGTGTTGTGGGTTTGTCAGGGCATTGTTATGCAGATTCAGTGTCAGGTTTTTTTAGCATATTAAATATTTAGACAACTAAAATGTTTAGCAAAATTTAGTTTTTTGCAAATTACTATGCAGTTACTAGGTGTTATAAGTGGTTGCCAGGGTGTTGCTATGTGGATAATAAAGTTGCCTGAGTATGCTGCTAATTAGTTGGCAGGGTATTGCTATTCCATTACTGAACTGTTCAGTGTGATTGAAACCCATTTCTATGCAGTTTCTATCATCTGCATAGCAACACTCTAGCAACGACACATAACACATGTGTGGTTACCAGAGTGTTGCTATGCAGGTAATAAAGTGTGCAATGTGTTTAACGTGTTGCTATGCAGTTGCCAAGGTGTTTTTTTAGCATGTTGCCATGCAGTTGCTAAGGTAATCTGAAGGGCTGCTTACATAACCAAAACAATTACATGCTGAGGCAGACACAATAAATCCCAATTCACATTCCCAATAAAATATGAAGCTATAATTCATTCACACTCAAAACAAAGGTAAAATAAATGGCTCATTTCATGCCATCATCAACATTACACAGCTTTGTACCAAATATTCTTCTGTCTGCATTCTTTCTTCCTGCTGATCCTCTGAGTCAGGCAATGTAAACACTGGCACTGATGAAAGGAGGAAAAAACAACAAGAAGTTGTCAGATGAACAATACATGAAATGAATTGTTTTTAGGGAATGTGTACGCACAAAAGTGACAAGGTACAGTGTGTGTTGATTCAGACAGGGATCTGAAAAAATAAAAACGCATGCGTCATAAAGAGCTTTTGACTGGTTTATTCAAACCTTGGCATGAAAGAGTTGAGGTTTGTTGAAGTCCTGCTAGGCTGTAGACAGACTTTATAACTTCTAGACAAAAATCCACCCTCGTACACCGGAAGGGTCAGCCTGTCTAACAGTTTATGCAGACTTTTTTTGCATTCACTCTTATAATTGATATCTTCACTAACTTAATCTGAAATTGTACTATTGTTTGCACTATTTGCCATCGCACTTTACCTCCATAATTCACTTTATCCACTTTTTATCTTCTTCTGTTGTTGTTACCGTTAAACTTTTGTTGTTGTTACCTGTAGTCACCTAGGGTCTGAGAGTCATAGAATTTCAATTCTCTGTATGCATGTACTATATATATGGCAGAATTGACAATAAAGCTGACTTTGACTGACTTGAAAACAAAAGACTTCAAATACAAAATCAAACGAGCACTCGTGCATTAACTAGACTTAAAAAATAAAAATAAAAGTCTGTGAAACTAGGGAGAACAGACAGGTAAGCAGACAGGACACCCACACAAAGAAAGGACATCCACATACCATTAACAATCGACAAAGACAAGGGAAACACAAGTGGGTTTTATACTAAAGAGAATGAGTAACACCTGGAAAGAGTTAACGAGTGAGTGCAGGAAGTGAAACAATGACACGGCTGACAGGAAGTAACAAAGAAGACCCGACAGACAGGACCAAGTGTAACACCAACATAGATAATCAAAAACAAAAGTATATAGCTCTGTTAATGAATATTTACATATAACATGGCATTTATCCATTCGTCCAAAGCATTAAAAAGCATACACATATACTCACTCTCTCTCCCTCTCGTGCACAAGCATGGTCGATTGCTAAGTGAGTATGGAGAGCGCGTGGTGAGTTGGAGCAAGTTTTGCCTGCTGTGGCAATTTTTTTTCATGGTTGGACATTACTTTTTTCTGACGTTTAATCTGCATTGAGTAGATGAAATATCATATTGCTTTTTGGCCGTTTTTTGCCAGTATATTACAGGGGGCATTTGACTCTTTCGGTTCATTAACGTGGCACCATGAGGTTAAAGTGGTGTCCGCGGCAAGTGTGGAAAAGTGTATCTTGGCTATCGCAGAGGTTGTCGGATGAATAATGCAGTTGTTTGCTTTTTGAATACTGTGGTGGCAAAATCTTTCACTGGCTCTGAATAAGAGACAAATATCCCAAGAACACATTACCCTCTCTATACCTCAAGTGTATTTCTTCAGACTTATTATATTTTACTACAGAACAAAAATACAATTAATGTCACACAATAATCAATAATGTCAAGAGAAAACATATCATCTATAAAATTCCATCACAATTCCTCCCTTTTTATCATTCATTGATAACTAAATAATATTCAGAATTTTAGTCCTTTCATTACATCTATTCTCTGATTTTCATATAAATCATCACTCACTTGCATTTGAGAAGGAAGAAATGCTAAGGCTGTTTTTGTAGGGACAGTCCCCTTGGTATAAACAAGCAATTATATATATTCAGGATAGAAAATACCATAATTCGATTAATTCATGTCAGTACCATCCTCACATCATCATCATCTTGTCGTTTATACAGACATTAGAAATCATTTGATACAAAACTGTGCTGGTCACAGTTCTTTGCACAAATGCTGAAACACATTGAATTACTATCAAGATCAAATGCTATCACAAGTAAGTAAACCATTCGAACCATTGGCTATCAACTCTTGGTGGCTCTTTTACGGCCATCCTCATGTGATCAATTACATTTTGTTACGTTGTCACTGTAATCTGGGATGTAAAAACAGCAGGATGTACTTAGCCTCTTACATACCTCTCCTTTCTCAGCAGTTAACATATCTAACACCAATCTGTTCTGTATTACAGCATCTCTGATTTGTGCTAGTTCATCATTAATCAGACCCAAAGCATTTTCAGTACTGTTTGCTATTTCTAAGACAGTCCATTCCAAACCATTGGTCTTGTTCATAGCTACCCGTTGTGGCATTCCAGTAGGAAAAACCCAGACTGATGCTGCTGAAGTGTCGTTCGGTTTGTTGAAAGGACAAATGAAGATGACAGTTCTTGTCCCAGACAAGTCATTGAACAGTTCATGGTGTTGTCATTTTTCACATTGCTTACTACGGAAGTAGTTCCGGTCCGTTGTTCTCTACGGCCCACTAGCCAGTCATGTTTACTTAAGTCTCCTGGTTCAACCAGAGGTCCCGCAGTGCTGGGAGCCTTTGGTCCTACCTTCAGATAGATTTGTTGTTGCCAATCTGTTCCACTTTTGTCGATTCCACAGTAGTACATTCCTTCATCAGATAGTCTTACTCCTTTCACCGCTACCACCATTCCTTCTCGATTGTCTCTGTTTCCAGGCCACCCTTTCTTGCTCACTCTGAATCTCTCATCAGTCCCATAAGTCATTGGTTCGTGGTAGGCCACCACATCAGACCATTTCCATGGGTGTCTGCAAAAATACACTTGGCCATACCTGGCCCAGTAGCTGACTTTTATACAGTTAATGCAGTTCTTCTCATAGGGATTACACTCAAATCTTACTTCAGACCCCTCCACCAGCGTGACTCCTCCCGCGATGGTGTGTTGTTGCTGCTCAGAGCGGTGTCGTTGGTCTCTTTGGTCTGATCGATGGCCCCTGTTGCATATAGAATTATAGTACAGATCATTATTGATATCTCAGTCAGAATACATGTGGTGCCTCTCAGGCCGCACAGCCCTGGGTGTCTGAACGGGTGCCAAGGTCTCGGTGCGGCATCCATTTCGGTTATCTTGATTCCCACCACTCTGGCTGTTTTGACTTTGATTCCTCCTCCGGGACGTCCTTGCTTGTTTAGATAACAGAAGTGAAGTCTGTGTGAGACGTAGACATAAGCTGTTATTGAAATCTGTGGTTTCTACTCCTTCGATTCCCCTTCTCCCTCTGCAGGTGGCTCTTGCAATGGCTAGCGTGAACCCACGTGGCTCTCTCTGCGACCTTCACTGCGTCTGCGTCGTCAATAGCACTTGAAACGGGCCCAGCCACCTCTTTGCCTTCCTGCTCTTTCTCCTCAGATCCTTTATCACCATGAGATCTCCTGGTCTGAGGTCATGGAGCGGGATCTCAGCTGTCTTTCCCTGAGCTGCTTTTACCTGCACAAAAATGTTAGCCAGCAGAAAATACATTTCTTTACGACAGTTCAACAATCACAGTTCACGATTCGGATGATGGCACCTGTTTCTTGCTCCCTTCAATAATTAATGGGGTTCTTCCAACTAATATCTCAAATGGGCTCAGAATTGTTCTGGCCTTTTTCTTTCTTTTTTATCTCATTGTCATATACCACAAATTGGTTAATTGTATTATTAATTGTCCCATTCCTCCTTTTGATACATGGTCTAACCCATGTGTCAATTTAGCATAATGTTTGAACAATTCTTTGGGATAAACAGTGTTTTGCCATCAACCGAACGCTGTCTTTAATATTACAGCCGGATCTCCTCAAAACGGCTTTCTCTCTCCTTCTGTTGAAAAAGGCATTCTCCTTAAAGAGTGGAAAGAGTCAAGGTTAGTTTTAGTTAACATGCTGAATTCCTCATCCACTGTCCGCGTCTGCTCTGTTTTACCTGTAGAAATAAAGTCTTTTGTGTTAGTGTGCGCAGCGCATTTAAAACCTATCAAATTTGACCCTAATTGAGCATGAAGAATGGGTCAACCATCAAATAATATTAAATAAAATAAAACTGTTCCCAGTGTTTCCATATAGCCCCAAAGTCATACATCACCCTAAAAGAATAACTAAAATCCATCTAAATCATCATATATTTGTCTTCCATTAATTTGCACACTTTGGTTAAGATCACAAGCTCTGCTGTCGGCGAGTAGTTCGAGGTCAATGGCCCTGAACCTATCACGTCAAACTCAGTCAGCATAGCCTGCTCGATTGAGGCCTGTTGTTTTGTCTCTAGAGGCAGAGCCATCTACGAACAAAACGTTCTCACAGTTATCTAGTGGTGTGTTCGTCAAGTCAGGTCGTGGTGTACAGACTTGATCAAGGGCATCCAGACAAACAACGTCAAATCATAATCTCAACTCACAAATTCTCTTAATGCCACAGTTCTCAATCTGTCGCCAGGTTTATCTAATGTCATGCATCCATTTGATGGATGAAAATAAATAAAACTTTCTCCTTTGTTTGACCACTGGCCTTTCATAGATGTGAGGGTGCTCTCTGGATAATTTGGAGGGTGACTTTAGCCAATGTGTCACTCTTTCTCTGCCGTCATTTTCTCTAACGTCAAGTCTATAACACTCGGATCACTCATAGTTGATAGTATTTAAATTTAGACCCTCAGTTGAATTTAGACAAGGGTTTTAAACCCATAATGGACGGCAATCTTCAGCTTCACAATTTCAACTTACACAATTATTTAAACTAATCCAGAGAATAACTGAAATTAACTCGTCATATTTACCACTAGCAGACAGAGCTGGATAATCAGTCTCGTCCCATGCTCTATATCGTCTTTTCATCAGATCCAATCAGAATTACCGGCTTCTGTAAAGTTTGTCACTTCACTTTAACCATCTGTAATGATAAAACACTCATTCCAGAGGTTAATGACACTATCGGGACATACAAAACATAAAGTGCAGTCACTCACACACACTCAGACATGAATCATCATTTGTTTTTAGAACAGTTAGTTAGGTTGTTTTGGTTCATTATCATTGCGATAACAGGGTGCCATTCCACTGAAACAGTCTCTCCCTCAAAGACAAATGCTTCTCTCAACAGACCATGTTAATTTGTCTCATAATATTAACCCGTTTTTTTTTAATTACTTTTTTTTACTGTCAATGCTCTTACAATAGCATAATTTGGAACAACTGTTTTTTCCAATATTAACCCATCCCCACAATTTAAATTGTGTGTCTTTTTTTACTTCTCTGATAGCTCTTTGTCAGACAGGGATTTACTGTTTGGCGTTATGACATGGCTCAATGCCATGCCATACAATGCCATGTTGGCATTAGGGAAAAGGTCACTTCCTGTTACACTTAGACTGACTGACCTTGTGACCCTCTTTCACTAAATGTTTCAGGAGGGCAACACTGTCAGACACACATGTTAGTTCATCACATGCACAAATCAAAAGATTATCAACATATAGTAAAGAGCTGTGGCTGGGGTCAGAGTCAGAGGTTCAGGACTCAGTGCCCAATCTAACCCTAAAAACCTCAACGCATTCTGTGGAATTTGAAACAGAATGGTAGTTTGAGAGTTTGGCACATTTGTTGCTCTGGGTCTGATCGCAGCATCAACAGCCTTTAAATCTTGATCAAATTGCCATTCTGTAGGCTGTCCCTTATCTCTTATTTTCTTTACAGGAAAAAAAAGGTGTACGCATTGGAGAGTTGCTGCATGACAATAATTCCCTCTTTTACCAATGATTAATACACTGGCGTGATGCCAATCACTGTTTATTTTTTCCTTTTCTCTTTTTTTTTCCCCAATAGAAACTGCCATTGACATGGCAATAATCAGACTTTTAAAACATTTTAACTGGTTCCCCACAATGAAACCCACATCATATTAATGTTTTTCCCATAATTTTGAAGGTACTATGTTCAGAGCTGGATCAATCTCCTCTGCTCTAATGTCAGCAGTGCAGCCGCTCTTCAGCACTATCTTCAATGAGACAATTATTTTCACAGTCTGGACTTTTTCGTCACAATAATTTAACATTCATTCAAACTTTTGATGAACTCTATGCCCTGACTCACTTCTGTCCAATATTCAAATTCAACTAATTATTATTGTTATTATTATTATTTTTTCCCATAAAAGGCCCTATCTCAGACCACGATTACTTTGAGTTTTCAGATTAACGATTATGGTGTAGTTTTAGCCAAATATACATGTGGAACTGATCCGGTCATCAGATAAGAAGGTGATTTCTGCTCTGTCAAGCTTACAGAGAGCACATATCCGCACATTCTCTATAACATATAGTTCAAATTAAAAGTCTCACTATTTGGTTCTACCAACCATTCATGTTCATAAATGTTGTCTCTATCGACCACGACAAGTGATGTGCAGTGTAATTCAGCAGAAGTCATTATAGCATTTTTAAACCCTTTACTCTTTAACAAATTGATTAATCCCATTCGAAGTCTCTGACATTAAGTCTCGTTAACGTGCGCCCTGTTTCTGTCGCACAATTTAGAGGTACATTGAACCTTTCAGCAAATCTATCATGTCCTGTATCAGAAACGGACAGGTTAGTTTATCAGACATTCCCAGTAAACACTGCATGTCACATGGTCGTATAACACTTCTCTATCCACAATAATCTACCATTATTTACTTGTGTTCTCTCTATTAAAAGAGACCATCTTGGTAATTATAAAACAAAACCAAAAAAACCCTCTATATTTGCCATTTGGCATCAGACTTGAAATAAACATTGCAAGCAGATTCTTCATTGCAGAGAGCACTATCAGTGTATGTGTGTGTGTGGTATTAAAAATGTGCACTTCCCTTATCTGTAGTAGCTGGCTGCGCTCCAGACCTCCTCCTCCCTGCTCTCCGTCTTCTTTCTCTCAGTTCACCTGTGTGGTGTTCGGACAGTCACCTGCCCAATGTCCATCTTCTTTGCACAATTTACAGTTGGTACACTTTTACAGCCAGAACTGCCATCTCCTCTTCTTCTGTCTCTTCCTGCTGTTGTATCTGTTGGCTGATGTCTCTGCCCTTTGTGATCTTGTTTGAATGAAAGCAAGTTGCAGTTCTTTGTCTTTTCTTTATCTGTTGTTCTTGCGCATGCCGCACACAGCTTAGGACAGTCTCAATTCGTCCATTCTGCCAGTCGATGTACTGTGGTTTCACTGTTAGTGTGATCTTTAGTCTCATAAAGGCCTGGTTCAAGCCTGGTTCTTTACCTCTGTCGATACTCTGTGTTCACTTCATTTCCCCAGTCCGGTGACTTCCTCCTGTTCGCAGTGTTTGAGCACCACTCACTTTGTGCCAGTCAGTTGCAGAGTTTCACAGATAGCAGAAAACAATCAGCGGCGCAGACAATTTTTTTTTCCCCCTCTTTTCTTCTGCCTCTCTGTCTGCCCATTGTTTGATTCATGTGTTGGTTGTTGTAGTTCTGGCCACTCATCTTGGCGGTGTCAATTCTCGTTCCATTCTCGGGTTCGGTTCAAAATGGACTCAGGCTCGTAGGATGCATCACTTGAGATTTCTCCCGCTGCTCCCGCTCGCTCAGCTGCTGCTGTTGGGACTCTCCACGGAAGGAAGCTTGTGTTCTGTTCATCTCCTTGGGCTGGTGCTGGTTGTCTTGGTGGAGAGCAGTCGAGGTCTGGGTTCAGTTTCAGCACATGCAGCTCAGCCACAGGGTAGTGATGGTGATAATGAAACAGAATAAACAGAAAAAGGATTAAAACGATAAACAGGGTTAAACCCCCGAAAAGGGTTCGACCCCGAAAAAAGGTTAGTAGGTGTTGGTGCATTTAGGTCTTTCTTCACCCTTATTTTCTACCTCAACCTCTTTTTCTTTTCCCCCCTTTTCACCTGTTAATTCTTTCTGCATTGTTTTTTCTCTCCCTGCGCTCTGCTCTCTCTTTCCAGAATTCTATCGCCGGTTCACAGTCAACGCACAAATGTTTCCCATAACATTCATTCTGTTTTCACTCCTGTTCTCAACAGAATATTTCACCATTTTTAGCCTCATGCTTAAGGTTCATATTCAGGAAAGTCATGGTACTTAATTACTTCTCATACATTTTATCCCATTCACTCATTTGACGAAACACAGCTGTATCATATTTATCAATTTTACTTTGGGATTTCCCCATGACTTCTGTTCTCTCTCTCTTGTGGCAATTTCGACGCGTCTATATAACCCTGGACGTCTCCAGAGAGACCAATTTTCCCCTGTATTGGACAGGACGAGACTCTCTCTCGAATTTTACAGACCAATTTTCCCCTGTATTGGACAGGACGAGATCTTGGCCGTTCAACACAGCCCTTTTCCCGAATTTTACTGCCTCAGCAGTTCTTGCCACAGAGAACAAAAATCACAGATCTTTCCCTACCGGTATTCTATCCTTTTCAAAATTCACAAATTTATTTTAAAAAACTGATTTGTCTCTTACCAGACCAAACTCCATGCCACTTCTGTTCTTTTCTGGTTCCAGTGGTGTGTCCCCTAGACCCCTGCGGTCGGCCCCTCTCTCTCAACCTTTGCGAGGTAGGGCTGAACCTGTTTGATCCAGGATGGCCAGTCACCGTCCGCTCCGGGTCCAGAAGACACAACCAAGGAACCCTGCTCGCAGCGCCAAATTGTGGTGGCAAAATCTTTCACTGGCTCTGAATAAGAGACAAATATCCCAATTGTAATTTAAAAAGGTTTATTTTCTTGCAAGAAAAGGACACAGTCATACAGACATCCGAAGCTGCCCTGCAGAGTGTGACAAAGAAGGGAGGGCAGCATCGACACTTATATCTCTAGTCAAGGCTAAAGACTCAGTTGTTATTTTCCATTCCTTATCAGGAACACATTACCCTCTCTATACCTCAAGTGTATTTCTTCAGACTTATTATATTTTACTACAGAACAAAAATACAATTAATGTCACACAATAATCAATAATGTCAAGAGAAAACATATCATCTATAAAATTCCATCACAATTCTGTAGAGAATGCCAATGATATAGTGAAAAGAGGAGTTGTAACTTGTGAATTTTTTACAGGACAACTCCTGCAAAAAAGGTTATTTTGCCAAATATACTACATGTTAATAAACATGAGGCCTTGGTAAAAGAAAATTGATTTTGAAAAAGAAAGTTGGTTGCTCCAGTGAAAAAGTTTGCTAGTGAATCTAGAGTAAATCTGAGTAAATATATACAATAAATCAGAGCTGATCAAACATGTGGTGTCTTTTAGTAGATTCACACATCATTTTGAGCAAGAACAGTACACAACTGAATTTAAATCTAATATTCAGGTTTGATGATTTCGACAATACTGTCTATTAGGAATGAGCGAGTACAGCATTATCTTTATCTGTTAACCTGTACTCAGACTGGGCGGGGCCTAACCCAAAAGTGGGCGGGATTTAACAAACCCCACGTTTACCAGAACTCTACTGGTTAATAAGTACTACAAACAAACCGAAATAAAAAACAAACCTGAAGCTGAAGAAACCCTAAACGTTAAAGGAAAAGTGAGTGACTGAGGGAGAGACGGGACAGCAAATGTGTATGTGTAGGGGAGGGGCGCTGTAACTAGCCCATCACAGAACGCAGACACAGTCAGCTACCCAATGATGATTTTTATTCAATCCGAGCACAGATAATGACTCTTATTACTCGCAGAATATTCTTACTCGGCAAAAGTGCTTTATCTGTACCGGAGACTCGTTTCAGCTCAACTCTACTGTCTATGTATCTACAGATACAATGAAGGGTTTTGGATGTGGCAAACCCAGGCATTTGGCTTGTGACAGTCCAGAAAATGAGGGTACGCACACAAAGCAAGACATGATAGATGAGAGCATGGTGCAACACAAGGAAAAAAGCGCAGCTGATACATCTGTGTCAGTACCTAGGAATCCAATACAGAGCGGCAAGTGCACAACAAACAAAGTGCCTTATGAGCAAACAGCTGAAGCTGTTCAAACCATGATCGACATCACGGAAGAATAATTCAACTGACAGATATCAAATAAGGTAGAATGTGAACTTGCTTGAAGAAGCTACTGTTACAGAAGAACTGATGGACATACAAAATGGTTTGATGAATTGTTTATCTGATGTAAAGTCTTCAAAACTCCTCTGAAAAGGAAAAAAAGAGACAGAAGGATTAAAACAAACAAAAAAAGAACAAAAGAATAACATAATATTGAAAGTGAATTTTCAGACTGTAATTAATTTACAGAGTGGGTGCAAATGTAAGGATTGCAGTGCTAATGAAATTAAGAAGTTTTTAAAATTGACAATCAGAGAGATGTGCAGATTGCTGATTGTTTGTGGAAAGCCCTAAGAGTCTAATGAGTGAAGGTCGCTTTCAGGAAAAGCAGGAGTTTCAAAAGTCCAAAATTAGCAGAATAATAATGATGACAAAGTGGCATAATTATTTTATCTTTATTGGTTGTGGATTTTTTTTTGTACCACTTAATTTGTTTTGTTTCTTTCTTTTTCTTCTTTACACATGGCAGATGTTCACATTGCATGTTTAAGTGTAAATGGAGCATAAAGAGAATGCGAGAGTATGAAGTAATGAAACAAACAACTTGTTCTTTTTTTTACAAGAAATGCTATAGATTGCACAAAATAATGGAATAACTATATTAAAAGTCATAAAACCTCACAAAGTAGATCTTGTTTGCGAAAACTTTTACTCCATGTTTTTCAAAAAGTATTTGAATTTTTGAAAGAACATGTTCTGATTTTTATTTTTGTTTATGCCCCCACTTTAACAATAGAAAGAAGAGCTTTTCTTGTATATTTTATGCTCAACTAGACAAATGCAATAGCGAAGAATATCTATTTATTGGTGGGGATTTTAATTGTGTTGAGCAAAATATTGATTGCAACTCTATAGAGCCACATAAGTCTTCTCGCAAGCAGCTTCGTGAAATAATTGAAAGAAAAGATGTCTGGAAAAATTTAAATGGGAATTCAAGGCAATATACATGAGCTCATGCCCATGAAAATCTATTGTCTTTAGCAAGACTAGATAGATTTTCATTTTCAAACAGCATCACAGTGTTTTTAAGGGTTATATAATAAATTCAGTTAGCTTTCAGACCACAGGTCAGTTATATGCAGTGATTTTTTTTTTTTTTTTTCAAATCTGTCACCAAGGAGTACTGTTACTTTGGTGATACAAAAAAAAATTATTTATAGTAAAATATCCAAGCAGCTCTTTTCCATACTATAAAAATTAATGGTGGCATCGGCTGTGAGTACTGGCACTTTAACATTGCTCTGTTAAATGATGTTGCTTCTTTTAGAGAGACTTTAATTAAAAAAAAGGGGGGGGGGATACATTTTTTGAAATTAAAGTAAACCAGAGGTGGTGGGATTTTGTTAAGACTCAAATTAAGTACATTTAAAATATCACAAAAGAGACATTTAAGTCTAGTATTAGAAACAGATACTTTGAAACTTCAAAATATGGCACAATTACGTGGAAATCAAGCTTATATTGATTACATTTAAGAAAACTGCTTTGTCTGACCTACAAGAAGTGAAATCAGGGTGCGCTGGTCAGATTGTGTTTGAAGAGTGGACAGAACAGATGGATGTATAATTTCACAAATATAAGTTTAAAGCTGTTTGTTATCCATTTATTAATTTCTAAGTCTGGATCTTTGTTGCCAGATTCTAGAGACGTAAGGGAAATGACTGCAAGTTTTTATGAAAAACTGTAAGAGTGTATTAAGAAGATACAAAATATATAGTAGGCTCTTTTCCTTTTTTTATAATTATTAAAAGGTGTTGAAAAAAGCGAATGTAACACTCTTCAAGTCTACTGGCCTGGAAGAATTGCTTAAAGCACTTCAATGCATGGAGAATGGCAAAGTTCCTGGAATAGATTGCTGTTGAGCTTTACAAAACTTGTTGGTTTGTTTTAGAAGATTTGTTAGTAGTTCTTAAATGACAGCTTAATCAAAGGACTTTTGCCATTGAGCTGAAGAACAGCAACATCGGTTTTGCTGTTTGCAACGGTTTTGAGCCTTTTGCCTTAGAAAGGTCATTTGAGTGATATTAAATATTGGATGCCTGTGCCTTTATTGTGCTGTGATTATTATTATAATCTGCAATCTAAAGTACTAGCTAACTGTTGGGATACAATTTTAGATGATCATCTATCCTGACCATGCATATTGTGTGCCTGGTAGAGCAATTTTTGAAAACATTCAATCAAATAGAGATTTGTTTGATGTATTTGGGCTTGATTTGCTCAAAGAAAACGCCTTTGATTCCATTGTAACCATTTTTTTTTAAAGCTTGTATTAAAGTTTTATATTATGATATTGAGAGAAAACCAAAGATTAATGGTGGCTTATGTGCTCCTTTTAAAATGTGTTGTGGGGTAAGACAAGGTGTTGTCAGGGTTATTATAAATTCTCATGATAGAACCAACTTTAGTGTTTTAAGGATAATTTCAGAAGGGGTGCCTTTGCAAGATTGTAAGACTTCTTTATGTACGTATACTCACGATATTATTATGATTAAAAAGCAAAATGATGTAGACTTATTAAAGACACTAAAGGATTGTAGTGTAATTTCTTCTACAAAAATTAACTGGAATAAAACTGGAAGGAGTTTTGATGGGAGAGTGGAAAAGTGGAGTACAAATCTTCCAGATGGTTTATGTTGGATAAGAGATGGTTTAAAATATTTGGGAGTATATTTAGGTAATGCGACAGTAGCTCAAAAAAAATTTGGGTAGAAGTTGAAAAGCTTAAGGGCCAACTTGCAAAATGGAAATAGGTTGTACCAAATTTATCATAGATGACATACTTTAATTATTAACAATTTGGTTTAATCCTCTTTGTGGCACCGGATGGCTTGCATTGATCTACTGGCTTATTTACTTAGAAAAATAAAGTTTGTTTTGTTATTAGAATTTTTTTGGGACAAGTTACACTGCATTCCACACAACATTCTGTATCTGAAAAAAGAAGATCAAGGACTTACACATGTACAAAGCAGGACTGGAGCCTTTAGGCTGAAATTTATACGTTTTGTCACGTTCAGAACTTGACTTAGAAATCAGTAGCTCCTACTACTATAAACATTTGGTTTTGATGAATCCAAAAAGAAAAAAAACACATCAAGGCTTCTTTTTTTTTTTTTTTACAGAAATCAGTTAAAGATATGGAAGAACCTGTGATTTATGGTGCTTCCCTTGAGTTTTTAGATATTTGTGGATTATTAAACGGGGAGTATGATACCGGTCCAAATGTTCTTCAGAATATGCAATACTCTTCATCTGATATGGATTTATATGAAGTTAGATGTACAATGGTTGTGTACGAGTTTTTAACAAAAAAGGTCTACATGAAAAAGTTGATTCACCTTGGCACACCATTTTTGAATTTGATAAAAATGTATTGATGAATTTGATGTAAAACCAGAGTGGAAGGCACTCTTTAAGTCACCATTAACAAAAAGAAGTGGAAACATACAGTGGAGAATTACACATGGTATAACTGCTTTTATTTACATCTTAAATACAAATCTTGAACAAGCATGTCCTTTTTGTTAGAGAGACTGTTAAGTTTATTAAACAAACTTAAAACTAGTAGTACTTTTTTTTCCTTTCATATACCTTAAGACAATATTAACACGAGTGTAAATTGTTCAATTTATTATATGCAAAGCATAAACAGCAATATATGTTATCGGAAAGGGAAAAGATTAACAAAAAGGAAATTATAATGTTGTAATTTTGTTTGCAGCTATGATTAAAATTGAAAATTCTTATTGATTTTTATTTTAATAAAACTACAAACTGTCTAGAAGTGTTTTTTGGATTAAACTTTTTATTTTTATTCGAATTAATGTTTTTATACATTTAAATACTTCTGTATTGAGTTTTTTTTTTTGGGGGGGGGGATATATGCATCGCACATTTCTTATATCCTTATTCTCATTCATTATATATATATATATATATATATATATATATATATATATATATATATATATATATATATATATATATGAATGAAAGTGAGTGTAAGAGTAAGATTTTATATTTTTCAAAAACTATTATATATATATATATATATATATATATATATATATATATATATATATATTACTTCTGTACAACCTCTTAAATAAAACTGAAGTTCCCTCAACCACACACTTACAACGTCATATACATCCTCATACTGTCAGTGAAGTGGCACGAAATAACTTTCTAACAGAATTAACGAGCAAGAACAGCATGAAACACAGGCTGCAACAAACACCACATGCATCTCTAGCGTCGCGCTAATGGAGGCACATTTAAGCAAACCACGTGCTCACCTGTAGCTCACGCGAAAGACAAGAAGATTAATACACATAACACTCATATACGCATTAAAAATAGTCAACAAAATGAAAGTTTCTCTTGTAGGCTACTTGCACCAATACTGGTGCACGTTTTATACATTTCATACCTGTAAATGAGTGATATCACATGAATACTGATTCCCCGCGATGCTTCCTCACTGTGACAACTCGATCCATACTGGAAACACGATTGGTACACGGCATGTGCGAAAACGCAAGCTTTATTTTACGCATGCGCGAAACTGTTAAGCATCCAGTAATTTTTATGACAACTACGTCTCTGTCACGATTTGTACTGCGCATGTCCGCGATATAGTGACGGATGAAAATGAATAAATTGTTGTTCTATAATCAGTTTTTTATTAAATTACAGACAAGTACAATGCAAACAGCAACGCAATGACTAAAATATAAAATGAACATGCATAGAAAGAAAATAAAAACAGTAATTAAAAAAATAATAATCAATAAAAAGAACTGTGTAATATTTGGTCAGTTACATGAATTTGAAAAAAAAATGTGTTAATTTTATAAGCTTTTTGTTTTGTGATCTCATGTTTGAAAGTGTTTCGAAAGGTCATAAATAATTAAGTTATTTTTGTCTTATGAATATAAAACTTTGCCAAAGTAATTAAAAGATTAATAACATAACTTTGTTTTTCACAACAATTTATATATATATATATATATATATATATATATATATATATATATATATATATATATATATATATATATATATATATATGTATATATATATGTATATAATGTAATATGTATATAATGTAACTGTTGTAGGCCAGTCAGAGCTGTGTGTGTAAACCTCACTCCCCTGATCTTACGAAGCGCTTCGATGACTGACGCTGGGGCTCTGACCTTTACCCTCCTTGTTAGAGCTCCCGCCTCCCACACTGGAGAACCATATTCAAATCTCGCTCAGAGTGAGTCAAGTATGACTGGATACATTATGTGTGTATATATGTATATCAGATAGATAGATAGCTTTGTAAACATTTAATATTGTTAATATATCAAGACACATTTTACATATTTTCCCTTTTCAAAAGAAACCACAGCCTGTTGATTCCTCAATGAGATTTGGGAGCTGTGATTATCTGTTCTGCTCATTCCGTAGCGAATGAAAGTTCAGATCGATACATTACCTCCAGCTACTTGGAAACCCTGTGCTGCTTGTCTTCCAAAAGCCCAGTCCTGAGCTAGCGTTGACTGACAGCTCGTAATTCCTGGATCTCTGAAGAAGGAACCTTCAACACAGACACAGAAATATGGGGCATATATCTTATTTTCTGTTTTCACCACAGGGTCCTCTTGAGTGAGACTTCAGCAGGGATAAATTGCTCCTCCCCGGATTCACAACAGAAATCAAACCACTAACACATGACCAAATGCTGATGCTTGACAGCATCAGGCTACGTCCATAAGCAGTAGCATAAATGCTATTTAAAAGATATAACAATCCATCTAGTTAGTAACAGGGGGATTGTTTGAATGCAAAACCACAGCAAGTGCTCAAAATGCACGAGAGAGCTCCAAGCATGCAATCTGGTGGAGAGAGACAAATCCATTCTCTGTTTAATTAATTAGCATGTTAAATATGGCTATTTAAATTCCACTTAAGTTCATTTCTGCTGCTATGCGGTCTAGACAGAAAACCTGATAAGTGGACCTTTAAATATTACTTTAATTGCAATAGTAATAGTGGCAATTCATAGTGGAAGTTACTGCATTGAAGCACTATGCCAATTGGTGGTATAGGAAATGTTAAATTATGGCATACTTAATTACAAAATAAAAGCCTGCTTTGAATTTATAAACCTATACCATGCTTTCATAATATGGTAATACCGATGCATTACAAAATCAACCATTTTGTTTTATTCAGGATAATGTGCGCTGATGAATAGTTCACAAGAAGACCAATATGTATGAAAGCTAAGAGAGTCCATTATGATTTTATGTCATCTTTATATTAAAACATACGGGTAGGAGGACTAAAGTGTGTCAACTGAAAGTGTTGATTATTTGTTAATAGTTCACGGTACACCTTGACTGATAAAAAAAGAAACAAAATGCAAATCAGGTAGCAACCCAATCTCAATATATGCCTGTCGTAACACTCTTCTCTGTGAATAACAGCTGCTAATAAATCACGTAAAACAACATGTGGCACAACTGTCAATCATGAATTTGCCCTATAATTTCTCTCCTCAAATGAAGAAAGTGTTTTATACTGTCAGTCGAGGTTCACTTTCAGAACAGAGTTACTGTGTTTGACACTCAGCCTGATGCAAAGAAACATTTGTGGAGTAAAATTCAGTAATAACCATCAGTTAATGGCTATGCTGAGACACTCTTTCATCCTTGCTATTCTTGAAGCTTAACAGTAGACACATGAAAATGTTTGTTTTTATATAGAAAACAGCTATTTGACTGTGAGATGTCAGCCTATTGCCTCGTGGCATTGGCAGGCATGCTGTGGTGTATCGGTGCCAAGGTCTGGATAGACAATGAACATTAAAAAAAGATCATAAGTATCTATCCCTGGTGCCATGTCCACTGAAAAAGCCCAAACAAATCTACACTTGGCAGAGGCAGCCTCCATGTGTTTGAATAAACCATCAGAAAAGTGGTTTGTACAGATAGGGTCAGGTGGAAAGAAGACAGGAGAATCACAGTACAAACTGTTCTAGCGATGGCAACAAGTATTGTTGTTTTAAAATACTCCAAGTTCAAGATACATGATGATACATCAAACATGAACCGAGAAATCTCTCCCTCAAAATCTGTCCAAGGCCAATTTCCCCTGAAGGCAAAAACCAGACGAGAAACAGAAATCAACAAAGCAAAAACACTATATGCACTTTATTCACAGGCCTACTTACAAAAAAAAGTCATTAATGGTTCATTAAGATCTGATGGATGATACTACGCCTTGATTGGACGAATTGTAATGAGACTTTCCATTGATTTGGAATATTTTAGAAACTAGCTTCGTTTACATTCAGCCTAATAATATGTTTTTAATCAGACTAGCATAGCCCTGTCTAAAAAAAAAAGGTATCATGTAGGCACATCAATCAAAATAAACTGGCTAAATTGGACCTAAAATTACTCTTAGAAGAAACGATTCTGTTCTGTACTGAAATTAAAGGGTTCTGTCAGGCGCGTCATGAAACTAACATGAAAACAGACTTCATTCGCTCCAGTGGAAGGCATATTTACACTGTCTGAATCATTCCCTATTCCCTACATAGTTCACTTTGTGCCATTCACCGCATAGAAAATTGTAACTGTGTAAATAAGTGACCTATTTTAGCTGCAGATTAAACGTTTAATTGAGAGCATTTTATTGGACAGAAAATCTGATGAAAAGCTGAAGTGCAGAATTATGTCATCCAAATCACTGATAATATTGTCTGAAGTGAGAGACTGTAAAACATAGATATCAGTTTATAGATATCAGTAAGGCTAACATATTCACACTGATTGTGATTTCATAGGGACTTGAATCTACCTAATGTTACTATTTGTCCTGTTTGTTGGGTCATCTGTGCACTTCCTGTAGAGTCAATGTTACACTTCCTGTCGGTGAGGTCTGTTGTCACTTCCTGTGTGTTGTTTCACTTCCGGGTCCCTTCTGTGTTCCCTCTCGTGCCCTTGCTGCACCTGTCTTGTCATCACTTTCATTCCTTAGTCCTCCAGGTGCTCGTCATTCTTTTCTGTATTTAACCCTCTTGTGTTTCCCTTGTCTTTGTCGGTTGATGTTCCTATATTTATGTCACTGGATGTTGCTCTTTGTGTGGATGTTGTGTCTCCGCGTTACTTCTAGTTATTTTCAGTTTCTCCAAGTTTTGCACTAAGTGTGCCGTTTTCAGTTTTTATTTAAAGTATTTTTGGTTTTGAATAAAGTTAAGTTTCATTTGGAAACCTGTTCTCCTTGTCTCCCTCTCCGCATCGCACACGTTTCCGAAATTGTGACACCTACACATAGATGTCTCTATCCAAACTGGACGAATCTAAATAATTATTTCCGAAAACTTCACATAAACTGTAAAATGGAGTGTCTCTCAAACCTGATTGGTTGATTGGAATGATGTTCCAGGATCAACAAAGATGTTGACCAAGGAACATGCTGTTCTTGGTGAAATCACGTTTACCCATTGCGATAATCCACAAAAAAGTTCACAAGCATGGGTTTAACTGATGACAATGCAAGGACGAATTACAAAGTAAACAAGCACTCACTTCATATCACCCCTTTCAAAATGAACTTTTTAACAACATCTCACCCCAGTTAAATTACAGCTGCACCTCCAAACCTGTGAATCATGACACCTTCTCCCAGGATATGATAACTTGACTAATGGGCAGCTATTAGCTGGCGAAAAGGATTGAAAAATATCATATCACAACTTTTTTCCAGTAAAATTGCTTTTTCATGTTGGTTTTACTGCAAGTGACTGAGCAATACAGCCAAATTTATTTCACTATTTTAAAAATGTAGCCTGCCAAGTACAAAAGAAAAAGGAATGACAGAACATTTAGTCCAAAGTATGGGTGGGTGATACGAAAAATAAGAACAAAGATACAAATACAATATAATATACAAATTAAAATAATTCTTTCTTTTTGTTTGACAGTAGAACACAATAGGGAGTTTTCTTTTTGTTTGTTTTGGTACGTGTCTTATGGTTTGGAACCCTTTTGTCTAAACAATGAATACAATTTTATAATAACTGCCTATTAACCACCAATAATTACAATAAGCTCTGCGTACAGAAATTACTTTCGATAAGGAACAAAGTGCCAATTTATCACAAAATTCAAACAAAAAATGCAAACAGTAAATTATTATTATTGCAATAAACAGATACAAATCACTGTATCTATTCAGTATAAAATAAGTCATGGGCTATGTACTTAAAATAATGATGGTAATATTATTACACATTTGACTTTTCAGTAGTTTCTGAGACTTGCTTTCTTTAATGGAATCTGCCTGAATAAACAATGTAAAATCTCCTTAATTATTTAGTCTTTGACACAATGAGTTTAATTTTTTGTGAAATATGTTTTTTCATTTTAAGTTGACTCTCTAAAGTAAAGTGTTTGATTTAGGGTGTATGGTAATTACCTGTTTATATTTGACTCTGAGTAATGTTGTACTATTAAAAGACTGTACGCTGTTGGTATAGCACAAGTAGAAAAAACAGATGTTTCCCTTCACTCAAAAAAAAAAAACAATATTTCATTTAATTTCAATATTTACTCTTTATTTCCAGCCATATGCAAAGCATGCTGGGAACTAACAATGGTGTCTCTAAATAAAACTGCATAATTAAGCTAATTCTCTTAAAATAATTAAGTAGCATTTTATCAGCATGATCAGTTTCTCAATTCAAGCCTCAAAAAATTAGGGAATTGTATCTCTTGGTTTTATGAGTGAATGTTTTTAACATTTTCTATACAACACTGAACACAATTATACTAATAAAATATACACACTATTATTTAATGCTTACCTTAATTTGTTTAATGAAAATTACAAGACCCATGATTCATTTTTTAGTTTAGGTGCCTCAGTTCAAGACGAGAGAACACGATCATCTCTTCCTCTACTAGTTACAGAATGAACTAAGACAACTTACTGTAATGTATCATATCTGGTGTAATCGCTCAATCAAGTGTAAAAAGACAACAGCTTGTAAACAATGTCAATGTTAGAAATTACTTTTGCTAAATAAAATGTACTATAATTGTACATAATATGTACTATAATTGTATATAATTGTATAACATTTCATTTGTTTTATTGATTCCTGTCGTGTCTGTATGAGTTCTCGTTAGTTTCTATGTTTACTGATTAGTTCATCTTTGTCCAGCTGTTCCTGTTTATTTCCCTCATTTACTATGTGTATATATTCTCCCTGTTCTGTTCAGTCCTTTGTCAATTATTGTTCGTATTGGACGTTGTATGTCACTCCTGAGTTTGATTATGAATTAAACTGTATTCCAACTCATCTTCTTCATCATGCACTTTCTATAGCCGCCAGACCATGACAATAATAGCCTATATATTCATTATAGTTTATTTAACCGCTTATGTCTTGATTATTTAATTTGTTGAAATAAAATAAATCTGTTCTGACAGCCATGTGTATATTTATACATGTGTAAATTTTATATATTAGCAAATTAGAATAGAAACTGCCTGGTATAAAATGTGCACGTTTGTACACAAAAAAAATGTTACATAAATAGTTTTTGTTTTTAATTGTAACCTATAGTAATAAGCAAGTAAGGGCTCCCTATATAGTTTACATCTTTAGCAGAGATAGATTTTTTAATCCTTAATTTAATCTACATTTAATCTAAATTTATAAATTAATTATAAAATAATTTATTTAAAGCTAGAGATACAATTTGTTCAATAAACCACTGTTTAATTAAACAAAATAAGCAATTGTATGTTTAGTTTTCTCCTCCTACTGTATAGAATCCGTACCGAACCATAACTTTGGAATGTACTAAATTGTCAGTTTTGTGTATATTTGCATTACACCCCTATTATACAAGTAAGAAATTGAATAAACAAATGCAAAAATAATACATCCTTCAGTGCATAAATTATATATATATATATATATATAATTATATATATAATGTATACACCTAAAGGATTATTAGGGACACCATTTAATATATATATATGTACTGTATAAGAATAAAGCTCAGTGAAGAGCAGTAAGTGATTTTCTCTTGTCTTTTGATGTAAATAACTTTAACATTAATGACAAGACCTTGTGCACAGATATACAGACACGCATCCAGTTTTCTCCCAACTGCATAACGGACTGTGTTTATGTAAACCTTATGTGAATTTGACAGTTTAAGAGCAGTAAGAATTAGTTTAAAAATTGACTTTCTTTTATTATTCACAGACTGTTTGACAGGCTTTTAGTGTGCACGCTTAGGGTGAATGAGCTCAGAAAAAAACTTGTCAGAACAGCATACATATAATATAGCATACATACAGCATACATAAAATGTTTAAAGGTGCAGTACGCCATTTTTAAAAAAGAAATTGCTGAAAAGTTGCTCGGACCGAGCACCACAATAAACGAGTAGCCAATCACCATTAGGGGGCGTATGATGGGGGAGGAGAGAGAGAGTGAGCAAGAGGGAGATCTGAAGAAAGACATTACAAAAGAGAAAAGCTCAGAGGAATGTCACAGCGAAAAGAAGGATTATGATCAGGCAAGAGCTTTAGGACCCGTTTTAATATCAGAAAAGCTTTCCGACGCTGGAGGGTCTGAAGAGAGAAGGCCTGAAAACGGATGCATCGTTTCTGCTCCATGTAACATTGGTTTTGCGTTTTTTCAGAACCAAGAAATACTATTATTGTAATGTTACAGGGCAGATTTGAGTGAAATTGTTTGTCTGGAGTTGCTGTGCTACTGTCGAATAACAACAGACTCTCTTGCTTGTATTACTCTTGTGTACTATATGTTCATTTTTTGTGCCTCCTTGTCGTTCGTTCATCATCTTAGATTCATTTTTCATGTAGAATAAGCAAATCTCTTTATTGTTAGGATGACAAAAAGATACATTATCAATGTCAAAATGATCAAGATGGCCAATCATATCATCATTTCCATAGAAATGTTCAGACTGACAGTATTAGCGTGTGATGCTAACTTGTCCTTTTTTAAATTTCGCTGTTTTGAATTAAAAATGAGTTCATCAATGAATTTGATGAGAGAAGAAACGTTTTCATTTTTGAAAGACACATGAATGATCAAGAGTGAATATGTGACCATCTTACATATCTTCACAAAATATGCAGCTTTTTTCAGTTTTATTATGTTGCTTATTTTTGAAGTCCTTTAAAAACGCATGACCTTGATGATACATTTATTTGTCTGGCAGACGCTTTTATCCGAAGCAAATTACATTGCATTCAAGACACACATTGACATTCTAATCAGTTCTTGCTTTCCCTGAGAATCGAACCCATGACCTTGGCGTTGCAAGCGCCACACTCTGTTTGATCTACAGGACTTTGCTGACTTGACTGAAAAATAAAGTGTATAAA
The DNA here is from genome assembly GCA_037043235.1 of Rhodeus uyekii. Classification (NCBI taxonomy): domain Eukaryota; kingdom Metazoa; phylum Chordata; class Actinopteri; order Cypriniformes; family Acheilognathidae; genus Rhodeus; species Rhodeus uyekii. The sequence continues at coordinate 3,608,723 of JAWRVZ010000023.1, read as the reverse complement.
TACATATATAAAACTGTTCCATATTATTTTCACAAGCAAATGTCAAATGTAAATATCAATGTGCATTTATATTCACATGAATCTGTAAAGTGGACACCAAATAAGTCGACCACATGCAAATCTTTTCTCACGTTACTTGCTGATTTGCATATATTATCATATCATGCCAGTCTTTCTGCCCTATTCATTTGCCTGAAGACTTCTTGGTAATCTAATTCTTTTTCAGACCACAAATAGTATGACTAACTTGTTTTTGTAGTTCTGGCAGAGCAAGTGAAGCATGTCTTTTAATTACATTTGCAGGCTGGGAAATTACAAGTGCCGGTTTTAATCAATGCCAAATACTGCCCATTTAAAAACATCCTGTTACTCTCATCGCCTACCGCTTTTTCACCTTCAAAATGAATATGATTTCATTACAAGTGCAAAAGATGAGTGCCTGTAGCAGAAGGAACACAACTATATAATATTAATGTACTATATAAACATTCTCTTTAGGTTATTTTGTAATTATTTCATGAGCAATAGATACAGATGAGACCCCAAGTGACTGCTACTCTTTTACAATTTAATACAAAATTCATTATCTTTATATATTTTTTATATGATGTAATTTATAAGTTAAATTATATCCCCATTAAATATCTTTCTTCTCTATAATTGATCATTTTCCTGGCTATTATTCAGTAAAGTATTCATTTTCTCCACAGTTCTGTGTAATTTCTAACTCTGTAGCTTTGAAAAACAATAAGACACCTTTCTTGAAATAAATCAAAGTAGATTTAGACAAGTGTTTGTTTCTTGAACAGAAATTTCCAATAAACAAAGCCTTGTTAGTCACTTACGATGCCGAATAGGTATGACAACACATGCTTAGGTTCTGCTCCCCTGTTATGCTCATGCATACATAATATCCTTAATAAATGACTGATTTAAAATACAGATGAAACCTGAAAAACCACACCGTTTATTTCACAGTGTCTTGGTTGTCATTTTCACCACGCAGCACTGCAGGCAAAATTTAAACATGGCTCTCAGTTAGACAGATACACTGAGTAATTGCTCTGCTCCTTTCCTAATATATGTGACTTTTTAAATCAGTTATCAGGTAATTACAATACCTCCTTATCAGCAAAATGGATTTCTACCCCATTAGCGCTCCAACAACTGCATGTATCTTAAGTTCGCCTTAGCAGAGACCATTTATAACATCACAACACCTGCTTAAATGAGTCTGACTGCCTCATAAAGCCATTTTCCATTAAAAAACATCTTTCAGGCGAGGGTCAAGGTAAACGAGCACACGCATGTTTATCTAAGACAGTATCTAAATGAGAGAATACCATAGACTTCTTTTCTTTCTTTTTTTAAAATAAAGCTAATTAATTACTGCAGACTGATCCAAACTCAACCCCTATAACAAAACTTTTTAAAAAGTGTAAAACTAGTTTTGCTTCAATACACAGATGATGATCCAACATTCTGAATTGTATGTATAATATATACATATACACTCACCCAAAGGATTATTAGGAACATCTGTTCAATTTCTCATTAATGCAATTATCTAATCAACCAATCCCATGGCAGTTGTTTCAATGCATTTAGGGGTTGGTCCTGGTCAAGACAATCTCCTGAACTCCAAACTGAATGTCAGAATGGGAAAAAAAAAGGTGATTTAAGCGTAATTTTGAGCGTGGTGTGGTTGTTGGTGCCAGACGGGCCGGTCTGAGTATTTCACAATCTGCTCAGTTACTGGGATTTTCACGCACAACCATTTCTAGGGTTTACAAAGAATGGTGTTAAAAGGGAAAAACATCCAGTATGCGGCAGTCCTGTGGGAGAAAATGCCTTGTTGATGCTAGAGGTCAGAGGAGAACGGGCCGACTGATTCAAGCTGATAGAAGAGCAACTTTGACTGAAATAACCACTCGTTACAATCGAGGTATGCAGAAAAGCATATGTCGAGCCACAACACACACAACCTTGAGGTGGATGGGCTACAACAGCAGAAGACCCCACCGAGTACCACTCATCTCCACTACAAATAGGAAAAAGAGGTCGAGGTCACCAAAATTGGACAGTTGAAGACTGGAAAAATGTTGCCTGGTCTGGTGAGTCTCGATTTCTGTTGAGACATTCAGATGATAGAGTCAGAATTTGGCATAGACACAGTGAGAACATGGATCCATCATGGCTTTCTACCACTGTGCTGGCTGGTGGTGGGGGTGTAATGGTGTGGAGGATGTTTTCTTGGCACACTTTAGGCCCCTTATTGCCAATTGGGCATTGTTTAAATGCCACGGCCTACCTGACCATTGTTTCTGACCATGTCCATCCCTTTATGACCACCATGTACCTCTGATGACTACTTCCAGCCAGATAATCCACCATGTCACAAAGCTTGAATCATTTCAAATTGGTTTCTTGAACATGAGTTCACTGTACTAAAATGGCCCCAACAATCACCAGACCTCAACCCAATGAAGCATCTTGTGGTGGAACAAGAGCTAGGTGAGTGTATATATATATATATATATATATATATATATATATATATATATATATATATATATATATATATATATATATATATATATATAATATGCCATGCATTGTGCCTGATAAATATCCAATTTGGTTTTCCTGTGACTTGACCCCATCAGAATGAACATAGCACATGTAGCTAAATTTACCACATGCCACATTTGTTATCACTCTTTCCTTGAAGCTTTCCAAATAAATCTTAGCATTGCGCCAACTATACTGCTCTGTTCCAAAGCCTAGTGAGCTGCCTACAGAGTGAACACTCAAAGGCACAAAAGCTGTTCCAGAAGGTAAGAAATCTTAATTATGCCTACTAAGACATCTTGTTTTGCCCAATTTCTAGAACAGTATTGCCAATATCCTTGGCAGAGAAAACAACTCAAGAATGCATTGCGACACGTCAATTAAGTTAATTATATATACAATTTCATATATTTAATTCAAATGGAGCTATTGGTTTAATAAAAAATGGTTAATTTTACCCAATACTCAACTCGGTTCACTTTATTGAAAGCAGATTTGCATGTACCTAATGCTCGCTTTAATAACATTAATCATTTAATTAACAAAATTAAAAATTTTCAAAATGATTATCTGCCTTAATAATTTTGCTGTCTAAATTCACATATAGAATTCAAAACAATTGGGTTGTAGTAAAGTAAACAATTTGTTAATCAAAAATAGTTCATTTTACACATTTTATGCATTATATTGCTTATTAAAATATCAAACTGTTTGCAAACCTACAAACATTAAGCTATCGAACTCAATTGATAGTGAAGCATTAGTATTTTTAAGAAGTTCTGAATTGATCGCTTATGAATTTCCATGACTTTTAGGATGCTGCCTTGGTAGGGAGCTGCCTGTGTAGGCAACGAGGCAGCTAATTAGAACAGAGCTTGTGTGTATGTTTATTTAATCACTTTTTTAATGATTTACTCATTCAGCAAATTGCTTCTCATCTGTTAATATCCAGCGGTGGTTTTGTTTTAACACAGCCGAGCGCAACATCAACACTCAACTGGCAGGGGACGCTGGGGCCTGGGAGTTGAGTAAATTACCACCATATGAGATACAAAAAAAAAAAAATGCATTACAGAAGATCTAGGCATACCAAAGGGACCAATAAATGGTCTTGATCTCAACTGCCGTCTGCAATGAACTCTGAGAACTGCTTCAGAGATGCCGCCTCCAGCCCTCTGGAGGAGGAATTTTTGGCAGCACGTACGTAACGAGTTTCAACGCGGAGACACAAAGCCATTCCTAAAAAAGGCAGTTTCTCCTGCTTCTTCAAAAGCCATCTAGAACGCTGTCAGATGAAGTTTACATAATGACTTGTATGCACTATAGGGTAGTGGCCAAGGCCAAATTACATTCAGGCCACTGAGTTTCTCCCACTTAACATAGTAATCCCTAACAGCATCTGTTCTAATTCATTTTACATAGAAATAAGGTGCAAAACGGCTTTAACTCAAGCTAAATGCAAAGTAAGAACAGAAGAACATCATCTTGTTAGCATGTTCACAACACATTCTGAGGAAACCATAGCCTTCCAATATGTGTGCACTGGTGTAATAAAAATTATACTTCTTTGAATTTAATCATTAGTGATGGGCAAATTAAAAACACTGCTTCAAACCCCACATAGATTAACCAAGAAGTTTTAAAAGAACAGCGATTTATTTGTAGTACAAACTAAACTCCTATTAATTACAAAAAAAAACTAAATGAGATTTTATATGGAAAATGAATTATTGATACTTCTGGACAGATTACAATTGTATTATGCAAAAACCTCATTGTCATTGAATATTTTGTGTTCTTGTTGCATTCACACAGCTTTATCCAGAAGATGTCCTCAACATGCGGATTTTTCATACGGATTGAGCAGATTAGTCCAATTTTCTGAAGACTATTTTCTGGATCGCTTTACGTGATGAACAGATTTGATTTGAGAAGTTGTGGTAAGTGGAAGCTCGAGCATGTTTGCTTGACGTTTGAGAACCAGTGAGGTTTATTCTCGTGTTAAGCAGCACGTTTGAGCTTCTGCAATGTTCAATGTTCGTAAAGCAATTGTGTCTCATTAGAACATTTGGACTGAACCACTCATACTGTTTGGTTTAATGACCACTTGCTAACTTGTTGAAGCATCAAAATGGTACTTGCTTGGACTGTCAATGGAAGGACAGAAATCGCTCTGATTTTATTCAAATTATCTTAATTTGTGTTTTGAAGAAAGGTCTTACAGGATTGGAACAACATGAGGGTGAGCAATTAATGAGAATGTTTTTCTAGAACAATTTATCTCTAATATGAGTCTGCACCCCTACCAGAAACCTACGATCTGTAAATGAGCGACGACTCATTGCACCATCAGAGAAGCACAAAATCACTCTCCAGAACATGTTCATTCACTATTCCTTGCTGGTGGAACAATCTCCCTGCCTTCATCCGGAGGGCAGAAACCCTGACAATATTCAAAAGACAGGTGAAAACTCATCTCTTCCATGGCCACTTAACTTCATAAAAATAAAGAAAATGGAGCTTATGCTTGCACATTCCTTTAATTCCACCCCCACACACTTTTTTTATAGTTTATGCTACTCTGAGCAATGTCTGAAACTTTGTATTTTGAGCACTTCTTGTGTTCTACCTTTCCGCCATGCTTGCTGTGTTCCTCATTTTTAAGTCGCTTTGGATAAAATCATCTGCAAAATGAATACATGTAAATGTAAAGTAACACTTTAATGATTTTAAAATAAAATTAGTTCAATTGATAAAAAAATTCTACAAATCCTTGCTTTTTCCTTCAGTATTAATTAAACAGTATGTATCAATTGCAAAATAATCAAGTAGGTTACAGTTGTAGTTTTAGTTTAGGTTAAATTTAGTTAGTTCAGTTAAATTTTTCTTAAGTTTTACAAGTTTTTTCTTCAGTATTTGAATTATGGAATTATGATTTGTTTAATCAGCATGTTAGAATGAGTTCTGAAGAAAATTATACTGAACACAGCTATGCCCTCACAGGATTAAATTAAATTCTAAAATATTAAAATTAAAATCAGTTACTTTGATTTGTAATATTTCACAATATTTATAGTGTGTATTTGACATTAAACACATACAGCCTAAAAACAGACTTCTTCCAAAAACATACTTTTTTAAATTATCATTAGTAGTGGAATAAGAACGATGTGCAAGCATGCAAATAGTCTTAACGCAAATGGTTTATGTAAACTTTCATTTTATAAATTTAAGCATATAAAGAATATATAAGAATTGCGCTGAATAGGCTCATTTTATACCAAGCAAATTGAACCAGCAACAAAAATATTTTATTTTTCAGTGCAACCACTCATGTTTTCTACTTTGTGTCCTGAGAGAAAAATGAATTTTGGATTATTGTAAAGGCCACAGAGGCAAGAAAGGATAAATGTGGAAAAAGCTTGAGGTCAGGTTTATCCTTATTGTCTTTCTTCAGCCCGACTCGTCAGACGGCACCGTGCCCTTGTGCGCTGTTCTGTAAATGGCGACAATAACAGCAGACAGCTTTGGTGTCCATCATATGAGGTGCACACAGGCTGCGCTCTGCCTCGGGCTTAAGTTGGGCGAATGAGGCACGACTGGTCTGAAAGGTGGGGCGGCAGCATTCAAGATCTGGAGGACACTAATGGGGCGAGCCAGCTGAGGCTGTGACAAGTGCACCGGCACCTGCGGCGATGGAGCGTCACATCACATCACCACGGGTGACTGACACGTCACCTTCACCAAATCCAGAGGACCTAGATAGGAAAGAGACGGCTCTGCAGGGCACAGACACGCAAACGTAACTCTCACTATTTCCCTCTTTTTGTATTTTTATCTCTATATCTCACTCCCTTTGACTCACTGTCTCTCTTGCAGCCAAAAATGTCTGCTGGGGAAAACAAAAAAATCTTCTTTTGGGATTCACGGCAGCCCATCGTTTCTTGTCACAGCGAAGGTGTTATCAGGGATCAAACTGCTGTGGTATTAAAGAGACATTGAATTTATGTCTGATGTCTATCACACATTACTGGCCCTCGATTATATTACATTTTCTAAAACCAGTACAGGGAAATTATTTTTCTGTGTCTCACAGCAGTTTCAGGTCTACTTTTTCAAGATTACCTTAATTAAAAATGACATATAGCTATCTGACTCTAGCTATTATAAGTAACATAAGTTGTGAATATGGAGTAAATTATAATGTATAATCAATAAATATTAATTATACATAAAATTAAATTAAGAAATTTAATGTATGACCAATTAATAATGGAATATATAAATAAATTAAATTAATTTAAATGAAATTTCAAAAAGGTGTTTATTTGAAAAGAATAAAATATTGTGAATACTTTTATTATAATTCATATTCTAACATCATAATGTGTAACATATATGAATTTACTTGATGACACAAAATGTAATTTGAAGAACGTCTCAGGTTACGTATGTAACCATAGTTCCCTGAAGAGGGAACGAGACGCTGCGTCGAACGCTTGGGGAATCCTTGGATGATGTCCGCGCGAAGCACAATGTGTAAACTTCCGGCGCGCGCGCGCGCGCGTGCGTGAGTGACAGACGCAGATCGGTGACGTCACGAACCAGTTGATAAAAGAGCGCCGGAACCCGGAAGCGGCAGCTTAGAGTTTGTCTGAAGCAAGCCCGGAAGGCGCGAGGAGCTGAGGCCAAAGACGCAGCGTCTCGTTCCCTCTTCAGGGAACTATGGTTACATACGTAACCTGAGACGTTCCCTTTCAAGGGAACTCGCGCTGCGTCGAACGCTTGGGGAACGATATACCAACGCCACCTCAGTGGAGTACCAGGGATAAGTCCCAGGCAGGAACCTTGGTCTGGACTGCAGGCCTCAGCCTAATGGTACCACGGAGGAAGCGTGTGACAAGGGGGTCCCGGCCAATGGACACGCCACCCAGAGGTACGTGGTAAGCCACAATGGCAGCCACGTAAACCTTCAGGGTGGACGGGGACAACCCTGCAGCGAATCTATCTTGCAGGAACTCTAGCACTTTGCCAATGTGACAGGTAACTGGGTTCACCTGCTTCTCGCTACACCAAGAAGTGAAAAGTCTCCACTTCAGGGCGTACAGCTTCCTCGTGGAGGGAGCTCTGGAGTGGAGGATGGTCTCAACAACCTCGGTCGAGAGACCAGAATCTATGAGCTGGGCCCCCTCAGAGGCCAAGCCCACAGTTTCCAAAGTTCTGGGCAGGGGTGAAGAATCGAGCCCGCTGCCTGAGACAGGAGGTCCACTCGAACTGGGATCTCCCAGGGGACCCCGTCCAGCAGGGAAACAAGATCCGCAAACCACACTCTGCCTGGCCAACGTGGAGCAACCAGTGTGAGACGGACCTTGTCCCGGCGAACTCTCTCCAGCACTCCCGGGAGCAGAGCAATCGGGGGAAAAGCGTACAGACATAGCCTCGGCCATGTCTGGACCATGGCATCCAGCCCGAGCGGGGCTGGATGCAGGAGTGAATACCACAGAGGGCAATATGTTGATTCCTCGGACGCGAACAGATCTACTTGTGCCCGGCCGAATCTGAACCAAATCTGCTCCACCACCTCTGGGTGGAGCCTCCATTCCCCGGGCCTCGGCCCCTGTCTCGACAGGAAGTCTGCTCCCACATTCTGGGTCCCAGGGATGTGAACTGCCCGTAGATGGAGCAGTCTCCCTTGGGACCAGAGGAGGATCTGCCGCGCCAGTTTGTATAGTGGTCGCGAACGTAGACCCCCCTGACGATTTATATAGGAGACCACAGTGGTGCTGTCGGTCTGAACAACCACATAATGGCCCCTGAGGTCTGGTAGGAACGCTTGAAGCTCCCTCCAAACAGCCATCATCTCCAGCAGGTTTATGTGCCAGGACAACTGGTGCTTGTGCCACAGACCCTGGGCAGAGCGATCCCTCAGGACCGCTCCCCAACCTGTGAGGGAAGCATCCGTCGATAGCATGACGCGTCGACAAGGAGCTCCCAACGCAGGTCCTTGAGACAGAAACCAGGGTTTCTTCCACATATCCAAGGCACGTAGGCATCGCCGCGTGACCTTGATAGTGCGGAAAGGGTTGCCCCTCGGGGAAAACCCTCTGGTTCTGAGCCACCACTGTAACGGCCTCATGTGTAGCAGCCCGAACGGGATGACGCTGGAAGCTGCTGCCATGAGGCCCAGCACTCGTTGAAAGTGTTTTACAGTGATGGACTGGCCTATTTTGACTTTCTTCACGGTTGACAGAATCGAATCGATGCGGGCGGGGGATAGCCGCGCCGTCACTGAAACCGAGTCCCATATCACGCCTAGGAAGGTGGTTCTCTGAAGAGGAGAAAGCACACTCTTCTTTGCGTTCAACCTCAACCCCAGCACTCTCATGTGTGCGAGAACAACATCTCGATGCTGAACCGCTAACTGCGGCGACTGGGCAAGAATCAGCCAGTCGTCGATGTAATTCAAAACTCTTATGCCTTGGAGGCGCAACGGGGTTAGCGCTGCGTCCATGCATTTCGTGAAAGTGCGGGGTGATAAAGCCAGGCCGAATGGAAGTACTTGATATTGGTACGCCTTCCCCCCAAAGGCGAACCTGAGGTACTTCCTGTGCTGTGGAAGGATGGAAATATGAAAATATGCGTCCTTCAGATCGATAGTGACGAACCAGTCCTCGGATCTGATCTGTGCCACTATTTGTTTTAAAGTCAGCATCTTGAATTTTAGCTTCATGACCGAGTGATTCAGAAGGCGCAAATCCAGGATGGGCCGCAGTCCTCCATCCTTCTTTGGAACGAGGAAGTAACGGCTGTAAAAGCCTGACTCCCTGTTTGAGAGGGGTACGTGTTCTATGGCCCCTTTCCTCAGTAGAGAATCTACCTCCTGCTCCATTACCAGAGCCTGCTCGGGGTCCACCACCGTGGGTAGAACCCCATTGAACCTGGGCGGGCGAGACCCAAACTGGATCGAATACCCTTTCTTTATAATTCGCAGGACCCACTGAGAAACCTCTGGAAGACATGTCCATGCCAGCAGAAATTCTACTAGGGGAACCAGCCTCTCGAGGCTGGCCTCTGGTGTCTGTGTAGCACACCCGCCAGGGCCCAGTTTTCTGGGGAACACCTGGAGTGAATGCTCTAGGACCCTCCTTGGAGGGGGCGACCTCCTCAGTGCAACCGGTGTAACGGGCGGCAACTGAGGAGGGTCGCCTCCAAGAGGCCCGGCGCGTCTGGCGTCAGGACCTCTTCGAGGTAGCCTTCTTGGCGAGGATGACGGTCCTCAGATCCGTCCTCCTGCCCGAAGGCTGAGGCTGGGAGCGCCTGCCCGACCCCCCGGTTGTCTGGGGAGGTTGGCGGGTTGAGACGCTCTGCCTTTGAGCGGCCCGCTGCACATATGAGGAGGCCTGGGGCTGTGGCTGGCTCACAGCCCCAGGCTGAGGGCGGCGAGGCAGGAGTACATTGAACGCCACCTGCTGCTTTGCCGCCTCCTGGAACTTCTCGACGACCGTTTTCACCGAATCGCCGAAAAGCCCAGAAGGCGACAGAGGGGCGTCCAACATAAAATTTTTCTCCTTGTCCTTTAGAGACGTCAAATTTAACCACAGGTGCCTCTCCGTGGCCACACAGGCTGCCATGGAACGACCAATAGAGGCGGCCGTCTCCCTGGTGGCCCGGAGGGACAGATCTGTGGCTTTACGTAGCTCAGCCACAGCCTGTGGACCAATGCCTCCGCCCTCATCGAGGTCCCCCAACAATTCTGCTTGGTAAGCCTGAAGCAGGGCGGTGGTGTGAAGACACGCCGCTGCCTGGCTAGCTGCAGAATATGCTCTGCCCACATGAGCTGATGTAACCCGCATAGGTTTAGTGGGCAGCACCGGGACTGAGAGGTGAGAGGTGGCTCGCAAGCGCCTCCTCCACCCTCGGCATCGCGCCATAACCATACTCTCGCGCACCAACCAGAGTGGCATACATATTATTTTGTGGCGTAAACACTCTGGAGGTGGCTGGCCTCTTCCAGGATCTAGACACCTCAGTGTGCAGATCCGGGAAAAAAGGCAGGTCCCGGCGAGGGGGAGGGACCCGCGCTGGCAGAAATCGTTCATCCAACTTGCTTCTCTTTGGACGAACGACAGTGCTTTCCGCTGGCCACTCAATACTTAACGTGGCCACAGCGCGAGTCACCACCTCGAGCAATTCCTCATAAGCTGGGGAGGAGGTTGGCGAATCCTCACTCTCCGCGTCGACACTAGCAACGTCTAGCTCCTCGGAGCTAGACAATTGCAGTGCCGGTGCTTCAGCTTGGTCGGAAGTAACCGCCCTCGAGCGTGCTTCCGAAACCATGCATGAAGCACTGGATCCACCGGGTAAGGGCTGAGATAGGGGAGCGCCCGTCTCAGACCCCGCCGTCAGGTCCATTTGCGAACCCCATGACCTAGATCGCCGCAGAGCCTCAACTGCTGCGGGACCCGAGCCCTGGGGAACGCGAGCCTGGCCGGTCTCAGAATCAAAAACCGCCAGGCGTGAGCGCTGACCTAGCATGCTCCGCTCCCAGACACATTACACATAACAAGTGCTCATCTCCCCCCGAGAGGAAACGAGGACAAGGAGATGCGCACTGTTTAAATGCCTGGTTCGCCATAAACATAGATATTGTATATAAATATATATGGGAGATCCCTGATTTTTAAACTAGATCTGGGTTTTTTCTCTCAAAATAACCAGCACACTCAACACACTCTCACACTGTGCTTGCGAAGACAAAAAAAGCTGCCGCTTCCGGGTTCCGGCGCTCTTTTATCAACTGGTTCGTGACGTCACCGATCTGCGTCTGTCACTCACGCACGCGCGCGCGCGCGCGCGCCGGAAGTTTACATATTGTGCTTCGCGCGGACATCATCCAAGGATTCCCCAAGCGTTCGACGCAGCGCGAGTTCCCTTGAAAGGGAAATAAAGTTTCCATAAACTACTTAATCAACCAGTTTAATATTTTTAATGACTGAAAAATGTTTATACATTATAAACATGAGTATTGTTTTTTAAATGATTATTGATTAAGTAGTTTATGGAAAAAACATTTCTGATATATATACTGTTATGCTTGTTGTGCAGGATGATAAAGGCGAGAGCGAACAGGCTCAAACTGAAATCTCTCTTTATTTAAACAGAACCAAAAACACTTTAAATATAAAGAAAAGTGGCACACTTGTGCTAAAATCTGGAGTAAAGCCGGAGAACCACGGAGACCATCCACACTCAACAACAACTGGCAAAGACAAGGGAACACATGAGGGTTTTTATACAAGAGGAGATAAGGAACAGGTGACGAGACTAATGAGACGAGCGATTGACAAGACAGGTTAAGGAAATGACTCAGGAAGCACACGGAAGAAAACAGGAAGTGTGAAGCAACATGACAGGACTGTGACATATACACACTTTCTTACAATTAGTACTGGAAGCAATACGCAGGAGAACAGGAAATGAAAAAACACCATAAAACTCTTTGTTATAAAAAGACACAAAACAAAACCAAAAGGTCACTAAAACCTCACAACATTAAGGGCCAGTCACACAGCCGATCACGCACGAATCACTCACAAATCACGCACAGATTGGGTTTGTGCTTGCTTGTGCATCGAGAAATTGACCAAAGTATTCCACGAACATTCGACGCACACCCGACGCATGAATCACTGACGGAGCGCGTCCAAACACGCACGCTTCACGAACGTTCCACGTACAAGCACTTTCAGAATCCACATTGTCAGTGGATGTCAGTGGAATGAATGGGATACGTGCGCGGTTCATGCGTGATATGAAGGTGGGGCGTCAGTGGACGGATGTGTACGATGTGCGTGGTTTCGAACCAGTTCCGACGCATAAGCACTGACGGCCGACGCGTGAAAATGTTTGAACCGTTCAAAACTCAAAATCACGCACAAACCGCCTTTGACGCACATCCACTTACAATCACTGACGATCCACGTTCGTTCCACCGATGAATTACGCATACGACGCACACTCCGCGCAGAAATGAAAATCTGTGCGTAATTCGTGCGTGATTCATGCGTTTTCGTTATTTGACTGGCCTTTTGCATGATAGGCTTCAGATTATTTATCATTGACTGGGTTTCACTGGGAAAGAAACAGTTAATATTTCTCTAAATAATCAAAGATGCAATCAGAGATGCACCACTTTTTGGAGGTGAAAATAAGTTTTCCAAATGTTCTGACATTTATCTCTTGTACTTCTTCACTGTACTGAAGTCACAGTTTCAAATCTTATATTCACAGCATGCTGTCAGAACTCTGGCTCTCCTTTGATAAACCCCAACTTTGCACAGCTACGCGTTTCACGGTAAATGTCATTTTCCATTTTTCTTCAGCCATTACAGGTGTCCATATGCCAAACGCTAACATAGGCTTGACTGCAGACAGCTGTGCCAGCTAAGCGACTCCTGCCAAACACACTGACAAGGCTCTGGAGGAGGAGGTGGGGGGGAGCACTCAAAGTTCAAATACAACTTTAAGCGGTGGTATAAAACGCGTTAACAGACAACATAATGACCTCCAGTCCCGCTCTGTAATACATTCAGAAGTCTTTCTCTTTATAATTCATATCAGTTATGCATATTTCATGAGATTTGTAATGGGAAATGCATCCATACTTAATATTCTTTGACTAATCCCTGGGTGCAGAGGACCAATATGTATGCATTTTAAGATGACACAGATGCTGTCTGCATTCTGAATGAACTTTATTCAATGAGTTTGGATGACACGAGCTGGAAATATCTTGAAGTTAGACATCTATGACTGTGCTGCTTTCCCGACAATATAAAATTTATAGTTTTTAAGTATCACGAAGACCGTCTTAGGTTATACCATCCCTTATTTTCTTGTGCAATTTAATAAAACTGTTATAAGTGTCTCTTGTGGCAAGCCTCCGAACTGCAATTGTAAGTGGCTGCTGTCCAGAAGAGCAGCAGAGACACATTAGTAACCTACACACAGGTGTGACGGGGCTCAAGTGAGCGAGTGATTATACAGACCTCTACTGTGACAGATTCCCCAGGAAATCTGTTCGACCCTGGTTCCTGTCATGTTTCCAAATCAAAGGTTATTTGTCTCTGTAAGGGGTCAAGGAGAGGAGTAAATGTGGGTGAAAACATATGCTACTCACTGTTTTGGATGGATTTTATATTAAGCAGTACAGTAATCCCTCGTTTATCGCGGTTAATGTGGACCGGAGCCCCCCGCGAAGTAGGATCAACCAATCAGCTCACAGGATACATCCACTCGTGCTCTCATTGGTCGATCTCGCGCCGGGAACCAATCACGTGTCTTGTCTGAGTGTCGTGGGTGTATACAAAGCCTCTGAGAGAGTTTCTCTCTTTGTCTGGCATCCTGGGAAACCGTTTCTCTCGCATCACGATGAAGCAACGCTGCTTTCCGCAATATGGCTGCTGATATGGCGGTATTTTTGAATTTGTATGACTATTTAAACGGTCAACATCTCAAAAGAAAGAACATAGCCTCTTTTCCTCAAATAAAGACTTTACTTGGATTAGATTCATCAACGGGTTCCAGATTGGATTCCCCAAAAGCACAATCATTTACCTATTCGTGGGTTCGACATTTTTCTCTGTAATGTTGGGCAGTTTTAATTTAAATAATACTGAATAATCGATCACCTTAACTTACTTGTTTTTGGCTCAGGAGATTTCAGAAGATCTGTAATAGCTCTCCCTAACGTATAACAGTGAAAACATGGATTGAAAAACTCATCATTGGCAAGAAAATGGTTCAAAACAAAGGGAATTTGGCCAAGTTCTTGACCAAAATGCAAACATAAAAATTAAGGTTAGAGTTAGGGTTGTATTTGTTGTACTGCCTGCAATTTCTGCTAATAAAAAATAATTCCATTACAGTATAAAAAAATACACACAGTACTGTATTACAGTAATGAGAAGAAGCATATTTAAAAAAAAAAAAATATATATATATATATATATATATATATATATATATATATCTGTACACATTAAGAGTTATTTTATATTATGGTAATATTTTCTTATAGTTTGGTTAGGTTTATTATTTCATGCATTACAGTAATGAGAAATATGAGGGCAAATGTAAATAAATAAATAAACAAACAGCAAAAGTCTGCAGTGCATTGCTATAAATAGCATTGGTGGTAAAAACATGCTAGCTTTTTATTATGCAAAGTAATAATATCACCTGGACATGTTTTCGTGAGATACAAATTGTTGTGATGCTATTTAGTAAAGATCAGCCACCGCATAGTATAGAGGTATTGATTGCAACAGGGAACAGCATCTACACAGGATGATATAAATGAGTCCATGTGAGCCGAAAAGAGTGCAACAAATGTGTTTTTCACATGCAGGTTTTCGGGTTGAAATGCGGTTTCAATCATTTTGAAATAGTTACTGATGCAGACACAGGCTAATGAGCCTAAATGATCCATTCAGCGACATCAATAACATTAAACACTTATTGCACAAAAAAGTCAATACCCTTTCTTTTGTGGCGTCTAAAATAAATGGCCCAAAGTGCACAAATGTTGATTTAAATAAACCGAGGTCTTGGTCATGCAGTGAGCTCTTTCGGTAACCAAGCAACCAGTGAAATATGTCTTTGAATTATAATAAGCTAAATTAGCAGTCCTACTTCCAGAGCTCTGTAGGGCAGCCATGCTGCTCACAGCGAGGGCTAATGCGATCCCACTGAGGAAACGTCTACAGTCTGCCTACAGGAGGAGCCCGACTCCATTTAAAACCCACACAGGAATGTTTCAACCTGCGGCTAATAAGCAGTACGGTTTAAGAGACCTCTGTAATACCACTACAATCAAGTTCTCATTCCCCCGCTGCTAATCTTAGCTGGTCTTGTTATTCCTCTGTAATGAGGTGATCAGTTAGGAACACTTTCCGTTGTTTGTCTGCCATATAATCTGTTTACTGTTGTTCTGCCTACAAAAAACTGCCCCCCCCCCCTTTTGCTGACACTGGCAATACTCTCGGCAGTCGCATGCAATCCCATACCACACTGGGGCTTTCGAGTCCCAACAAAGCCTAATGACTATTAAAGGCTAATCTGTAGGCAGTTTTGGACACAGGCAGTGATTGTGGCTATTGGTTGAGTTGCATTCACAATTGGTATTTGAAAATAAGCAGCTTGTTCTGTTTCTAATAAAATAATAATAATAATAATAATAAATAAACGTTATTGAAAGATCCTATGTGTTATTTGAATATAAAGTTTGAAGGGCTCAATCAACACGAGCCAAACAAATTTTGTGTCACGTTAATTTAATGCAACCATTTATGTAAGACTGTTCCGTTTTGTGACTGATTTACATGAATTGTAAAAACAGATGATTCACAGAACTTGAAAACATAAAGGTTTGCCTGTAGGTTTAACTAAACAAATTAAATTATTAATAAATGTTTTTGCAAAGTTGCCGTCACTAAACTCTCCAGTCGTTAATGTTTTAAAGTTTTAACACCTTATAGGAGCTTTATGCTAACCATTCCTTTTGATTACATTTAAATTGTGTAATATGTAGAATATATAAGAAAAGTATTAAAATTAAAACAAACAAACCTCAATTAAAACAAACAAACTGTATTATGATGATAAGACAAAAGCGCTCTTGTAATATTCATTCTTTGTCATGAAAAGACATCACTGGATGAAACACAAAATGAGTGAAAATGGACTAAATGTATTATATTTTAAGTAGATTATTTTAAGGAACAAACTCCTTCTGACTTCATGAGACAATAAGTTACCATTCTGTAAAATAAAAAAGATTTGATCTAAGTTATAAAACCTACAGCATTATTTACTTAATCTAAGAGGGATTGTTACAGTGTAGAAATTTGTTTGGCTCATGTTTCATGGCGTGAAAGCTGAATTTTGTATTGTGATTTGATCACAATTTGTCTGCATTGTTAGATGACATCTGGAGATACATGAGGTGAACACTATACTGGATGTTATCAAGAAAAGCACACCTTGACTCAGGGGAGCCTTCTTTCACGAGACAACTCTTTTCTTATCTCTAGTAAAACCATCACCCATTCACTTCTTTTCCAATGTAGAAATAAAAACCCACACAGCTCTGGGTTTTTTTGAGGTTTCTTTGTGGGCTACTGCTTGCAAAGGAGGACATGGATGTACACTGGCAAGAAGCAGCTTTACAGGAAATATGTTCTGTGCTGAGAATGATCAGTCAATAAGCCTCAAAGGAAGTTTATTTGATGTGGAGCCAAAGACAGAAGGGGTCTGGCACAGAGACGAACAAGATGACACAACGTCAACAAAACGACTGGTGACTTTTAAAACAAGTAACTTTTTTTATAACACTCTGTACTGTAGAAGTGCAATGCATAAAGTCAAAAAAATGTGTGTGATTTTAACAGTAAAGTACTGTATAAATGCTACAGAAAAAAACGGTTAATAGGTTAACAGTAAGTTAACATATTACATTTACATTTATACATTTGGCAGATCCTTTTATCCAAAGCGACTTACATTGCATTCAAGAAACACATTGACATTCTAATCAGTTCTTGCTTTCCCTGGGAATCAAACCCATCACAAATTGCATTAACAAAAAAACAAGATTTCTTTTTACAGTAAAATGCTGTTAAATGCAGTTTTCAGAAGTAAAAAATGCAAATTATGTTATGATTTATCGAGGAAAAACAAGGACAATTCTCGGTGTGACACATTTAAATGATTTAAATAATTGTTTCTTAATAGTTTTTGATATCAGTTATGCACATCTGGGTTTTATGCTGCATCTTCTATTGTTTAATGAATGTTTATTGCATTATTTTAGAGTCATATGTGTTACCATGATGGTGTTTTGTGTTTGCGTGAATGATTTAATGATTACTATAACCTTCTGGGAAACTAGAATAATTCAGCTTGTGAAAAGCTATTTCTGATTAACTTCACCATGTGGCTTCCTCTTTTATCACCTGAATTGTTATGTTGGTTTTCATTACATGTTGAAGGTACAAAATAGATTTGAGTACCAGTGAGCAATGTTGGATTTAATGGATTAAATTACAATCTTGTAAATAACAGATTTATGTTTACATTTTTACTGTATTTTTTTACAGAATTATTCTGGCAACCACAGCTGCTAAGATTTTTGGTACAAACAACTAGATTTATTTTACAGTGTTTTACAGTTCAATAGATATACAGTATATTAATTTATTTTTCTTCTAATGATTTGTAATGAGTGATTTTTAGTCAAGTTAGTGATTTATAATTTAAGTTTTTGAATGACTTCTTTTCAAACGTATGTACATTTCAGTCTGTCGCCTATGTGACCAATTATTAGTAAAAGCTTTTACTTTGCTTTTCCGTTATCAGAATGTTTTGAGAAGTATTTATGTTGATAGTTGGAGGCTGAGCCAGCTTCAGCCTTGGAAACAAGCCTGGCTGTGTGTCCCATGTATCTGTGTGTGCGTTAATATCCTTTGTATTGGTGAGATGATCAACTGGCAACATAAGGAGACAGAGTTCCTTGTTTTTCTTGACAATCTGACACCTACGATTCTTTTCTGAAATCTGGAAGGTCACTTAACGCGTAAACCAGAGGCCTTGTTGTCAACCATGTGATTGACGAAGATATGTTTTTGACTATCTGCTCTTGTGTGCAAATTTACTTATTTTATTTGCACACTTTTTTTCTTTTTTTCTTTCTTTCTTTTCATTCAATCATTGAACCTTCAGTAATGACAAAGTTAGTAGCTTCTGTTAGAGAATAATTGCTGGAACAATGTAATTGTATGCAGGGCGGCCTACGAACTCTTTGTGAGACTTGAAGCTGACAAACTATTCTTTACTAAAATTTTACTTCCCGATCTTCATTCATTATATCTGGTCCTCAAGTTTTTAACTGTAAATTCCCTGACAATAATATAGCAAGATCTGATTAGAATGTCAATGTGTATCTTGAATGCAATGTAAGTCACCTTGGATAAATGCGTCTGCCAAATGCATAAATGTAAAAATCTCATTAAAACATAAAAGATAAAATGTAAAAGATAAAATGCCAAATGCATAAATGTAAAAATCTCATTAAAACATAAAATGTAAAAGTCTCATTAAACACAAGCCATTTCTACAAATAAACAATTTAGACATTTGACTACCTTTGTAGTAGTTTGTGTTTTTTCTTTATTCCCTACCAACTTCCTTACTTCTCTCTCACACCAGAAAAACACACATGATATCATGCATTTGATGCTATCAAGCTCTTCAATTTCCCTTATTTGGATATCAGAATCTAATTGAAACTTAAATTGCTCAATTACTGTGGTTCTCAAAAACTAGAATCCACTAGAGTAACCAATAAATCATCATAAGATGATTTAATAATCATGACAGGATGGCCTAGGATCATCATGATATGCATATTAAATTAATAATCTACCATTTAGGAAATATAAAGCCGATGACTGAGAGTGAATAGTCTACTGAAAAGAATTTCCCACACTTACAGTTGAAATTTACAGTTGCCACACTGTCAAAGAACAACTAATAGGCCAACTGTGCTATTCTAATTGAAGGCCATTTCCACCACTACCTGCAATCTTACAAGAAAACCGCTGTTTGATTTCAATGAATATCCACAGTTGTGACAGAACTGTGCACACAAATTCATCAGATTGAAAAGACATAAACGGACGTGTAGAGTACAAATCACCAGAGATCAATTAGAAGCCACACGCTGTCATGAAAATTGACCTTCTTGTGGGCGACCACTTTTTTGGCACATTGACGTTTGATTTTCATTCATTTTTTCAGGTCAGACCAGGTTGCCACTTTAAAGAGCAATTCACTGAAAATGATGGGCCAATTTTGGATGATTTTCCTACCTCTTGAGTCAGAAAATGACCAGCGGTGAAACAGAAATAACATCCTGAAAAACTATTTGGGACAAAGCTGAATTAGCATTGTGAATGGTGAAGATAAACAATTTTTTTAACTGAATTCAAATGTGTAGGAAACAGTCTTGGCACTGAATAACAACAAACACAAACAATTTGTCTGGTAAATGCCGTTCTTTTTAAACTTGACTCTGAATCTTTATCAGTCAAACTGCCAAAAATGTTCACATTCATAATTTATGAACAGTTATTAATGTTGTGGTCACAAAGTAGTTAAAAAAAAACATATGTTCATAAAGACTGCAACATTATGACATAACGTTGCATTTAAGACAATAAAATAATGCACAACCAGGTACTGAAAAACTGAAATAAAAATAAGACTACAGAATTCAGAAATATAAGATGCATGAATAAGAATAAGAAAAGAACATAACCTGATAATCAACTTCAGTCAGCTCATGTAAAACAACGAAAAGCACAGATTAGCATTACACATCATTTCAGAACAATGTTAGGGACATTATGGAAGCTAAAACAATGTCTTCCCTTATAAAATGATGTTCTTCTTGTGGTCGTTCAATGTCCAAAATGGTGGGAGCAACTAATTAGTAGCGAAAAAACGAACGCTTAATCTTTATCACGATAATGCTGGTTTATTGAGTAGCGCCCTCTGTCCATCAAAATACATAACACATAAATAAACTACTTTTTTGTTTAAAATGCTTAGAATTAATTAATTTTAGTAATTGGAACTTTACTGTAAAATGTTACATTGTTTATGGTAGAAAAATAATGATCTTATAAGACGCCTTTTATAACACAGAAGAGTTTTACAACTTACTAGCAACTAAAGTCTTTATACAACTAAAAATTAATATCAACATCTTTCTTGTAAATAAAAAAGGTTTTACTTTCAATGTGAAATTTGTCAAGGAAGAGTAGTAAAATGAGCATAAACTTGATATGAAAAGGGTCACCTAAACATTTTTGGCTTATGCAGAAGTTTGTGGATAAATTGACTTTAGCAAAGTACAAAACGTCAATCCAAAACACTGAAATAAACACATTGATGTACCGTTCAAATTATAGTTTCTTCTTGACGTCACCTTTTTATGATTCTCTCTCTCTTTTTGAGCTCAGCCGTAACAGTGAAGACTTTAATCTACAAATTTGACTCTCCAGCCAAAGTCATTTTGTTGTTCTCATGGTGAGATTTAGCTATGGCTGTGCTGACTGTGTCAACGGCCACACTGTCCAAACAGACAGCTTGAGACAGGCTGAATCCCTTTTCCTATCAGCAAATTACAGTATTTTGAATTATGGAAGAATATTTAAAAAAAAAACTTGTGTCAAATCAAAATGAAGATGCCAGTCTGCAGACAAAGAGAGAACACGACAGCACTCGTAATAAAACAAGAAACAACATTACCTTGGCTTTTCGGAGATGGCAAGAGCAGAAGGATTTGAAATGTTGTAAAAGCCATGCAGAGATGTTTTTTATATTACTCATTAGAGTAAGATACTTTATTTAACAGATAAATTACCATATGTAATTATGAACTTTCTAACAGAGTTCATTGTAAAGCATTATTATAAACATGAGCCTCGTCTGAAAGGTAAAGGAGGAGGTGTAGCTGTAATTTATAGTAACACGATCAGTACTGCTCAAAGGTCTAATTTGAAATATAATTCTTTTGAAGTGATGGTCCTTAATGTAAAATTATCTAGTGCAAGTAATAATTCCTGTTTAACTTTTGTGCTGGCTATTCTATACAGGCCACCAGGGCACCATACAGACTTTATCAAAGAATTTGCTGATTTTCTCTCAGACTTAGTAATGTCTGCAGATAAAGTCATAATTGTCTGTGATTTTAATATCCATGGAGATAATGAAAAAGACGCATTGGGATTGGCATTTAGAGAAATCTTAAACTCTATTGGAGTTACACAACATGTATCAGGACCCACTCATTCTCGTAATCATACTTTAGATCTAATATTGTCGCATGGGATCAATGTTGATACTGTTCAAATTCTGCAGCAGAGCGATGACATCTCAGATCATTACTTAGTGGCGTGTAGATTTCCATTAGCCAAAGTCGAAAACTAACTCCCTGTTATAAATATAGTAGAACTATCACTCCTAACACAAAAGATAGCTTTATAAATAATCTTCCTGATCAGTTTCATCTACTTAACATCCCAGATAGCCTAGAAGAACTTGATGTTGCAACAGAAACTATTAACTCTCTCTTTTCCAGCACTTTAGACACTGTTGCTCCGTTGCGCTTAAAGAAGATTAAAGAAAATAGTCCAACACCGTGGTACAACGAACACACACGGGCCCTCAAGAGAGCAGCCAGAAAAATGGAGCGGAGCTGGAAAAAAACTAAGCTTGAGGTTTTTCGCATTTCATGGAAAGACAGCTCTATTGCATTCAGAAAGGCCTTAAAATCAGCTAGATCTGCTTGCTTTTCTACCCTCTTAGAAGAAAACAAATACAACCCTAGGTATTTATTTGATACAGTGAATAAATTAACAAGAAATAAAGCCTCAACCCCAGATGCTTTAAAACAGCACAGCAGTAATGACTTCATGGACTTCTTTACTTACAAAATTCATAATATTAGAGAGAAAATTATAACCATGCAACCGTCTACTACAATATCACAAAATACAGTAAATTTGAGTGTACCTGAAGAAAATTCCACTCCTTCATTGCTATTGGGGAGGAAGAATTATCTAAACTCTTAAATTAAATCATCATTAAATCATCAAAATCAACAACATGTATGCTAGACCCAATACCAACTAAGCTACTGAAAGAGATGCTTCTAGAAATCATAGATCCTCTTCTTAATATTGTTAATTCATCTTTGTCATTAGGATACGTACCAAAAACCTTTAAACTAGCCGTAATTAAACCACTTATTAAAAAACCACAACTTGATCCTACAGAATTAGTTAATTACAGGCCGATATCAAATTTACCTTTTTTGTCAAAAATTCTAGAAAAGGCAATATCTTCACAACTATGTTCCTTTCTAGAAAGAAACAGCAACTATGAAGATTTCCAGTCAGGCTTTAGACCATAGTACTGAGACTGCTCTCATTAGAGTTACAAATGATTTGCTAATGACTTACAAAGCATTAAATGGTTTAGCTCCACAGTACTTGAGTGATCTCTTAACACATTATAGTCCTTCATGTCTATTGTGATCCCAAAATACTGACCAGCTTATAATACCTAGAATATCAAAGTCAACTGCTGGCGGTCGATCTTTTTCCTATTTAGCTCCTAAACTCTGGAACAGTCTTCCTAATACAGTTCGGGAAGCAGACACACTCTGTCAGTTTAAATCTAGACTAAAAACACAACTCTTCAACCTGGCATACACATAACACATTATACATACATTTTTAATCCAAATCATGTGAAATGATTTTTAGGCTGCATAATTTAGGTCAGCCGAAACCGGGAACATTCCCATAACATCTGATGTACTCGATACATCAGAAGAAGAATGGCATCTACGCTGATATTGTTCTCTGTTTATTCTGAGGTTACCATGGTCAGCCGGATCCGGGCCGTATCCAGATCAGATGAAGGACCTGCACCTGGACACGAGCACAGCACTGCCCTGAATTGTCTGCGGAGACCGTGACTCTACTAAACCCTCCCCTGTGTAGATCATGAACCCATCTCCAATCGGACCAAATTAGACTTAATATTAGACTTGAATTATCAATATAAAAATCAAACTATCAATCAATTAAATCGATCAATAATCATAACTTAACACTTAATATTCATCAATTGTATTAATTTGCCTGCTCTTTTAAGGCTGCCGTTCAGCCAAACAAACTTTGTTTATAATATTTTCATGTGACCACTGTAAAGCTGCTTTGAAACAATCTGTATTGTAAAAAGCGCTATGTAAGTAAAGGTGACTTGACTTGACTTGACTTGACATTATCTATAATGAGGAGTCATTTCATTATGGTTGTTGTAGCTCTCCTGTAATTTATTTTCAAGTGAGTATTGTTTTTTTGAATGGGTATAACCTGGTTATATTTCTTAAGCCTAGTGAATGTTTTATGAGCAATAGGATAACCATATTCATCCGCACAATCACAACCAAAGCATGCAGTTTTGTTTTTTAACCACCAGTGGGCTTCTCACGAGAATGTGTAAAATGTTAGTCAAAAACATACATTTACACACAAACTGACCAGCAACTTTCAGACATCATCTTTCTTTTTCAAGCTTAACTGTCACCGTATGAAACAGATAGGATTGTGGGATATCAGAGGCAGTAAAGAATACATCTATGCTGCCTTCAAAAATCAATCAGATTAAGGCATCTCAGGAGACAGGAAGTGAAGCTAACATTGGATTTGATGCCTTCCTACCTTGGAATGCGTCCTCCGAAGGCAGCATTTGAAGGTTTTCAGAGGCCTATATGTTCAGACTGCCAGCAAAAATCCGATTTTTTTTCCGAATATCCAGATATTATCCATATGGGTTTTTGAATGTCTGGACGGCAAAAAACACACACAAAAACAACAACACGAAAACATGATTTTATGTTATTTTTCTTCAAAACTGGTTCAAATCGCATTTCGAGGTGGTTTGGACATCACAATACAGTACCAATTATTAAGTGATTTAAAAAAGAAAACGTTTAGTTGACTTTGCAATAAGTGAATCCACTTCACCAGCTAATTACTCTTTGATAGTGAAGCCATAAAAACAGAAGTTCAAACAATTGTAAAGATGGCTGTGTGCTTGTTTCTATAGCGCATAAAGTCTATACATCAGTGGCCTTTGTGTGTTTTGGTGGAGGAGTGGCTTTGGAGACACTCTGAATGGATGGTGGAATCTCATGCTTCCAAAGCTAACTTGCTATTGCTAGCCGCTCATGAATTGCCTTCCCTACTGTTAAAGGGTTAAACACAAATCAGGCAGGAATTTAAAGCTGTGGCACAAAGATAGATTTGTGGGAACCCACTGTCCTTTGGTGAGGACGTGATGCATGGGCTCAGTTAATGCAATTAATCCTAAGGGTGCTTTTTTTTGTTTTTTTTATCCAGCAGTTTATTTCACTTGAGAGCTAGATCATTAATAAAATGTTATTTTAAGGTTTTTTTTAACAAATAGAATATATTTATTTAAAGATATGTGTATGAAATTAAATATGTGAATCAGTGTGTGAAAGTAAAATAATTCCATTGCTTTTTGTTGCTTTTTTTTTACCACATCTCTAATGTTATGCAGAAAACTGTCCGTTTATATATGGTATGTGTGTATATGGTCTGCTTTTCACAGAAAGCTATTTTATGGCTTAGCCTTAGTGCACAAGTCATATGAACTACTTTTCTGATATTTTTAAGGTGCTTTTGTGCACCTTGAAGCTTGAAACCTTCAGATGTCGTTCATTGTAATTGCATGAAAAAGAGTAACCAGTACAATTCTTCAGAATTTGTTCCTTGGGGAAATAAATAGGATCAAAATGATGGCAGAATTTCATTTTAACCCTTTATGTGTATGAGGAAAAAGAGGGACTGAATGAAATCGCCATCTTGAACAAAGCCTTTAAAATGGTCTTACAGCTTAATTTTCCAAGATAAAGAGCTTTTTAGGATAATAATAAGCAGTAATCCAACAGTAGTTTCAGATCTGATTATCCAACTGTAATTTAGAAATGGCATTTTAATAACAACAGTTCATGGTAAATTTACCAGCACTGTTGTCTATTAATGGATGCAGGCACTCTAGAGACTGTAATCTCTGTGTATGGAGCGCCATCAAGTGGCCATTTTTTTAAAACAAACACTATGCCATAACTAATCTGTTGAATCAGACTTCTTGTGCAAGCCCTGGGCAGTTTGATGGAGGTGTTAATTGGTCTCTGTTGCTCAGTAAAGCTGTTTATTTGGGCTTTGCAGGGTCTTGTTAAGTTAGTTATCATTCCCTTTGCGAAAGAAACAAAGTTCAATGAAGGTCAGTGTTGCTGCTCGCACAGGTCTTGCAAAGAGACCAAACTGTCAGAAAAACGTATTAAGCTGCCAGTGACAATAGACACAAAATGGGAGATGGTGTCACTTGGCCAGAGAAGAAAGAAAGATTGATTTTCACAGATGCCAGAATGTAGCAAAATTGTTTTGATTGTAAATAAGAACCTTCTAATATTGCATGATTAATAATGCTAATTAAAATAATTTAAAACAACTGAAAGTGTCATGCTTGTGAGGAACATCAGTTGTTGGATTACAAAACAAATGGTTCAGTGAATATTTCAGGGGAACGACTCGACACCTGAGAGTGTGAAAGGCAGGTCACAGACAGCTGACAAAACCTCTTTCCTTTTTATTGAGTGCTCTTCACATCACTTACTATATGACAACTTCATCTTTATTTGCATATGTACATACATGTATGATGAAAGTGTGATTACAATATTCATGAGCATAAATAAAGAACAATTATTCACATAGGAATACATCAATTTAATACTTATAAACACAATAACCGTACATTTACAGTCTAAATAGTTTGTCATGAACATCATAAAGCAGCAAAACGCACAGAATGATGTCTGCAGGTAGTTGCATATGACAAAAATCTATCGTACATAAAGTCTTCTGTCGTTTTTCTGTATAGCATGCCAATATATCTCATTCACTGACTCTGTCCTTGCGTCTTTGGAGCTGAGACAGCCAAGGATGGAGTTAGCAGCCCAGAGACTGACCCCTACTAAGCAGAAACAGAGATGTGGGGTTTTCCACGCTGATGTGGTGACCTGAGTGTGGATTATGAAGACGACAGCTGCCAAAGTTCCCTGAATTAATACAGATTCATGCTTAATGCCACCATGAAGGACAAATCTTATTTTTGTTGCTGCATTTATTATTATAAACCATTTATCCATGCACATCTTTTATTTTATCATATGCCCTGTAATCTTCAATCCCAAACATTAACCTCTCTTCCCCTTAAATTGATGTCTGTTCTCTTCACTACGCAGGTCTCGGCGGAGGGTGGAGATCCTCCACAACTGATGGCAAACTGATTTTTAGATCTGGCTCCATTTAGTTAGCAACACACTACTGAATCCTACGATCCAATCAATTCCCGAATAAAATAAAATCCCACCCAACATTTTTCTCATTCCAGAGGACTAAATTAACCTGATGCATTAAATTATACCAACACAGGTCTGTTTTATATCAAGTAAAATATAAGTTTTTGCAGTTGTTACAATTTGTTTAATCATGTGAAATCATTTTGGAGTCTTAATGTTATTTCCTAATGTTGTGTCTGCAACATCTTCTGACAATATGACTTACCGCAGCTCGGCTGCTGAAGACAGAGACCTCACTGGTTGCCATTTGTTTCTGAGTGGCGAAAGAAACAAAGCTGTCTCCAACCATCATGGCTCCAAATGCACGTGCGAGATGAAGATTATCCTCGGATTCACTCATCTACAATGAATGGATGAATAAAGGATTAATATCTATGGAAAAAAGCACCTAGAAGAACTTTAGCTTCCTGACAGCATGAACTTTCGCTATACTTGAAGACATCACAGTTTTCTCTAGAGCTGCTATATAGATTAATTGAACTCATTTCCTATTTGATGAACTTTACACGGTTATTGAAAGAAAATGAATCAATACCTCAGCTGAACAATGTCACTATTTTCTGTTCAGAGCTTTATAGCTGAATTGAACTCGCTAAATCATTATTTTTTATCTCTGTAAAGCTGCTTTGAAACTATCTGTATTGTATAAAGTGCTATATAAATGAAGGGGACTTGACCTGATGCAGTTCAAAGTTTTTACCTGTGACTCAAGCAGCCATCCTGGAATAACCAACCACAGGAGGCCGAAAACAAAGTTGGCAAAAAAATCAATTTGAATGAAAAACCTCTGGGGCTTTGTGAGCTGTTCAGATCGTTTCAAAGAGCCTTGCAGCTGATTGTGATCGAAGCTCAAAAGAATCAAACTGCTTAGAAGAAAGAACAAGAACACCGCCACGTCCACCATGGGAAGCTGGAGAGTATGAGAGAACAGAAAAGTCAAGAGCACTGCGTTCTACATTTGTGTTCAGATGCGTACCGCACCAAAATGTGTTGTCGCAATAAAATGCTCACATCAGGTTATGTTACATACATGTCTAGGATCTCTTCCTTGAATGTGTTCATCTCTGCAGACTCCTAGCAATGAAAGGAAAGCCTGCATAGAAAGATATTTAAAATTTGTATTTAATTACATTTTTGAAAATGCCGTTAAATGTAACAATATTTAAGTACTGCATTTCAAAAGATTTGCTTAATCAGAAATACAGTAAAAATAGTCGTATTTGAAATATTGTAAGATAATCATTTTCTATTTTAATACGTTTAAAAAATGTATTTAATTAAATTAATCCTGTGATTTAGAAATCTGATATGCTGATTTGGTGCTCAATACATTTACATTTATGCATTTAGCAGACGCTTTTATCCAAAGCGACTTACATTGCATTCAAAATACACATTGAATCAGTTCTTGCTTTCTCTGGGAATTGAACCCATGACCTTGGTGTTGTAAACACCAATGCTCTACTGATTGAGCAACAGGAAAGCCAAGACAATTTGTTATCATTACCAGTTATCAGTATTATTTGATGAAAACTTTAAAAGACTATTTATTTATAACTTTTGATGAATTGAATGCATCCTTGACAAATAAAAGTATTAGTTAATTTTTTTAAACCTTACTGGGGGGAATAATATAAATACTCAGAATCCCGAGTGGATTTACACAAACTGAGAAAGTCAAAAAGTATTAGGTTTTACAAATATCACATTAAGACAACAACTGCATGCACCACTTTTTTTACTGCAGTGGTTTGCTTTTAAGGGTCATCCCCCTCTAAGCCTTAAAAATCGAATTTATTGGTGAAGTATAATCTTAATACAATATATGGTTATCATTCCACATGAGGTGTATTAAGATTACCTGCCAAACAATGGATATGCTTGTGCATTGCACTTACCACAAGCCTTGATATGGAATGAGCAGAAAGAGAATTGGATGGTTGAAGTGGATGGTTGTTGCTCTTGAAGAAAATAAACTTAACATTACTCCCAACCCACACACACACGAGTGAGCGCGTTACCTCAAACTGCGCGCTTTCCCCCTGCAACACAAGAGCGTACACATGTATTACCATAGTACAAGTTACTTACGTAAACATTCTGGAACTTCCAAGCACACACAGATGTGTGTCAATGTGTTTAAATGGAACGCGTTGCGTTTTTATAACGCGTGTGACGTAATGACGCGTCGCGTTCTGTTCCATTCAAACAGTTTTGAGTGAACTTGTGCTTATGACATTCACTATTTGAATTTAATTTGCCCCAGTTTCAAAACTTTAGCGTTGCATTTAATGGATATTATAGCTCCCGTGGCATTTAAAGAAAACAGTGTGTTTGCAGGCATTTTCACAAAAACATTAGGCTGTTGTATAATTACATGTGTAAAGACTCACCTCTGAGGAAAAGGCTAAACTGGAGCACGTCCGATACGCGACGCTGAGTAGTAGCCCTACCACAAGTTCAGCTGAAATGACTTGACTTCCGATTATTTTCACCCTGGTCGTTTTCATGTTTGGTTCACAGTCCGAGTTGGTGGGTTTTAGAAACCCCTGTGTTTTCAGTTCGACGAGGAAGTGCATTTGTAGCCTGCTGGCTTCCAAAGCCCTCACGCGTCAGCAAGGCCTTACACAACCTAATTATGAAACTCACTGGCTGATGTTCTTTCAAAAATCAGCGGGTGAAGCCAGGACATCAGCTGATAGGAATAGTGAATGTCATTAGATTTTAAATGTGTAGAGATTGTAAAATATAGTCTCATTCTGTTAAACAATAAAATCTAAAAGTTTCACAATTGATCCTTACACTATAGAGAACTGAATAAATAAAACATCCACACATCCATGAATAAATAATCTGCTATAATATGTTGATTCAGAAGTATGACAGGTCTGGCTCTTCCTGATTGTGTAATATAAGACCCTTATATGTAACCCTTCACTTGTGGGAATCCATAAACAGCTCAATACTAAACATTCATCTCATGTTTTTTAATTTTAAAAGGATTTTTGACTCTTGGTCATAGAGCCAGTGAGAATTAGGTTACATGCTGGGACACTACCTTGACTTCAACTGTTGAAGTGTTTATTGCATGAATAATAAGTATTTTATTATAATTCAACTGTATGATTATACACCATTATTTTATCTGTATGATGATGATATTCAGCTGAGAAAGTGCTGATGTCTGCAAAAGGCTGGAAGCAAACCCACCTCAAGGTGTTGGGGGTTGAACCCATATATGGACATAGAGTGCTGAATTCAGGCCAATTGTACAATGTATGGAGAAAAATAAACAATAACGTAACATGTTTAGAATGTCTAGGAACTAGGTATATAATGGGGGATTTCCCTGTGTTGGGAGGAGATCTGCAGATCGACTCGGTTTGGTTTGAAAGAATAAAACCTATATTCTGGCATCAGAGATGTTTGAGAAGAATTATTTTACAAAGAGGAAAACTACAACACTTGATCCACAACATTACACGTAAAAATACAGTTATTATTATATTGGTTATAACTAAATCTGCCATTCATTGGTGTAGGAAGTCAGTTTCTGAGACTGAGAACTAAGAATCAAATACATTAGACTATCAGATGAATCATGCACGCTATGCATATTGTCTGTATAAGTGTTTTGACCAATGTTTTGCCTTCACAAATGTAATATGTATGATGCAGAACACAGAGTTGGTGTTGACTGACAGAAGCAAAGTAGCATCATACAGTATGAAAGCAGAAAGAGGAATCTTGTCAAAGCTGTCAATGAGAAGAAACTTTGACTGGAAATAAAACAGATTAATAGTTAATTTGGAAAGAAGGATGGAGTAAAACAACAAACAAAGAAAATAAAATGAAGTATAAATAAGAAACAAAGAATCATTTAATGTGCATAGCCACATAGCATTCATTTCTGTGATAAACAGATAATAACAACAATACAAATATTTATTTATATCAGCACTTGTTCAAGGCCAGTAGAATTTACTGTATTGAAGTCTTGCTCGAGTTTAGCTGTCCACACACCCATCTGGATGATATCATGCTTTTGAACTTCTCTGTGTCATTGTACATTTCTTCCTGGACAAACACATTTTGTGCAATATGGGTTTACTTTGATCACGCCAAAGGGAAGTACAGCGTCCAGTCACATGATTTAAGAGGATAGTAGATATTTCATCAATATACATACATACATGCATATATACACACTTATTGATATTTTTAAAATTTTGATAATTCTAAATAGACATTAGACAATAGACATTTTTGAGAGAAATTAATGTACTGTATTTACATAAGATTAGCATTCAGACAGAGAAACAAAGCAGTTATTTAGTTCTCTCTCTCTCTCTCTCTCTCTCTCTCTCTCTCTCTCACACACACACACACACACACACACAGAGAGAGAGAGAGAGAGAGAGAGAGAGAGAGAGAGAGAGAGAGAGGGAGAGAGAGAGAGAGAGAGATTTCATATATAAATATCATTTATGGACATTTTAAGGATCATGAATGGTGAATGTTCGGCCAGTCCTGAAATAGTTCTCAATCTCCTCCAAAGTCCGGCCTTTAGTTTCTGGCACACATTTAGCAGTGAAAATAATATTCACTACAGAGACGACACAGAAGAACAGGAAAGGTGCAAAAAGTCCATAGGCTTCCTAAATGAAAAGATGTGTTATCAAGTTTGCCTTTTACAGTTATACTTCAATAAAAATCAGATAAGCAACAATCATGTATAATGTGTAAATTATCAAGACAAGTTTGAATTATATTTTAATGGTCTTGAACTAGGATTTTGTTGTATGTGCTAAAGTTCAGATAAGTATCAGATAAAAGAATAATGATTTGGTGTTTTTCATTTCCTGTTTCATTGTGAGTAAAAAAAGAGATTTAGCTCACCACCACATGCATGAAGAGTTGTGTCAGAACAAAGGCCGTAATCCAGCTAACACCAACACACAAACCAGACGCAATACCTCGTGCACCCAAGGGTAAAATCTCAGACATTAGCAGCCATGTTATTGGTCCCCAACCCATAGCATAACCTGCAAGTTATCAGTGATGTTATGCTGCATGTTATTCTACAAGTGGAAATAAAACTAATTCACTAATTCACATTAACAGGCCAATTCACATGGCACTAACGGATGCCAAATAACGCAGACAAATCACTAGAATACAGTGTGTCAGTTCTCATACCCGATAATAAAAACGACATGGTTACACTGAGAACACTGTTGGCTTTAAAAGTAAGAACTTCTAAATCTGAAAATGATGCAATCCAGTCCTATTGTCAACATTTTGGATTCTCTGATGTTAAAAGAGTCCCTTTTAAGCCATTTCAAAATTAAAATGTTGAGCTATAAGATCTCTAAAGTATTATAATCAAGTTCAAGGTCAACACTTCCGTAAGTAAAATGCAAACTCACCAAATATGATGACCATAGTGCTAATGAGAGGAATTAGAGTCATTGGATCGAAGGCAGGGCCCGCTGAGCCTCCATAGGCGGTCTTCAAACTCTCTACCATGGTAAGATTGCCATGGCTGCATGGTGTTTTGTGGGTGTACATGGTCAGTGACAGCATGGCTACATACATCAAAAATCCTGAAGGAAAAAAAAAAAAATATTTTATTCATTGGTCTGTTTCCTATAAATTAAATTGACCAAGTATAATACTTTATTTAATTCTACACAAACCTGAAGAGAAGAGCAAAGCTTTTCGACCTGCTTTATCCATCAAACTGGCTGCAATAGCGACAGAAATCAATCTTACAGCTCCCACTAATGCTGCATCGTATTTCGGTTCCTGAATGACACATTTTTTTAAATGTTTTTTTTTTGAGTGCGTAAATGTGCTTTCAGTTTTTATGTAGTAATAAAAATTGGTAAATATACTCATATTTATACTCCTATACTCATGTGACATACCAGTGATATAGCTGTCATGTGGAAGATGGGCTCCAAATATACCAGAATTGGGGTTATGCCAGTCATCTGCTGCAGAAATCTCATGAAGACCGAGATCAGTATTGGTTTGTAGTATGAAGGTGTTTTAAGATCACGCCATTGTGCGCCCTGTTGGTGAAAAGATGTAATTTAAAATTATACTTTTGTATAATGCATATTTAATAAAAAAAGAATTAGTTTTAAATTAAACAATAACTGGCAGACCCCCTTTTAAAGAAGATTAATTCAATCATACAATTTACACTGTACATTTTGAAATAACATATTTTGGTTTAAATTCAAGAACATAAAAAATTTAAGCAGCTTTATACCTTAATCTTTCTGATTATTGAAGTTTATGATTAAACAAATGGAACAATACAATTGTCCCCATTGTCCCTTATTGTATTCTATTACATGGCCTTTTTTATGACAAAACCGCCCTGATAACATGATGTAAATCCATTGCAATGTGTGCTTTACCTGAGATTTGATACTGCGCTCGATCCTACTGAACTCAGCCAAGTAATCAGAATTGGGGCCCCTGAGCCATTCTAGCGATTTAACTGCTTTTTCTCTGTTTCCTTGCATGGTGAGGTAACGTGGGGAGGTCGGCATAAAGCAAAGCAAAGTTATCATGATAACCACAGGGACCTCTCCAGCCACAGCCAGCCATCTCCAAGGCAAAACCAAGCCTGGAGTGAGACCATAAAACAGTATCGTTCATAAAGGTCACACAGGACAATGCTTGGAAATTCTTGAAAGTGTTGGAGAAACTGTTTCATCATACAGCCAACACAACTTTAGAAATATGAGCTCTCTCACCAAGAGCATAGAGTGCTAGACTTCCAAAGACGGCTGTGATCTGGGGACATGAACCCAGCGCACCCCTCACAGATGGGTGTGAAATCTCTGACACATACACCTATTTGAAAAAAACATCCGCTTATTGTAATGAGATCCATTAGAAACGACATTCATTTGAATGGTTTCAATCATATTTTTTAATTTATTTTGCCCTTGGTTCTGTTTTGTTTGTCTTTCTGTAGTGCATTTAGGTTTATAACTATCCTTACCTGATATTCGATTGCTTTGTAATGTTGGGTAACATATGTTTATATGCATATGTGTGTGTGTGTGTGTGTGTGTGTGTGTGTGTGTGTGTGTGTGTGTGTGTGTGTGTGTATCATTTATATATATATTTTTTTAGCGTTGTAACTATTTGTTCATCCTAAAATAAAATAAATAAAACCTAAAGAATGCTTTGTTTATAATGAGGAGGACGTTTTTAAGCTATAAGAAACTTGCAGGATGTTTTAAGGGTGCAAAGACCTCTTATTTCAAAAGATTAAAGCAAATTTTATTTCTCATGCCATAACCCTTTTAACAACATGTTGTCATAGAAGCAAGAAGCATCCAATCAGTAAGCTGTCTCTGCAATCGCCTCATGTAAAAAAAAAGTGGTTGCACAGTATTTGTTTTTGCGTGAAGCTATTCATTGTCTTCGTATTACTTCTTGCACTCAGCATTTTTATCTCCTCAGATTCCAATCAGACTGCAAACTTACTAAAAAAACTTTTAAAAAATACAATTACCGGTACATTTTTCTGTGGCACTGTAGTTTTACAAGTGGTGTGTTCAGCAATTGATAAAAAATAATGAACTAGCATATAAGAGATAACTTACAGGAATGGAGCCAGCAGTGATACCACCAGCGATGCCAGTCAGAAATCTGCCCCATAATAACATCCAGAAATTTTGTGCGGCACCCATCACAAGGAGACCTGCAACAGATGGTACTCCAGACAACATGATGCTCATCTTTCTTCCAACTCGGTCATTGAGCACCATGGCACTAAGACCCCCTACGGCTGCTCCAAGGGTGAAAATTGACTAAACGACAGGAGATCAACTAGTTAGAATTCTGTACTTTCTCTGTATGAACCTGAAAGCATCTTACATCTTACGCACACTTCTATACATAAATGATCTTACACCAAACCATGATATCTGATGGATGTCCATTTGGAGCCGAAGGTCATCACCCTTTTGAAGCTGAGGGATAACAGGGGAGGGGAACACTAAGGCAAATCCAAAATTAAAATTGCCCAAAACAGCTGAAAACACAGCAAGGTAGAGCCTTCCATGTCTGAAAAGTATAAACAATCAAATTAAGACAATACATGACCAATTTGAGACAATTTGAATTAAATAAAGAGGCAAAAAAGAAATAGTTACCTAATTTGGGCTGGGTTGTTTCTTATTAATGTGGTGGTTTCATCCGCACAGTCTGCCATCTCGCCTCTGTCTCACTCGGCAGACTGAATCAATTTAAACGCTTGAATAGGTATAACTGAAAGCAAAAGCACATTTTGCAATCCTGGGCTTTCTTTAGGTTAGTAGTGGACAAAGAATAAAGGAAGCAAAGGTCAGAACTTCCCCTCATCACATATGTGAGTATAGAGTTAAGCAACCAGAACTTTCCTGTCAGCAGCCACAAAGCCATTCAGAAAGAGAAGTTTGTAATGTAGAACCTGCTTTGATATTGTCAGATTTCAAACGATTGGTAGCAATATCAACCAGTGACTCAAATTTTTTGAATCAGTATACCAATCACTCGCTACAGTGATTAATTAAAAGTTGTTTACAAATGAATGATATAATTCTATAAAAATTAAATATATACAATACTATGTAAACGTCTTAGGTGTTCTAGTGTTTTTAGCAAAAAAAAATTTAATCCAGTTTTTATATCTTTTGCTGTAGTGTGTTGGTGCGAAATATCAGTATCACAAATAGAACTAGAGAGGATAAAGTTTGTCGAGACAAACTTTAGAAGTTGGCTGAGAGCGTTGCACCGGAAACGTTAATTTCGCATGTTGGTAGCACAATTTAACATTAGATACAAAGTACGTTACGAAATCAGAAATTAACAGGTTGCTAAGGTCTTCTGGGTGGTTGCTAGGTGGTTGCTAGGGTAACCAGAGTGGTTGCTAGGGTGTTGCTAGGCGGTTGCTAGGGTAACCAGAGTGGTTGCTAGGGTGTAGCTAGGCGGTTGCTAGGGTAACTGGAGTGGTTGCTAGGTGGTTGCTAGGGTAACCAGAGTGGTTGCTAGGCGGTTGCTAGGGTAACCAGAGTGGTTGCTAGGGTGTTGTTAGGCGGTTGCTAGGGTAACTAGAGTGGTTGCTAGGGTGTTGCTAGGTGGTTGCTACGGTCTTCTGGGTGGTTGCTAGGGCGTTGCTAGGCAGTTTCATAGGTATCCAGGGTGGTTGCTAGGCAGTTGCTAGGGTATCTGGGGCGGTCGCTAGGAAGTTGCTAGGGTAAACAGGGTGGTTGCTAGGCAGTTGCTAGGGTATTTTGGGTGGTTGCTAGGCAGTTGCTAGGGTATCTGGGGCGGTTGCTAGGGTGTTGCTAGGTGGTTGCTAGGTTAACTGGGGTGGTTGCTAGGCAGTTGCTAGGGTATCCAGGGTGGTTGCTAGGATGTTACTAGGTAGTTGTGAGGTCTTCTGGGTAGTTACAATGGCATTCCTAGCACAATTTAACACTTAGCTTACCCCTATTAGCATGTAGCTATTCACTGCTAGCATATGTAGCATGTAGGAAGTCCTGTTTGCTAGCATGAGTCAATAGAACCAACTCCCATGTCTGTACGACGCTCAGAAGCAGAGATATAGGTCTGGCTAAACTGTTGCTAAGGTACTCTGTTTGGTTGTTAGGGAGTGGCTTCAAAGTGATCATGAGACACTCATTGGTTGCCTGATTAAAAAGAGCCCTCCCCCTTGAATCTATGATATTGTGATGCAGAGTTACATTCAATACAAAATTCCTATGTAAGTTACCTTGAAACATGAAGGGAATGAAACAGGAAACAGGAAGTGCAAGCACTTCCTGTTTCCTGTCCTTTGCCATATAAGGTAGAATGGCAGCATCACTGATTCTGAATGGATGAGAGACAGTTATAGAACCGCCCCTGCACTGACTCTCAGCAGCTGCAGTGTTTAGATTTGAATTTGGAGACAGTTGGAGTTTGAAATATCTGAACATTCCGCAATGCAAAGTCAATGGGACTTTTTTGGGGCTTTTTTTCACCATTTTTAGGAAAACCGTAGGTCCGATTCCTTAGAAAAGATATAGCAACTACATATTAAAATACATATATTTAAAAGAAGACGTTCTGCAAGGTTAAACATTGAAAGCAGTCTTTGACTTTTTAAAGATTTTTTGCTTTTTATGCCCATCAAAGGTAGAATATAAGAATTATAGTCTATCAGAAAAATTGACTATCGGGATCTTACCCCCTTTTTTCAAGTATCAAGAACAAATAAAAAATATATTGGATGTGAAGATTTGAGTTGTGATAAATGAAAATAATATTAAAGTTGTTAAAACAGATTCTGACATTTGTTTTTTTTCTGAGAGATAGGTACAAAAAAGCTTTGACACAAACACATTCACAAAAAACATGTACAATTGTCTTTTCAGCATCAAAGAAAGTGCACGTATTTTCTGGATATACTTATTCAGTACACTATTACAGGTCTAGCATCTATGTAAAATTTTAAACGGGACCATCAACAGGTTTTTATTTTTGCCGCTTCCTCTGCTTACAATGGTTGCCAGGTAACCTCAAGTGTCCAATCGCAAACCCCCAGCTACTTCTAGCCAATCCTAGCGCAGAAGGCGGGACTTCGGTTAAAAAAAAAACACGCAAGTCGAACGTCCCCCCGCGCACGCGCGCTGCACTCACTCCCTCTTTTATGTCTCGCGCATTGGCCGCCTCCCGGTTTTGAGCAACACGGAACAACAAATGTGAAAATTTCAAACACAAACACTGTTTTTTACTTCCCACACGCCCGTCAATTTGAGTACTCCCTTCATCCCATAAATGAGCCATGGCGGTGAACTTCGGCAAGATCGTCGTGGGGATTTATGTGGAGATAAAGCGCAGCGATGGTGAGTTCATATTTGGGTCGCTCGCAACCGTCCGTTAAAGTCGTTGCCCCGGTTCGGCTAACGGATGCTAACGTTACCACAAATACACGTGAATAAACGACAGTTTAGGTGGTCGAGGCTGGTATAAATCGATGTATGGCGGTAAGTTTGGTCTGTGTCTGCTGGTTGCCGGGGTAGTTAACGACCTGGTGTCAATCAACAGTGTAACTGGCGGGTCACGTTAGCCACCTGCTAAACCCGGGTGGAGTTTGTTTAGTTATTCATAATGTGTGCGGTTGTAATTTATTTGTGCTCAGCAACTGGCCCACGTGATGCAGATTATTGGGGAATTATTCTATTGGTAGGAGATATAATCATGTAAGTCCTGTAGGTTCGGGGTTTATGTGGGTTAGCCATCTTAAGTCACTTGCAAATGTTTTGTTTTGCTGATAAATAATTGTGGATGGAGGGAGTTTGCTGGGTTCACTCAAACCAGCTGGTTTGTCTTGGTAGTTTTGACGCTTAATCCCACTATAAGTTTGGATTTAACTCCCTTTATATCAGTAAAGGGAGTTTACATTTGAACTAATGAACTTATGATCACTTCTGAGAGTTTCCGTATTTATAATAATCCAGACCGATGACTGTTCAGTAAGTGTCATAATTTGAAGATGACAAGCAAGTTCCCTAAAGTTGTGTGATGTCATTCTATGGGCTCAGGAGATTGATCTCATGCTGACTGCAGAAACTTGGGACTGGTTTCATTATTATAGACATGAACAATGCCTGACTGGTTATAACTATATTACCAATATTCACAGTTCAATCACTCATAAGTAGAACCAAATAAAGGCTTTACATTTTACGTTTATGCATTTGGCAGACGCTTTTATTCAAAGCGACTTCCATTGCATTCAAGAAACACATTGACATTCTTATCAGTTCTTGCTTTCCCTGGGAATCAACCCCATGACCTTGGTGTTGCAAGCATCACGCTCTACAGTTTGAGCTACAGGAAAGCTTTCTCATGTAAAGATGGCTATTTAATGTATAGTTTTGAAAGCTGCTAAATAAGTCATTTATTTTAAGGTTACAAATTTGTATGTTTATCATTGGCCCAAGATGAAGATGAAAAATATTCCCCCCCATTTAGATATTAA
Organism: Rhodeus uyekii; assembly: GCA_037043235.1. Classification (NCBI taxonomy): domain Eukaryota; kingdom Metazoa; phylum Chordata; class Actinopteri; order Cypriniformes; family Acheilognathidae; genus Rhodeus; species Rhodeus uyekii. Next base: position 3,570,024 of record JAWRVZ010000023.1, on the reverse strand, counting down.
AACAACGCTGCATAAATAACAACAATGGTAATACTGTTACATTATTCTTTTCATTGAAGAATACAATTTTATTGCAGTTTAATGTTAATTTAGTTCATGTTGTGTCATAATCAAACACACATTATCCTGAATATTTGTCATGGAGACTTACATTACATTTATGCATTTAGCAGACGCTTTTATCCAAAGCGACTTCGAATTAAAGGAACACATTGAATCAATTCTTGCTTTCCCTGGGATTGAACCCATGACCTTGGTGTTGCAAGCGCCACACTCTAATGTTTGAGCAACAGGAAAGCTTAATAATAATCTTATTGGTCATAAAAGGCAATATATTTAAGATGTTTAATTAGGATTAAGACAGTAAATCTACTATATCAATGTCTCATTACAGAAATTTAGTGAAAACTAGTGTTGATTGTGAGCATTCAGTGGCATTTGGTTGGCATTAGCATCAATACAATTTTAAAGACTGTCAGAACAGATTATGATTTTATCTCTTTGAGAAGGCTGCGTTATATTTAACTTCAGTTTGTAACAAAAGAACAAATGAGCCTTGATCTGTTGACGTGTTAAACAAACCACTCCTGTCTCTTTGGGAAGTTTTGTGTATTGCGTAATAGGGATGACTCTTGACTCTGAAGACGAGCAGTGTTTGTGACATTTTAAACAGAGGAGGTCTCTTGTGCTTTTTACTTAAAGCAGGGCTCTGACTTTTCTTTGGCCTTGATGTTGCCTGCTAGGGTTTTAAATAGCTTGTTTTATGGCAGGATAATATGTGCTTTTTCTTGCTGATGCCGCTGTTGAATAATTGCAGGGATGGAGACGTGCGAGTAAGAATAGCTCTGAATAATAGATCCGGAAACATGGCTGTTTGTTTTCGGTGATGCGCTGAGACTTTTCAGTAGTTGATGAGGAGAACTTCTGAAGATGATTTGTGGGTTCCTGCCGCCTTGTGCATTACCTCTTCAAGATCCACTCAGACTTGTTTAAAATTTCAAAACATATGAATGAATGTTTTTCATTTGTCTTTCTCACTTAGAGCTGTTGGATTTCTTACAGGGCGGATACACCAGGCCATGGTGACCTCTTTAAATGAAGATAATGAAAGTGTTACTGTGGAATGGATAGAAAATGGAGACACCAAAGGGAAAGAGGTAAATCTAGTAGCTTCTCAGTTGCCTGTGTTATTAATTATGGATGGAACAACACTCTGGTGTTGTTGGGGTGCAGCGTGTCCTCAGTCAGTGGACATGTGCTGTGCTCCTTTCAAATATTAATTCTGCAATCATACCCTCTACCTTTTTTTATATTACGGTATTCTGTCTGATTTGGATTTGTGTTATTTTAGTTTTGAGATGCTATTCACTACCTGCGCCGGTTAGAAATGCAAACTCTCTGGATTGTTTTAAGCAGTGTCTCAAAACTCTAAACTTTAATGTATAATTTGTGTATTTACTTTTTATTTGTGTTTACATGTGTTTTTTTTTTTACTTTATTTGTTGTTTTCCTTTTTCTTGTTGTTTTGCAATTTCGTATTGTAATCTACGCTTTGGGTTTAAGAAAGGCGCACTACAAATACAATTTATTATTAGTATAGTTTCCATTTCCATCCATTCTATTTTCAATTGAAGTAAAAAAATTAGTAATTTTCTTGTTTGTAATTTTTAATAGATATTTTTTGTGGGTTTTATACATTTTTATTTAGTTGTAGTTATTTTAGTACGTCAAGTTAATCTTAAAATGCTTTATTGCTATTAACATTTATTTTATTTAAAAAATGTGTTTTTGTGGTTTTAGATTTGGTTTTAGTTCACTTTAAAAACCCTGTGATCAGATCAAATGTAATTTTCACAGCTCGCTCTTATTTTTTAACAGATTGATCTGGAGTCCATATTCTCATTAAATCCAGATGTTGCTGCAGAGGAAGAGATTTCCTTGAGCCCTGTTACACCCCCGCCTCCTACGCCCAGCTCTGTGAAAGTCAACAAAATCCCTAAGGTTTGTACAAGGTCAGAGTTAAATGTTGAATTTGCATTATAATCGATCATATCTTTTGAGCTTTTTTTGTGCGCTTTTGTTTGTGTGCAGAATCGTAGGACTATTGCACCGGGAAGAAGTGAAATCCCATCCAGAGACAACAGAGGTATCTTTGCTTATATAATTTATGATTAGGGCTGCACAATAAATAAAAAAATTTAGATTATTAATCTGCTAAAGACTGTGATTTAATTAAATAAAAATGTAGAGTGCATGTGCTGGGTGCTTCAAAATGAAGGGGTGGCACGTGCAGTGTCCTCCATCTGATGCAGTGTTTTCAGAGATTGCACACTTCACAAGCACTTTATCTTCTCTTGTATAACACTATTTTAATATTCAGTGCTTTTAATAATCATTCAACATTGTTTTACAATAATAATCAGAATCAGAAAGAGCTTTATTGCCAAGTGTGCTTGCACACACAAGGAATTTGTCTTGGTATTGAAGGTATACATTACATACACAGTACATGTGGTCACATGCTGGGATTTTTTGTATGGAGTGGGAGAGGGGATAGATTGCAGAACAAACAAACAAAGACAGGACAATCACTGAAGAGCTAAAAACCGAGGCTGCCATCCGCGGCGCCATCTTGTTGGGAAAACAAAATAGTCCCTGTAAAGCCTGATATATAAAAGTATTGAACCTTTAGACAAAATATATGTATATAAAATGAAATAAAAAAGTTTTAAAATTTAAAAAGGTAAAAAAAAAAATTGTTGAGCATGATCATTGATACATCAGGCTTTTATAGTATGATATAGGAGAATATGGAGCCCATACAAAAACAAAACTTATTTAGAGGCCCAAAAATATGCAATTTGGTGTAGATGTTGATATGGGAGAATTAGAAGTTGAAATTTTGATAGCTTGTAATATAAGAAAATGTATTTTAGTAAAAAATACATTTTTTTTAACCTACCGTACTAATTTCAATCAATATTTACATAGCATAAGGGCCCATTCATATCAAAAACGATAACCATTTACAAAATCATTCTGAAAGTGATTCCACCGATATCTCTCCTCTGTGCCATTGTCTTTATAGTTGTTGCTATTCTTTTATATTTTGAATGATGTTTAAAACTATATCTTTATTGTTATAGTTATCACTCTTGGTGTGAACGAATCTTAGTAGCAAATTTATCTCCCACACTCATGTTCTACAAAGTTGCCGTGAAAAGAAAATCCACCCTATCTTTTTTCTAAATACATTTTATTGATCTTATTGTGAATAATTACAAAAACTATATCAAGACAATTTTGAGCTAAATTAAAATACTTATAGTTGTCTCATAATACTACCGTTGATTATGTTTCAAAATTTGGAAAGCTGCCTACCTGAGTGCCATTTTTGTGCATCATAGGCATGTTTGAGTGCTTCTGTTATGCCTAAGTTTTCAGGCATGGTCTGAGTGTGATTTGCTGACCCTTGTGTGTTCTGTTTTAAAGTTGTCTCAACTCGGGCACGGCCGGCCCAACAACAGCAGCAGCAGCAGCAGCCGCCGCCAGAATCAGCACCCCCTCCACCAGCACAACCACCCTCTCAGCCCACACAGAGCCAGATCCAAAGCCAGCTAACTCAGCAACAGAACGGTAATATGACACATGTGAACCACCTTTTCCCCATAGGAGAACTCTGAAAGAGGCCTCCTGCAAAGGATGAATGTCATAGAGAAAGCATCCTACCTTTACTCTTTATTCTGCAGTGAACCTAACCTGGCTCATCTGTCTGTATCTTGGCTCAAATCCCATGGGGTGTGGTTTGGCCACCCCAACCGCCCCTCTGAATGTCAGTGACTGTCTGACTCTCAACCGCCCTGATTAATCCTCTTGCTTTGAATTTATGAAGCTTACAAGAGTCTGTCTGCAGAATTAATCTGAAATCAAAATGCTCAACCTGTTTCATGTGTGCTGCACATCCTTTAGGTGGAACTACAAGCTGTCTTGACTAATTTGCTTGACTAATTTTGGTTGTTTAGTGCAGAAATTAGGATTCACAGATGTGTTCGGAAACTTTCTCAAACAACTCTGAATTCATTTGCATAAATCCATGAATCAGAATTTTGTGAATCAGTTTATTGGAAAAGCATATGCAGTGACAAAACTACTGATAAACTACAGATAAGATGCCATGCAGTGTCTGTTAGTGGGTCATATTTTAGTCTGTTTATGCCCCTATGCTTTTGCTACGAAATGATGCATAGAGAATAATTTGGGAATTAGATCATAACTCTGTCATCAGATGTCTAAAAATTCTTCATAGTTCAAATTGCACACTGTTTGTAGGTAGATTAAATTTAAAAAAATCAGAGGAATATTAATGACTTAATACTTAATCTTTTATTCCATGTTCTACTGATACTATTCTTTGCAAATAATAGCAGTCATTTTGGATAAGTTGTTGACAGCAAGAGCACATAGATAAATGACTTTGGAAAAGGCCTGCTCAGAGAATACAGCTCTTTAAGATGGAGAGGGCTGTTGGTGCTGCCATGTGCCAGCTGCCAGAGGCTCTGGCTGGACTCTATAGCCACTCTGTCTGCACAAATACACACTTGTATTAGAGGGAGACACAGAGCGAGTGGGGGCAGGCTGAAAGAGTGGAAGCAATTGTTGCCTTTGTTAAAGTGGAATTGTGTGTCGTTCTTCTCTCTAACAGCAAGGAGGAAGTCGAACTGTGTGAAGGAAGTGGAAAAGTTGCAGGAGAAGAGGGAGAGACGCAGGCTACAGCAACAGGAACTGAGAGAGAAGCGAGCACAGGTGAGACTTCTTATCTTTCTGTCTTTATATCTCTCTGCCTCGTCTCTCAGCTTATAATTGAAGTGAATGTGTTTCTGTAATACATTATTTTCCCATTGGGATTGTGCTTTTGTTTTGAAGGAAATTGATACAACGATTCCAAACTATGAAATACTTCAGATGATCAGAGATTTCAGAGCAAGTTTGGACTATCGACCACTAACCACGACAGATTTGGTTGGTATTAATAAAGAAATATCAGGGTCATGTTTACATCTTTTTTTATTTATTTTTTAATAATTATAATGACATTTAATTTAATACAACAAATATCAAATGCTACCGTGTTATATTTTCCATACTGTCTTTATTAAGGTTATTAGTAGTTATTTTATTATTTGTTGTTGTATTTTATGATGAATATTTATTTTGTTTATCATTTTTCTCTATTTGAGTTTGGGGTGGAATACAATCTGGACATGTTTGTATTTTATGATCGTAATACTGAAAACAAAATTAAAATGTATTATAAAAAATTATTAGTATGAAAATCTATTACTGCAATATCTTATAATTCAGTCTTGGATGTTAAGTACATTTTACTTCATGTTTCGACAGATTGAAGAGCACAGAATATGTGTTTGTGTTAGGAAACGACCCCTCAATAAAAAAGGTAATGCCTCAGAAATGATAATTGATGTGCTTCTTTATCATTTTTGAGTGACTTAAATATTTTGTCGTTTATTTCTAATTTGTGTGTTGTAGAAGTGACCGTAAAGGACCTAGATGTGATCACTATTCCAAGTAAAGATGTTGTCATGGTTCATGAACCAAAACAGAAGGTGGACCTGACTCGATACCTAGAGAACCAAACATTCCGCTTCGATTATGCCTTTGATGACAGCACAACAAATGAAATGGTTTACAGGTAGAGGGTCATTCATTGGTCATTGATCAAGAATCCTTCTCTGGAAGGGAAGTTGGGAACTGGTCACTGTCAGAGGAAAATCATTTAAACCTGCTTTCTCCACAGGTTTACTGCAAGACCTCTTGTGGAAACCATCTTTGATAGAGGAATGGCCACATGCTTTGCTTATGGCCAAACAGGAAGTGGAAAAACTCATGTAAGAAGTGTTTATGTAATATAATCTGTTTGGATGATTATTTAAACCTCTACTGCTATTTTTCATATATATTAGAATAATAGGATGTGTAGCTCAACGATTGATTTTTGTTTTAGACCATGGGTGGAGATTTTTCAGGAAAGAACCAGGATTGTTCTAAAGGAATCTATGCATTAGCTGGTAATTTCTTTATTTTGTCCTGTGTTTTGTTTAATCTTGTACTTTCTTTCAAGCAACTTATTTAAATATGTGTTGTACACGCAGCTCGAGATGTTTTTCTCATGCTGAAGAAACCAAATTATAAGAAGCTGGATCTTCAGGTTTACGCAACGTTCTTTGAAATTTACAGTGGAAAGGCAAGTGGTTCTGAGTTACTTGCACTTTCCATCAATTGAAAATGTGTTGTGAATACAATTTTTTTGAAGAATATTACACATTTACTAGGTGACTGGATCATTTTAATTATACAAAATATGTCCAGTTTTTGATTATCAGCCGTGTTATTTTAGAAAACTGATGGATGTGATGTGAACTATTTGTGAAGGCTATTTAAAAAAAAAAAAAATTTGTTTAAAGTCTTTGTCCGCCTTTAGGTGTTTGATCTGTTGAATCGGAAGGCTAAGCTGCGTGTGCTAGAAGATGGAAAGCAGCAAGTGCAAGTGGTTGGGCTTCAAGAACGTGAGGTCAAATGCACTGAGGACGTCCTCAAACTCATTGAAATGGGGAATAGCTGCAGGTATTACTTGATGGATAAATCAATGAATGTGTACGCTGAAATACGATTAATGATTTTTGGTCTTTAATTGGTCTCAATACATGCATCAGACACTCCTGATTTAAATTTCCTCCCTATTTCAGGACATCAGGTCAGACCTCAGCCAATGCCCACTCGTCCCGTAGCCACGCTGTCTTCCAAATCATACTACGAAGGAAGGGCAAAATGCATGGAAAATTCTCGCTCATTGATCTGGCGGGTAACGAACGTGGAGCGGACACGTCCAGTGCCGATCGGCAGACTCGTTTAGAGGGAGCCGAAATCAACAAGAGTCTGTTGGCTCTAAAGGTCAGTGTCTTAAAATTACCACCTTAGAGCATGGGTTGGCAACCTTTTGGTGCCATTTTGAATTTTTCAGTTAATTACTATGATCTTGCATGTCCCAAATATTAGGAATGTATCAGAGCTCTTGGCCGTAATAAGCCTCACACCCCATTCAGAGCGAGCAAGCTCACACAGGTCCTCAGAGACTCATTTATCGGTGAGAACTCCAGGACATGCATGGTAAGTTTGATTAAACCCTCCTTCTCAAACGTCTGATTTGTTTAAGTTTACTTTTGCCTGTTTGCTCAGCTCTAATTGTGTTTGTTGCCTGCTCAGATCGCCACCATCTCTCCTGGTATGGCCTCCTGTGAGAACACGCTGAACACTCTGAGATATGCCAACAGGTGAGGGCATGGCCCTGTGTTGTGTGTCTATGAAACTCTCAAGAACTCTCGCCAATGTAGCTTCTAACTATTTTGAAGATATATTCAGTGTCTCTATTTACCAAAGTATTTACCAATGATTTGACATGCAAGTGCCGATGGGAAAAGGTCTCTTCTGATTGGCTGTGCTCTTCTCTCTCTGTTTTGCTGTTTTTCTCTGTTCTTTCTCGACTGTCTTCAGAGTAAAGGAGTTTGGGATTAGCCCCTCTGACATCCCCTTCTCTCAGGGGGGAGGAAGTCGCTCTGAACCCTCTCCTACCTATGAGTATGAGCACATGTCTATGCAGCTTCCCACCTTATTCTCAGTCAGATACACTGCAGCAGTGTTGGGGAGTAACTGAAAATAGTGATAAGTTACTAACTTCGTTCATCAGTAGCGTAGAGGTAGCCAAACGGTTTTCAAAATGTAGCGAAAAATGACTAAAACCATCATTCTACATTATTCTTTTTAAGTTGTATTGTATTGTAAACTAAACAGACTGAAACCATAATTAGTTTATCATTTAATAGGTGTTGGGACATTTAATTTTAATGAAACATTATGTTCTTTTATTCTCTGTTACAGTTCTGCTTAGAGATGACAAAAGTATCACTACCTCAATATTTGTTGCATATTGTCATATTTCACTGGTATTGCCATCAGTGTATAGTTTTTGTTTCATGAGAATTGTTCATTTCAGAGATTACTTCTAAAAAAGATACTAATTCATTTGATAAATTTGTTTGTATTGATATATGATAAACATAATAAATCTTAAATGCCTATTATTAGTAGTAGCTTGTAGCGTTGCATTCAGTATTTTACATTATGAGTGTAGCTTGGCTAGCAGTTTCAAAGGAGCTTCCCCAGCACTGCTCAGTAGATAACCAACATCCCATGTTGGCTTGTAGCTGATGCATGGAAATAAATATTCATGCACAGCAATGTATATAACCACAGTCCGTTTCATTTTTTTTTTTAGACACATTGGCTGCACTCACGTCTCACAGTAATGGTTGTGCTTGGTGTAATCATTTTTCATTTCCCCTCTGATCTGCTGTCATTTTATTTCTCTAACCCTGGGAATGTCTGGCATTTCTGTGGTGCTGTTGTCCTTCCTTCTCCTTTAGAAATAACAAATCAAATGAATGCTAATGCACATAAACGCTGTACATAATTAGTAGAAATGAGATGACACCATAAACAGTTATGTTAACGGCACAAATGACTGCAATATGTCTGGATTGATGAGGAGACTGATGTCTGCACTTTTGTTTCATAGTATAAGTAAAATAATCTGTTGTTCTTGTATGTAGATTTTGTCATACTATGCTAGTTAAAAGTGTGAATCTTTTGACTAACATTTTTTAAATAAATAAAATAAGGCTCCGCTTTAAAATAAGGTAAGAATTGTTCTACTAAAGACCCAGATTATATTGATTATATTGACCTGTGCATGGTGTCATTTAGGTCAGCAAGATTGCTCCAAAAACAACATCATAAATGCTTTCAATCTGTGCATTTAGAGTGAAGGAGCTGACCGTGGATCCCAATGCCGTGACGGAGGGAGTCCGCCCCAACGTTAACGTCATCAACCAGCTGGACATCATGGATGAGGATTGGGAGTTGGGTAACTCCCCTCAGAGAGATGACCTCAAACTGCTCTGTGAACAGAATGTAAAAACACATCTTTTCCTATTACTTACTCCACTTTAAAAATGCATGCACACGTCCTAAAAAGTGAAGCCAAAACATTTTGATATGTTTCTACAGTGGAAGGAAGTGGAGATCTGCCGTCCATGTTTTGTTCACAATCTATATCTGTAGTTCAAATCTTTAATTGTTTAATTTTAGTTACTATTCTTGCAATAAACATTACATATAAATACTTATAAATTACATATAAATACATATTAAATACATCAAATTTTAATTATTTTGTAAAAAAAATAACAATAATACAATACTGTTCAAAGGTTTTGAGGCACTAGATTTTTTTTGATAGAATAAAAATTGTGTATGTAAATGTGTATTAAAATATTTGTTTTCCCTGATGTAAAATGTGTATTTTCAGCATCATCACTCCACTCGCAGTGTCACATGATCCTTCAGAAATCATAAATAATATGCTGATTTGTTGCTAAAGAAACATTTCTTATCACATAATTCTTATCACGTAGTTTAATATTTTTGTGGAAACTGTTACAAATTTTGCAGTATTCTGTGATTTAATAGAAAGCTCAAAAGAACAGCATTTCTTTGAAATGCAAATCCTTAGTGACATTATGATAGTTGTTACTCCCACTTTGTGTCAATTTAATGTGTGTTTGCTGGGGAAAAATGATTCGTTTTTTTTAAAAGGAAGAAAAAATGTTAGTTCTGACCCCAGATATTTGTAAGGTTGTGTTAGACAGGCAATTGATTTGTGTTCTCAGTCTCCTTGTAGATGTTGTAGACCATAAACCATTAAGACTTTAAGCTTGTGTTTGAATATTGCCAGGAAGAGGAAGTCTCCCCTCAGCTCTTCACGTTCCACGAGGCAGTGTCTCAGCTGGTGGAGATGGAGGAGCAGGTTTTGGAGGACCACAGGGCTGTGTTTCAGGTGTTTGTTTTTAACGCTGCCGTCACACTAGAGCGTTTTTCACCAGCGTCTGGTGTTCTATTCTTACTTTATACTATGATAAGCTTCACCCCCAAAACTGAAAAGGGGATTTGCTAATGATGATGTTGGTACTGTTTGTGCTGACAGGAGTCTATCAGGTGGCTTGAGGACGAGAAGGTTCTCCTGGAGATGACTGAGGAGGTGGACTATGACGTGGACACCTATTCCTCTCAGCTCGAGCAGATTCTTGACCAGAAGATTGAGATCCTTGTTGAGCTCCGTGGTAATGAGTTTTCAGTTGCTCTTTTCATAAGCAGAGTTTGGTGTTCTGATGGAGTGGAGTATTAATGTATGCGTGTCTGCTTGTATTATCAGATAAAGTGAGGTCATTCCGTTCTGCGCTCCAAGAGGAGGAACAAGCCAGCAAGCAGATCAACCCCAAGCGACCCCGCGCGCTGTAACCTGGAACATGCTTGTGGAGGAACGACAAATACAAGAGTCCTGTAGGCTTCTTGATAGTATTCAGAAGTATTCTGAAGAAACTCTTTCCTAATTTCACATGTGAAATAAAGCGTTAGGTGATTAAAATCAGCAGAGGATAAATAAGGGGATTTTGCTCATCAATAAAACCCTTTATGAATGATTAAGATTCTGAGGAAAGTTTTAGATTTTTTTTTAATAGTATTGATTTTATTTATTTACTTTTTCATTGTAGGTAAAGGGTACAGACTTGTATCAGTCGATACTCATGTTCTACCCTTTGGGTTTTTGTGTTTTGTTGTACCACTGAAATCCTTCCTTCAAAGTTGTTTCTTAATTGTATGCATGAACACTCGACAATTGATTATCACTCCGTTCCCAGCATGACTTGGTTCATCTGCACTTTAAATAACCTTGTTTTTGGGGGTCCGTTTACCGTACTCGGCACGGTGTAGGTTTCTGTTGATTGGCTGTTTTACAGCATTTTACTCTTTCACATTGTCATTTCTTGAAGGCGTACTAATTGAAGTTTAAGATGTTCTCAAAGACGCATTTAATGCACTGAGAGAAAATGTTGAGGTTATGTGAATGAATGTGAGAATTGTCAGCAGTCATGTTAGTTTCGCTGGTTTCTCAAAGACCGCTGTCCTTTTTTCACATGATATTCTCTTTGCCGTCTCTCTCATCCGTTTATCTGTAGAATGCTTTTGTGCCATATCATGTTTCCTTGTGGAAAGGAAGTTAACAGTCCACTAAAACACTCTTCCCTTAGTGTTTTACTTTTTAAACTTCCCAACATTCTCACATCACCTATTAGGTTTTGTAAAGTGTATTAAATTACAGCAAGATTCTCATAACAAATAGGGAATATGACTTATTTGCTGCTGATGTTTTCAGTGTTGGCACCTCAACTCAGTGGTTGCTCAATAAAGAATGATTCAACAAAATTCTGCCTTTTTTTCCTGTTTCCTTAACTGTGATTTATTACCTTAGTAAAAATATAGGAGAGTTTACTTTAGTTGAGTTTGTGATAGATAGATAGATAGATAGATAGACAGACATATAGATGACAGGAGGAGAGATAAATGGATGGATAGACAGAAATTGATAGATTAGATTAACAGACAGACATAGATGGATAGATAGATATGGATGGATAGATGGATATACAGACATGGTTAGACAGAGAGATGGATGGATAGATAAACAGACAGAGATTGATAGACAGACATGTATGGATGGATAGGCAGACATGGATAGATTGAAAGACAGACAGAGATAAATGGATGGATTGATTAGATGAACAGACATGGATAGATAGATAAACAGACAGGCAGAGAGATGGATATATATATACAGATGTGGTTAGACAGATAGATGGATGGATAGGCAGACATGGGTAGATTGATATACAGGCAGAGAGAGATGGATAGATAGACAGAGATAGGTGGAGGAATAGACAAACAGATTGATAGATAAACCATTTGAGTGGATGGAGTTTCAAAGTTATTGTCATAGGGGGCGCTGTTTACTCATAATTCGATCCTGATACTCTGAAGTAAAAGGAAAGAAAAACGAGTGGACAATAGTTTATTTTGGGTACATAAACAAATATAAAAGCCCTAAACTAAACTGTATAAGTACCGCTACATTTCACTATTAGTAATAATAATAAAAAAAGCTTTTGCACACATTGCTGAAATTCATAAGAAACCTTACCAACTAATTTTTTACTTCATTTTTTGAAACCCATATTTAAATAATTAGTTTTAAAACTAAATGTAATTTAAGTTGTAAGTTGTATGCTTCTTTTATTTTGAAATGCGTGCTTCCGGAAGGTGTTGCCGTTGCGTTACTGAAGCGGTTTTCACGCCTCTGCATCTCATCCACGCCGTCAGTAAACGATCCTTCACCGGAGCGGCTTCCCGTTCATGCGAACTTGTGTTCGTCTTGGCATTTCCTCATCTAAATTATTTACACTTTATTTAAGAATTCAACTTTTGGCATCTCCAGTGTAATGCTGCGAGGAGAGAAGACGTCTTCACCACGTAAACAAAGGTACTGTTGTTCACAGCCTAACTTTATTAATCACGAAAAGATGTGTTTAATATCAATGTAATTACATACGTATTTCACATTAAAATATTGCCTGACACGTTTGACAGATCGCCATCAAGTTGACGACGTCACTCAAATTGTAATCAAGCTGACGTCATCATCCAGCAGAAAGATTTTAATGGGCTTTTACAGATCTCATAAATACAGTCAACTGGTGAGTACTTGATAAAACACACAAGACAAATGAATGCCACACTGCAATGCTCTGGTTTTATTAGATCTCAGTGAATCATTTCTCTTATCTTCCTGTCCTGCCCTTCTTATCTGCCCTTTTTCTTTATCAGGTGTATTTTTGGCTGGCATGTGTTGTTGAGCATAACAAATCGTATTAGTCACATGGCTTCTAAAATGTGTTTACTGTTTAATTATTTATGTCACATTTATAATATTGCCTGAAATAAAATGTATGTAAACTTTGATAGGGCTTGTGAAGGTCCTATCAAATTATAAAAAAATATATATTTTTATTATTATGACATTTTACTTTTTTCTTTCTTTTGTATTTTAAGAGGCTCCCATTAAAGTATAACAGCATGGTAGAATATCTGCTATATACACACACACAGTCATGTGAAAAAGAAAGTACACCCTTTTGAATTCTATGTTTTTTATGTATCAGGGCATAACAATAAATGAAAAACAAATCATCTGGTCCTTGGCAGGTCTTAAAATCGGATTAGAAATACCTCAGATGAACAACAACACATGACATGTTACACTGTCATTTAACTAAAACAAGGGCAAAATGTAGAAGCCGTGTGACAAACTAAGCACACCCTTCCATAGGCTAAGTAGCAGTCATGCGCTGCTAATCAAATACCTTTGATTAATTGATCATCAGCAAGTGTGACCAACTCTATAAAAGCAGTAGATTTGGCGGTTTTCTACATTCAAGAGTTACCAATCTTCCCAGGAGTGGACGTCCCAGCAAAAAGACCCAAACTCATACAGTGTAATACTCAGAGATATACCCAAGAATTACATCTCAGACTCCACAGGCCTCAGTTAACATGTTAAATGTTACAGTTCAATTGGAAAAAAACTGAACAAGTATGGCATGTTTGGAAGAGTTGCCAGGAGGAAGCTTCCTCTCATGGCAACACGGCTTAGGTTTGCAAAGTTGCATCTGAACAAGTTACAAGAATTTTGGATCAGTGTCTTTTGGGCAAACAAAACCAAAGTGTAGATGTTTGGCCTTAACTCCGAGCACCATGTTTGGTAAAGACCAAACACAGTCTATCAGCACAAACACCTCATGCTGTCCATCACACTGATGGAGGAGTGATGAGTTTTGGCTTGTTTTGCAGCAACAGGACCTGGGCACCTTGCAGTCATTGAGTCGACTATTAACTTCTCTGTATACCAAAGTACAGTAATACCTCAAGATACGAGCATAATCTGTTCCAGGGCGGAGCTCGTAACTTGAATTGCTCTTATCTAGAATCATGTTTTCTCATAAGAAATAGTAGAAAACAAATTAATCCGTTCCAGATCCGTAACAATGGGAAAAAAAAGTTTTTTTTATTGGTATAGACAGACACACACACACACAATTATGGTACATGTATACAGTTTTACGTAAGTTACGTAGTGTTCGTGTAAGGTCCGAAATCAAGTGTCTCCGTACCAACCCCCTCCTCCCTCCTCCGCACCTGCCGCTACTGTCTGTCTACTGTCCGTAAAAACGTATAATTAAAACCACATTTTATTTTATATCACACGAATCCTTATACTAAATTACCATAACTGAACTTAGTTTACGTATTTTTATCTATTATTCTATTATTGTTTTAATTTTTTTCGATTTGTTTTCTTCCCTTTTTTCTCCTGACTACCCTCACTTTCACTTGCCGCAGACCTTTTAACGAAATGCCTATCGAGGGAGATTTATTTCTGTCTCACATTCAAAATGAGTTAGGCACGTGTTGTCAAAAAGCGCCGAAGCGCGACCAGTAGACGATTTATCAGGGTGTTTCTTTTCAGCCACATAGCCATCACTTCCTTACTTTTACTTGTAGAAATGTTTTCCTCCGGTTCACCCTCCTCCTCCTCCTCACCACTGCTGAGCTCTTGCAACACCTGCGTATGTTCCATCGTCTCACAAAATAGAGAGAAAATCAGCTACTTGCGGACGATGCGTACAGCAGTCACCGAACATGTGAAGTGAACGTGCGTCGGCATCGGCGTCAGTACGTGCTCATATCTCGAGTATTTCGTATCTCGAACTGCCCGAAAGTCTTGCTCGTATCTTGGAATACTCGTATGTAGAGACGCTCGTATCTCCAGGTATTACTGTATTCTAGAGTGAAATGTGACGCCATCTGTCCGAGAGCTAAAGCTTAGCTGAAGTTGAGCAACAGGACAATTATCCCAAGCACACCAGCAAATCTACAACAGAATGGCTGAAAAAGAGAGTCAGTGTTGCACTGGCTCAGTCAAAGTCCAGACCTCAACCTGCGGGATCTTGAGGGAGCTGTACAGAAACAAATGCCTGCAAACCTCAAACTGAAGCAACTTTGTAAAGAAGAGCGGGACAAAACTCCTCCACAATGATCTGATACAGAAAACCAATAGTTCAAGTTATTTCTGCTATAGGTCGTTCTACAAGCTATTGAATTTTGTTAAATAAATAACGATACAGTTTAATATGTCATGTGTTGTTGTTTTTAAGTATAAAAAAGTATGTCCTCTGATATGTAAACCATGAAATTCAAAAGGCTCTGCTTTTTTCACATGACTATAATATCTTCTGTTGTCCCTGAGCAATACATTTAACTTTAGATTATTCCAGATCTTGGTGTCTCTTGCTCTTTGTATGGAAGTCATTTACTTAATGGCAGTTAACAATTACTCCACCCCACAAAAACATTTAGCTAATTATATTTAAATTCCTGTTTTCCAGTCGTGTCAGAGTCGTTCCATAATAACGTCTGCATTCTAATGGTTGTGTTCCCATAGATCTAATCCCATAAAGTCATTGTGGATCCGGGCACTCGGCACACCCACACAGATCCCTAGAGAAGCATGAGCTCAAACAAGAGACCTGTCCGGGCTCGGCCTGATTCTGACTCCACTTCCACCGTGGCCCGTGACCCGCCGGCAACGGGCGCAGAAGATTGCCCCGGCCTCCTGAGCAAGCTGATGGAGCTTCCCGTATCTCGTCTGTCCCGGCAGCAGCTGAAACGGCTGGAGGATCATCAGTACAGCAGTGCGGGACGGTCCCTCATGGAGTCCTTCATGCAGGGATACTGGTGCTGGCTGGTGAGCAAAGTGCCTCTCTGGATGGCGCCGAACCTCATCACTATAGTGGGACTCGCAACCAATATTATCACCACTCTGATACTGGTATACTACTGCCCTACTGCCACCGAACAGGTACTGCTTTAATGACTGCGTTACTTAACTAATCACTCTTTCAGTTAATTCCATTATTGGTTTAAACGTATCAACTACAAATCAACTAATTAATCTTATTTTCACCTACTAAAAGTGGTATAGTACTGGCTATCATCATCATATAGTTCAGTTTAAATGAGTTTAGCCGAATTTCTTTGTGGTTTTAATTATTATTTGTATTTTAATATCAATTTTAGTCTAATTATCCATATTTAGCAGCGGTCACCATTATGTCTTGATTATTTTTTTGTTGTAATTACGAGTATTTAGTAGGTTTTACAGTACTCACCAATGGCAAGTGTTTTTTTGTTTTGTTGCTAGTTTTAATGAGTTTTAGTCTAAATCTAAATATTTAGTAGTAATAATATACTTTTTAACTGAGTATTAAATAATTATTGCAGTGGTCATCATCAGGACATTGTCTTTTTGTTGATTTTAATATATTTATTTGGTCCACTTATGAATATTTAATAAGTATTACAGTAGTTGCCATAAGAATATGGTATTTTTAATGATTTATAATCAATTTTATTTCATTATGAATGCATTTAGCTTGTGTTACAGTGGTCACCGTCTTTCTTTTTTGTCCTTTCATGCCACGTTTTAGTTTCATTCCACTAATAAATGTTTTCTAGCTATTGATATACCATAGTCACCAGAGGGATGGTAATATTCATAATTACACTCAAACTGATATTAAGTAGCAATTGCAATAAAGTATTGGCTTTACTTTTTACCCTGCCTTACATGCAGTCTATGAAAGCCATAATTTAGTATATTCTGAGCACTACTGAAGAGATAATTGCTGTGGTCTGTTTAAACAGAACAGTAAGATACTGTGTATTGTCAGACCGCTTGTTCTATCAGCTGTAACAGTCTCCGTTTATCATATATAACGGTCTTATGAGTCCAGCTGCTATGGAAAACAACCACACACTTTCCATGTATCATTACTATTTATTAGGGATAAAAGAACAGCTTCAAGTATGTTGGTCATTGGTTCACAAAGTCAGTGAAAAGCATTTAAGTGGACAGATATTTAAGCCCGTTCTATTTCAATTTTGCCATCTTTTTCAGGCACCAACATGGGCATACTTAGCCTGTGCTTTGGGTCTGTTCATCTACCAATCATTGGATGCCATAGATGGGAAACAGGCACGACGAACCAATAGCAGCACACCACTTGGCGAGCTGTTTGACCATGGCTGTGACTCTCTATCTACAGGTTTGCTCACATTTGTGTATGCAAATACAGCCGGCTATCATTATAATTACATTCTGATACATTTCTTAGCATTACAAAACCAATATCTATAAAAAATATTATGGAAAATAACTTTTTATTTGAATAACTCTTTACAGAAAATGCATGTTTACATGTTACAGATAAGAGTATCTGTTATCAGAGGTGATTTTGTCAAAGTAATATCCACATTGCAGAAATTGTACAGTTCTAAGTTAATACAAATCATGCAGTTAGCTAACATCATATATTCACTTAAGCAGAAACAATCATTTCATGGATCTAATCTACAGTAATCCCTCTCTACTTCGCGGTTCAAGTTTTGCGGCCTCAGTGCATCGCGGATTTTTTAAAAATATTTATCGAAAAAAAAAAAGATATACCGCCATTTCGGCAGCCGTATTACGGAAAAAGCAGCGTTGCTTCATTGTGATGCGAGAGAAACGGTTTCCAGACAAAGGGAGAAACTCTCTCAGAGGCTTTGTACACACCCACGACACTCAGACAAGACACGTGATTGGTTCCCGGCGCGAAATCGACCAATCAGAGCACGAGTGGATGTATCCCGTGAGCTGATTGGCTGATCCTATTTCGCGGATTTTCACCTAATGTGGACCGGGGGTTCCAGTCCACGTTAACCGCGATAAACGAGGGATCATTGTACACTGTTTTGTCTTCCATTTCAAAAATTCAAATTGCAACTCTAAATGGATGGGCAGTGCAAACAACTATAATATACGTTGTAATGTTGTTTTCTGTCTTTCTCTGATGCAGTGTTTGTGATCCTGGGCACATGTATAGCAGTTCAGATGGGCACTCACCCTGATTGGATGTTTTTCTGTTGTTTTGTGGGCATCTTCATGTTTTATTGTGCCCACTGGCAGACATATGTTTCTGGAACACTGCGCTTTGGCATGTGAGTGAAAACTGTTCTTTTAATCATAATTCATGGCTTTAAATGACTTCACATTCAGTACATGAACATTTAGAATAGGGAACACTATTCACTATCAACTAGTTGCTCATTAGCATGCAGGTTACTTGCATATTGGCTGTTTATTAGTATGTATAAAGCTCATATTTATGCGTTATTCTGCATGACTATATTCTACATCCCTTAATCCTACCCAATACTTAAACACAACCACTTTAACAACATACTGTTAATAAACAGCACTATATTTTCCCACATATAACCCTCATATAGCCCTTGGGTTTTGGGCGTTTGTGCAAAGAAACCCGTGGTATAACCCGCACCTTTATATAACCTGCACCCATAGATTGATGAACTTTTTTGTGTAAGTTCACATTTCGAATTTCAAATGTTGCATAATCTAAAATGTTACCCAAATATTCTATTTGAACGGTCTGGTCTGCCCTTGGGAAACTGGGAGTTTTCAGACAGCTGCTGCACTGTTGATAAAGCACTACAGAAAGAAAGAAATATGCGAGATTGGAATGCGATTATTACTTAACTAACTTGATTTCCTCTTTTAATCTCTCTTTGCTCTCTGCTTGTGTAGAATTGATGTGACTGAGGTACAAATCTTCATTATAATCATGTACTTACTGGCTGCCATTGGAGGAACAGCTTTTTGGCAATCTGTGGTAATTTAAATCAACCTTAATTCTTTCACATTTTAGGTCAGATGATTAGAGAATATGATCAAGGACAAATGTGCTAAATCTATATATCATGGTCAGGATAACTCAGGCATGCTGCATGTGTTCAATGAAATGCTGAATCCCTATACGTTTTAAACATTAAAGGCCCGTAAACTATATTAGCGTCCGCACCAGTAGATGATATCGTTCTGTTTATTAGCACCTGCTACGGTTTTTTTCGAGCTCTTTAAGGTCTGGTGGATTCTGACACTATCAACGTTTTTATCATTCATCGGCTTGAAAAAATCGTTCTGAAAGTGATTCGAATGATATTGTTTCTCTGTACAGTTGTTGTTATAGTTGGTGTGGATTCTTTTGTTAAGAAGGATTTTTCTAACAATATAGTTATCGTTCTTGGTGTTAACGGGCCTTTACAGTTTAAAAAAACCCCTCATATAATAATGATAATGAAACGGCACATCAGAGATTTGTTTTTAATCTTTCAGATCCCTGTGATAAATATCCAGGCTAAAATTATACCAGCCCTTTTCACTCTTCTGGGGGCCATTTTCTCCTGCACAAACTACTTTAGAGTTATTTTCACAGGTGGAATGGGCAAAAATGGATCCACTATTGCAGTAAGTTAAAGTAAAAAAATAAAAATTATTATATATGTGAAAATGAATTTAATGCATAATGATAAACATTGTCTTTAATATTTTTCTGTTATTTAATCCTACAAGTAACCTTTATTTAATCAAAATAAAATGTGATGATTATTATTTTTTTAATTCAGGCATTTGTATTGTTTATTATACATCAAGTTGCACTAAATAAATACAAAATCTTGTTCCTTTGTAAAAATTGCTGTTTTCAACTGTGTATCAACTATTTTCTTTTTTATTAGGGTACAAGTGTTTTGTCTCCGTCCTTCCATATAGGAGTGGTCATCACTCTTGCTCTAATGATCTATAAGAAGTCATCGGTGCAGCTCTTTGAGAAACATCCCTGTCTGTACATCTTAGCATTTGGGTTTGTCTCTGCCAAACTCACCAACAGACTGGTGGTAAGATTATGAATGACATCCGTATACTGTTTATTTCTGCTTCATTAAATAAGTGCTATAATAAATTGTTCCTAACACATGTGAATAATACTGGCAGAATATTGATATACAGTACGTCTATCTGAACTTTTGGTCTGATTTTCTGCACATTTTAGCATAAATACTGGACATTGTTGTCCTTTAAACATTTGTCAAGCTCGGTGTGCATTAGTATCAGTTAATCTAAATCACTTCTGGTTTGTTTTCCAGGTTGCTCATATGACAAAAAGCGAAATGCAGCGTAATGACCTGGCCTTCACCGGACCAGCGCTGCTGTTTCTGAATCAGTACTTCAACAGTTTCATAAACGAGTACTGTCTTCTGTGGGTCGCACTGGTATGTTTAAGATCCATCTGAAAACATTGATTTTCCTTGCTTTTTTTTTAAATAAAGAGCTCAGTGTCATATGTAGACATACTTTTGAGTTTCATATTGCAAAGTTACTTCCACCATTCAGATACGGTCATGGTGTGACGTCACATTAAAGACAACAGGATATTAAAATGGACACTATTTACTTTCTTATTAAACTAATGCTAACCAATAGCCACTATTGCAATAACACGCACCTTTATATAACCCGCACCCGTATATAAACCGCACCCATAGATAGTGAAATTTCTTTGTGCAAGTTCACATTTCGAATTTTAAATGTTGCTCGCATGATGTCAATTGTCCATAACTGTTCAGGCTCGGTACACAGTGCTTGTGCACAAAATTCAAACAATAACAGAACAAACAAGTCAGAATCAGAAAAAAAAGAAAAAGCATCAGCACGTCCCTTAAGAAGCGTTTCTACAGGTGTTGATCATCGGATGAGATGAGAAAAGCCCGCCCTCATGGCAGCAAAGCTAATCACGTCTTCTTGCATGATTGACAGGTCAGACAGCCTATCAGCGCCACCTGTCAGAGCGATAGTACAAGCGGCAGAGACAACAACTATCGCAAGAAAGAAAATACCGCAAAAACCCCCTTGTGTCAAAAAACCTTATGTCCTTAGGGACGTAACAAATATATTGAAATATTATTACGTGTGAAAAATTCGGGATATAGCCCGCACCCTTATATAACCCGCGGGTTTTGTAAAATCTGGTGTAACCTGCGGGTTATATGCGGGAAAATACGGTAATCATATGGAAAATAAAATAGTATGAAAGTGTAGATCATGGTTCTTTAACTGGAGGAAGTGCATGATCATCACTTTTAACCTCGAAAAGCATACTTATTAAAAAAGCTCCAATGGTTTGCTGCTTTTAAGTTTGTCAAAAATGCAATTGCCATGCTTTACCTTTAGTCCTTCTTGTTCACAGGTGCTGTCAGCGTTTGATCTGGTGCGGTACTGCGTGAGTGTCTGCAACCAAATCGCCACACACTTAAACATCCGTGTCTTCAGCATCCAGCCTCCATCTCCATCCAGAGTTCAGCCAGACAGCAAAAACCACCACTAACCCCCCCCCACCCCGTTCCTCAAACACCTCCAGTAGGTCACGCACTTCAGTGAATGTAAAACACAGCTCACAGAGACCGAGCCTAAGTGGCTGCAGTTACAAACTTTGTGTTTGTGAAGAAAGGCTATTTTGAAGGCCTAAAGGGAATATTTAAAAGAATAGACATCCCACGGTTCTAAGTATCAGTTGTCAGTGTTACAATGTTAGATGACCAGTTTTGTTTTGCCATAGTTTGTTTGTAAGTCAAAGAATAGAAGATCTGCCACAGAGGCCACAACTATGAATGTTTAAAGTTGTTTTAATGTTTGTTTTTTGTTTTTGGCTTTTTGATTTGGCCAGCAGTGTATAATTTATTCCAGTAACGACCAACAATGCATCTGAATGTATTATTACAGAATGCTATAGGTATTAATTGTGAACTTTGCGGCCGTTCACTGCTCAATAAATTTAAACGACTTTAAACTTACACACCAGTACACATCACTGTTGCCAATACAAAGCTGTGCTGTGGTCGGAGGGGAGCAGAGATCTTCCAGAAAGGTAAGAGATAACACTGTGACATGAAAAACAAGCCACAGGTGTTTCCATCAATATTGCAGAAACATCAAGAATTTCATGTTTACTGCTAATTCAGCCTCTCATCTGACGTCATTCGGTTAGCTAATTTATTCACTATGTATCGTTTTTCTTTCTATACATGTGTTTGTAGTGTTTTGAAGGGAATTATTATTATTTAGGTATGCCTGTCACTAAATGATGATAACTTTTCCTAATAATAACTGGGGCCAAAAAGGTTGAGTTACACTGTACATATGTGAACCTTTAATAATAGATTATTAAAACCTAGAAATCGTGTTTGTGATTAAGTACTTTAGTTAATGTGATAACCTGTGCTAATTTATTTCTGTGCCTTTTTTGTCACTGTCGTTATACTCCTATGCACAGTAAAAGTTGGACTCAGCGATTTTGATATTTTTTTTTAGCCTCTCGTGTAAATCGTTTTTTGTTTGTAAGTAAATTGTTCATAGCATCAAACTCGATAAAGATGCATTTTCATATATCTGCTTGTTTTGAGTTCTCATACCAAAATCAGTTGTTAAATATATATTTTTTTACCTTCATGCCAATTTGTTTTAGAGGAAACTAGATTTTTGACACCTTATATTGCAAAACAATGGATATTAACCGTGCAGTTTTGTTTCGGGTGCTTCCAAGGGTAGAATATGAACGGAGTGGCCAAGCTCTATGTATGTTTCTCAAAAAAACGCGTTATTGTTTTGCATCTACCTCTGAGCAATTGCTTGTACATGTTGTTTTTATTCTTATCGGTGCGAGACTTAAATTGGAAATGTTTGAATCCTGTTGTGAATGTTATTTACGTGGGTTTCCGAGTATTTGTGTTTCTCTTTTGTTTCTTCTTTTTTTTTTTTAAAGCATCATCCGTTCACCGGGGCCGCGCTGAGGTCAACCAAAGTTGCAATACACACATAGAAAATGATGTCTGTTGCTGCAACTACATTTGCATACTTGTATTATTTGTACTTTGACCAGGATTTTGTTGTGTTGTTGATTTACAGCAACAACAAAAAAAACGTTTTAATAGATAAATGGTCGTGAAATAAAGATTATATTTATGTTAGCTTTTTTTTTATCACTGCCTCAAGTTTGTTTTAGTATTGTTCTTATACTTGCAAAAAACGTGGACATGTACCATAGTAGTACTATGGTATTCTTTGAATTTGAAGTTCCATGGAGTGCCATGCAAATGTTTTTTTGTTGTTGTTGTTTTTTTTGGAGCATCATAGTGTAAAAATAAATGGTAAAACATTAAAAACATGTAAATATAAAAGCAGCTATTGGCAATTATGTCTTCTGTGAGGGCTGTATTGTATCTCAATCACTGTGTTTTTAACATAGCAAGATATTTTAATAAGGCCCATTACACAAAAAGGATGACAACTGTAAAGGTAACCATAAAGATGACAAATAAAATTGTTCTAGATACAGTTGAGTTCACTTATCTCGACTCACGGTTAACTCGCAATCCTATTTTGTCGACGTTTTTGAAGTGGAACCGCCAAACTCCCTATTTGTCTTAGCATTTTCTCATCTATACATCGATTCTTTAATGTCGCCGAACCCTGATATCTCGAGCACAAAAGAGGGACATATTCGCCACTTCACATGGTTATCTCGTGACTAAGATCATACATAGTTCACTGCGTATGCGCTGAGTTCGCGTTGCACGTGGATCGCACGTGAATCTCCAGTGACGCTTATCTCACAGTGCCGCGCAGTCGCAGAAGAACTTCTGTTCTGACGCGTGCTCTGCTTTAGCGCCGCTGCAGATTGAAGAACCCGGTTATTAAAAGACGGGACGAAGCCGAATTTGTTGAGAAAGCACATTAGACAGGCAGAACGCAAGAAAGTATGCAATCTAGTACAGCATGATGACCTCACGAATATGTTGTGACTGTTTATGCTGTGAGCGAAATTGTGTTTGCAATGTTGGAGAATTTAATTAAAGGTTTGTATCGAGAATCGAAGCTGTTTTTTATTGTATGCTGGTAAATCTCTGCTGTTAGTTGGTGCACATATGCCTTTTGTTGTTAACAAACATATACAGTGTATGTACATTTTTATAGCATGCAGATTGCTTCATCAATTAAATTGCCATGTTGGCTGTTAGCTATCTCGATCATCGATTATCTCGATGCTTTTTTGCAACCCCCGAGGCCGTCGACATAACCGAATTCCACTGTATTATAGAATAGCAAACTCCACACCACAACGATAACTGAAGAACAATACCGTTGGAATCACTTTCAGAACGATAAGTTACACAGAATGACGCTGTGTGAACGCTAATATATTTAGCGTTTATGCTATCTTTATTGTTGTTCTTTGTAGAGAACGGGCCTTAATTCTAAATATCCAGTAAAAGTGATACCTGTGCTGGCTAAGCGAGTTGGAATGGTTGCTATGAAAAATTGGAACCAGATTTTTATCAAAATTGACCTCAAATAGGTCTAGCTCAGTCATTTTTAAAAAAATAGAGGATATGACAATAATAAGTTACTCATTTTGTCAGCACAGGTCACAAATATGCTCAATTTAATCATGCATGTAGTTGGAATTTCATAACCACTTTGGTATTTTATTAAACTTCAACTGTTTATTACTCTGCTTTTTGTAAATGAACAATGAGTATCTTTCAGCTACAGTCATACAGTATTTCATAAATGAATAATCTGCATTGTGGAGCTGCTAATGTGGGCCTTACTGCCCCCAAACCCTAACCAGTGTTTTGTGTGGCCTTTCAGACCACAGGAGACCTTTTAATCCAAATAAAATCCCTTCTCTTATTGTAAAATACTATAAAACTGTTGATTATAATCACCTTGAACAAACCTGAAACATTTCACACTATTACTGTTTTTACTGTATTTTTCATTAAATAAATTCAGCCTTGTTGAGCATAAGAGACTTTTTTTTTATCTTAATTATTCCAAACGTTAGCCCTCCTGTTTATAGGCACTGGCTTTCAGAGGCGACCGTGTGCAGAGGACACAGCGAGTGTATGTGCGCAGCGACCGTGAAGCTCTGAGCGCAGAAAGTGAAATCACGCTGAATGAATGTCAGCTGACTTTGGTCACAGGACTTTAGGGAGAGCATCTCTCAAAACACACCCGATCAGTGCCAGTCTTCAGATTCCACAGGCACCAGCCCGTTCTTGTTCAGTTTTGTTGTGCGTCCTCTCCTCGATGTGTTTACCTGTGTGTGGAACTTTCTATCTGTTGGGTTGATTTGACCTTTAAGCTCCATGTTTTATGTGTTAGTGATTCTTCTTCATGTTGGTGACCTCTGTAAGTGAATTTCTTCTGACCGGCCCTATGTGAGGGCAGTATGTGGTGGTTTCAGCAGGGGCTGTGCGCTCTACCAGTGGCTCTGGTCATCTGGTCATCCGCTACGTTGCTCATCTCTTATGCCACAGCGGTCGTGTTGGGCCATGCCGACCTGCTCCTTCCATACATAAGGTAAGATCCTGAAAGATTACTGCTTTTTCAGTTGTATACGTACCAGATGTCCATGAGGAGTCATGCATCATTTAAAGGGATAGTTCACTCAAAAATGTAAAGTCTGTTATAATTTACTCACCTTTAAGTTCCTCCAAACCTGTATGGATTTCTTTCTTCTGCTGAACACACAAGATATTTTGAAGAAATTGGGTAACCAAACTGTTGATGGGACCCATTGACTTTCATATGGAAACTTTGGAAGTGAATGGGGCCTCAACTGTTTGATTACCCATATTAGCTTTTTCAGCAGAAGTAAATTAATGGGCTGTTTAAAAATGCTGGGCTGTTTAGACCTGTGCCTGGGTCAAAAATGGACAAAAATATATATAAAAAAACGTTTTTTAAACCCAATGGTTGAGTCTAATTTTTTAACTAAACTAAAATTGGCACCGAAAACCCTAGAATAAATACCTGGAATGTATACAGTGAAACATTTAGCATTTTATAGTATAATATCACTTTTAAGATTTTAATAGCTCTAGATCAGAGACTTTCTATGAAACACCACTACTTCCAGATTTAGTCAACTGATTCAAAATCATCTGTGATACTGTGCGTTTATCTTTTCTTTTGTGTGTGTGTGTGTAGTGATACAGGCACTGAGGTTCCTGAACGCTGTGTGTTTGGCTTCATGCTGTCAATCTCAGCTTTCTTGGGTAATGTCATGCGTATTTTCCTCTGGAGTTCAGGATTTTTGCTTCACATTCCTGCCAAAGTGTTTTAGTGCAATAATTTATCTTGTTTTTTGGTTTTTACATTTTAAAATAACTTTTAATAATGTTCCTGTAGCTCAGTGCTTCTCATTTATTTTCTGTCACGCCCCCCCCCAGGAAGAAGTAAATATTTCGCTCCCCCCATTTTGGAACTTTCGCTTTATTGTTTCCATGGCGACGCGTCATGCTTGTCATGCTTGTCATACCGCAGTCACAAAAATAGATGCATCACATTCATTTAGTTTTTCCTTTTTTGTTCGAAATTTTTTGCTCCGTTATCAACTACCTGATATTCTCAGATATGCAGAAGTGAATGTGTTTTGTCGCTTAATTTTTATAATGAGTTCATTGATCTGTGATGCGCGACGGGCGCCGCTGTGTTTGTTTGCGCCGCAGTTCAGCGCGTCTTTTTCTGGATCAGTTCCAGATATCGCGTGAAAACACGTGTGAATTTAGCGGTTGATCACGTGACACATAAACACCGGTGTGATCATACACGTCAAAGGGTGAAGAGTTTGTTATTTGAACTTCATATCTGCTGCTCTTGTTCAGTGCAAGAAAACCTACTCCCTGGCACAAAAAACAAAACAAAAACATGTGGCCCACTATTTGAGAACCACTGCTGTAGCTGAAATGATACATATTTGAAAAATTGTGGTTAATTTAGTCAGTTATGGCTCCTTAGGTCTAGCATTCTGCCTGCTTTTAATTAGACGCAGAGCTAAAATAGTGTAAGATCACATTCATCTGAATTCATTATCTACAGAAATGCATGTGAATTACCTGCATCTGTTCAGTGTTTCTCTCTATTAATGTCGAAGCTGTGAGTTGAATTACAAAACCAGTGATATTACCCCCTCATTGCTGAGAAATATAATGTAGCAATTCAGTAATAAAGATATATTAAACTGGCTTGGAACTGCCTGTGCATTGAATGTTTTTTTTTTATTGCACACTTCCCACCCAATCATAGTACAGATCAATGAGTACTATACATGGGCGAGCAGAGGTAATTGTAAAAATGTTTGGCTTTTACTAAGTTCTTCAGGAAATATTACATTTATATTAGCATTACAACCTTTTTTGCAACCAAATCAGGCCAAAAAACAACAAACATGTAACTTCTAAAGGGGAGATTCCTGTTCAAAATGATTTTTCTGTCAAAAACTAAAACCAAAGATGTCAGTGTGGATATTTTGGGAGGATGTAGAGGACTACATCATTCCCACTCTCCCATGTGTTTTGGCAGGATTGGGCACCATGTATGTGCGATATAAACAAGTTCAAGCTTTAATTTCGGCCTCTGAGTCGGGCTTACAGCTGCTGAACTACACGGGCCTCCTGATGGGCATCTTCAGCGCTGTAGGGATATGTGTTGTGGCCAACTTCCAGGTGAAACCCACACTTTCATTCTATGGTCTGTCTTGTTTTTTAAGATTTTTTAAAGAATTTTTTTTCTTTCTTTTTTTTCAGAAAACAGACATGATATCCGTCCACCTTTTGGGGGCAGGGCTGACCTTCGGCTCTGGGACATTTTATATCCTGGTACAGAATGGCATGTCGTACCGCATGCAGCCACGTTTCCACGGCAGAGAAATTCTATGTGCGCGTATGGCTGTGGGATTGTGGACGCTCATAAGCATAATTGCACGTATCCTTTTTCTCAGTTTATGATTCTCTATATTCATTATAGACCAGTACTCTTACACCTGTTCTGCTTCTTTGACTTAATCTGTGTCAGTTTTCATATCTTCTGTGTTAGTGTATGATGACCTGCCTGGTGTGGATGTCGCTAATAAGACTCACTGGCAGCCAGGAGAGAGAGTAAGACAGATGATGTGCTTATTCAAATATGCTACCCATATGCGTAATGCACCTAGATGCTTATATTTGCCAAAATATGCAGTGTACAACAGACACAGGCCCAAAATGGTTAAATACTATGCTTTTAATTGTCTTACCCACAAATTATCGGTCAGGAAATGAGCAAAATGTAAGCAAATTGCACTATTTAAAAAGCCATTGCTTTTGGTAGAGTATGGGAAATTGTATGTGGAATGATGAAACACGAGTTGCATGGTGATGCTGTCTTTGAAAATCTGTTGATATATATATATATATGTATATAGCAATAAATGCATCTTTACCTCAGTGAAGCTTTGAGGAGTCAGTTGTGTGGGGATCCTTTTTAGCTGCTGGTATTGGGGAGATAGTTCACTGTGAAAACTCATTTAATGCTTTGGAATGCATGAGAATATTGCTTGCTTCCCACAAATGAAAGCTTATCTAAATGCTATCTGATATTATTTTTCAACAAGACAATTCTCCTGCCCAAACTGCAAAGACAACCTGGTCAGAGTCCAGACTTGAACCCTAATTCATATTTGGTCTCTCACATTAAACAGACATTTTTCAGCTACGCATGAACTGTTTGAAGCCATTAAGATTGGGTGGAACAACACCGACTCTTCTTCCTGTAAGAAGCTGTCAGCAAGTTGAGGAAGGTTACTCCGTGCTAAATTACTTAATCTGCAGTATTTGTGCAATTCTTGCTCATTTCCTGACCAGTGACTTGTGATTAAAATGGTTAATACCATTAAAATACCACTCAATATATTGTGCCCAGGAGTGTGTATAAAACTGCAGCTCTGCTAATGGATATGTGTAGAGAGAAATGTAAAATATACTGTGTTTTAGGGTTTTATACCGCACCTGGTCAGTGCTGTAGCAGAATGGTCTCTCGCATTCTCCTTCATCTGCTTTTTCTTCACGTACATACGTGATTTCCAGGTATGATCTTGTGGTTCACCAATACATAAGTTATTGTTATTTTGTCATCTTCTAATACAATTCATTCACACACACACTGCATGTAAAATTCTATGTATTACAGTTTTGCAAAGTTTGCCATCTGTCTAAACAAACCATGTTTTTGAGCAGAAAATCACTCTGCGGGTTCAGCCCGTACTTCAGAGTAACCATCTCTACGATTACCCTCGCTATGAAGAGAGAGGACACGCGCATCATGAAGAACACTCTCCTCTACTGGCTGGTATCATTTGACACACACCGACATTCACTGAAGATCTACTTCAAATCTCAATATTCCCAGAGAAACCGTTCATGTTCAAGAGAAGCTTTTGTAAGGGAGACTATTTATGCGTACGATATTCGGCATATCAGCGTAGTTACAACACAAATGTAAATTATGCAAAAGAATCACTTGAAGTGTTTTTTCCTTTTAATTTTAGAATAAACACACTTACTTTGACATCTTTCAGTGCTTTTACAGTCATTTCTTATAATATATACAGAGATGAATTGGTTTGTTGAATTTCATATCAGACTGTGTGGTTCTCATTTAAAATGCATTTTTTAATTCGCCATGTTTCCACTGGCTTAGTTTCTGTAACATTGAACCTTCTGATCAAAATGTTTCTAGCTGAAACAAGCCTTACATACATTAAATACAGCAGCTTATTACAAAACAATTACCCCCGACACATATCATTACCCCAACGCAAATGACAAACAGCAGTAAAACATACGAGAGCATAAATAAAAAAATAATCGGACATTTAATTCTATCTACAATCCTTAAAATTATTTAGCTACGAATTGATTTATTTCACACAAGATTTACAAGTTGGTTCTTTGGTGAGCGCTTCCACTAGTGTTTCTTGGCTTTCTCTTTCATCTTTTTCTGGTATTCAGCAATCTTTTTGTCAAAAAACCCTAGAAGAAAGGGAAAATATTAACTATAAAGATATTTAGAATTATAAATTTTTTCATTATTTAACTGCATTTTTTTATAAAATCACTTTTTTTTTACCTACCTTATTGCCTCTAGTTTTTTCAAAGAGTCTAGCAATTAGAGCTGCATTATTAATCGTTAAAATCTCTAAATGACAACGATTCTTCTGTCTATTAAACCTTTGAAAAAAATCACACCAGAACATTCAAACCTGCGTTTGTTCTGCCGCTGATCGAGAATGTACAGGTATGAAAACACTTTTCAACCACACAGTATTGTTATTTCTGTTACATATTTTCATGTTATTACAGAATTACTGGGATAAATGTTTATAGTTGGCAAACAAACACTGACGTCTATGGAAGAGATCAAAATACAGCAAATCACCTTTTGACATGACCTTGGTGCTTCGAATAATTATTGCATCGACAAATTACTTAAATTTATTTGTCATTGAATCACTCATTCAAGAGATTTGTTCAAAAATGCTGTAATGAAACAAGTGAAGTATTTATGAGCAGTGTTGTGTGTGTGTGTAACGCATTACAAGTAACTTGACGTACATAATCAGACAAAATATCTGAGTATATTCAAAGAAGTAACACAAGTTACTTTGTTTTTCCATTGACTGACAGTGCAGAGGCATTGTGTGCGCACTATTGTAGTTTTACAATAAATATGAGCAATCTCAGAATATTTTGCAAACCTACAATAGCTAAATATATTAAATTATACAAATATACTTTATGTATTTAATCTCACTAAAGTAAAAAAAATTAATTTAAATGAAAATCCTATTTGTGTTTAAGAAAAATAAATAAAAATGTATTTCTATTCTTCTAAAATCCAGAATAACAGCATTTTTTTTAACTGCACTTTCTACTGTACAGGAATGAATTTGCATTTCTTTCAGCCTGAGCATTATTCATTTCACTTTTGGTGTGAAAGGGCCTTTATGTTCATTTTTTTTTTGTCATTTAAAAACAAACAAGCAAGGGGAATAATGCAAAATTGTAATATATTACTTTTAAAAGTAACTTTCCCCAACACTGCTTATTAGTGAGTCACTGAATTATTCATTCAACCCGTTTTATTCATTCAAGCATTTTAAATAGATTTAAATAGATATTTTGTTTAGTAGTCTGAATCATGATCTCTGTTTGAAACCAAAAATTACGAATCCCAATTTATCCACAATCGTGCAGCTCTACTCAGTGTGACAAATATTCCATGTGGTCTCTCAATTAAATAATTGGTCATAATAATGATAAAAGAACTATCAATAACGTCATGCATGTCAAACTACAAATGTTCTGATCACTGGTAATAACAGTAAGCCAAACTCACCCGTGCCGTCCTGAGAGACGGGTCTCTGTTCCATTTCCTGAATGAAGAGGTCGAACATCTGCGTCTGCGCGAACTTCTTTACAAACCGTCGCGTATTTTTGGATTCTATAGCTTTACAGAAATTTGCTCGCTGGAACTCGCCCCGCTTGTCTCGGCCGTTCCGCACAATGTGTTTAGAGAAGTGGCCGACGGTTTTGATAAAGAATGGCAGGAAAGCTTCTGGGACCGCCCGATTCAACTCCTCAAGATCTGAAGTGATGAATGACACAAATACATCAGCTATTAGAATTATATACTTGGATAAAATAAAGCAGATTTCTACATTTGAGTAGATTATATGCGGTTGCAAGGGTTTTAATTGCAAGGATTTACATATAACCACATAGCAAAAATGTTGCTTTGAGGAAAAACACAGCGCTTGGCACTTGAGTAATAAGACATTGCAAATAGACAGCTTATTTTATAAGACAGCTTATATACGAAATCCAGACGGAGTTGTCTGTGTATGTAATTATTTGTATATAGTTATAGATGCAAATTTTAGTTAATTTAATAAACTATCAAATTTAGTTCTTTATTGTCTCTTATTGAATATAAAATCCAGTAATACCTCGGTTTACGAGTGACTTTGTATACGAGCAAATCGGTGTATGAGCATTGTATCGGAGTGCGAGAAAATGTTTCCCTCGCCCACACGCATTTTTTTGTGTGAAAAAGTCCTAACGCTCAGCATCTTCGCACGCATTTTTACTGGAAATATCCTAACGTCAGCCTCTCACAAAGACTATCACCCCTTAACTCGTTCATTCTCTCAGCGTCGCTCGGTTTGGTTGCATCATTCACCACAGTGATACTTTTATAAGTGATTTACAGCGGTTTTACCTCGTGTTGTTCACATTAATTGTGATCGCTATTGTTCACGTAGTGAAATATATACGTACAGTACAGCATATAGACAATGACCTCAAGATGAGTAAGAAAGAAGGAATGAAATTCTCCCTGTAAGCAGTAAAAGCCTCCTCTCGTCTCCTTCACGCCAGCAGCGACGCTACTCAAAGATAAAGTGCGCGTTACAGTAAACTGTCAAGTATTTTTAGAGTTTAATTGTCAAGTATTAATTAGTATTTATATGAGATCTTAATGGTTATAATTTTAACTGTAATTAATAGGGTAAAACCAAAAAAATATGGGGATATATGGTCATGTGGAACGAATCGAGTGATTTTTAGTGCATTCTTATGGGGAAAATTGTTTTGGAATTTTGAGTTACAAGCTCTTGGAACGAATTACACTCATAAACCGAGGTATTTCTGTAATTGCTATGCTTACAGATAACGATTTTTCTTACATGTGGCAAAAGATAATATAATTGGGGCTTGAGGTCTGGATCCCCCAGCAACGATATGAGCATTGAGAAAAAAAAAGCTTGCCTTAGGAAACTCAGAACTAAGAAAAGTTGCGTACTTGATTTCTCATTTTTGGCACTGAGTGCCTGCTTGATTTCTTCCTTGAGTTTGTGAGGTAATATTGTGTCCTCATCTCCCATCTGTTTGGAGAAACATTTCAACCACAGTCATCCATACTATATCCATCAGTCACTTTTCATAGCAACGTAATAAAAGATGTCCTCTATGATGAAAAGATGAACTTACACACTTGATAAATGTCTCCTTCCTGCCTTCTGATAAGTCAACAACAAGCAGCTGGAGGAGTAGATGAATTCATATGTCAGCTTGCAGGGTTTGAAATGAAAATCGCTTGCAATGTTTTAACAGCGTTAGGAGTCGGGTCTCTCACCTCAGTCTGGTCAGTGACCTGATCTACGAAGCGTTTCTGGACACCCAGCAGATATGGTGTGGGTGCCATGATAACGTCGATTAGGATCTCGGGGACGATGGAAATGAGCGTGTGCTGCCAGATGAATGGATGCAGGAGAACAGCCACTGCATGGATGACCTGAGACAGTGTCCTGCAGACACATTGAATGGGTTTGTTCAATGTTATACATGTAAATCAAAGCAATACCTAAAACCTGTGTGTGACTGTTTTAGTACCCAAGCTCATCAGCGATGAAGACGATCCTCCGCTCAAGCACAGTTGCAGCAAAAACCTTGAGCACTGCCTCATCTGACAGGCATTTGAACAAAGTTCTGAAATCTACATGTTCAAGCCAGGAGTCTGTTGGACGAGTCAAACTGATGATCTACAGAGAGATAAATATATACCGTACTTATTCGAGTATAAAGCGCAAAATTTTCTACCAAAAAAATAAATCAAAGTTAGGGATGCGCGTTATGCACGAGGGCTGGGCCGGGGTTTGTTTTGACAGCCGGTCCGTTGAGGGCGCCGGCGAACTGTGAGTTCGCGCTGCGCATTTTACAGGCTGCAGCCTCTCACTGTACGCGAGGGCGAAGAAGAAAAAAAAAAACAGTCCCCTCGCCGCTTCATTTCCTCGCCCACACGTTACGGAGAAGACAGGCATTTTTTGTTTTTTTGTGAAGACAGGCATTAGCAATAAAATGGACGGCACAGAAGACGACCTGCTGTGGAATTCAGACGCAGAAGAAACCGGAGAAACAGATGTTCCTGTCAACTGGGACACTGATGAAAAATTAACTCCAGAAGAATGGGAGCAACTCTTTAGTGTCTCTGATGAGGAATCTGACGTAAATATTTTTACCGGTAATTCTATTTCGGTATTGTATTCATTAATTTATGTTGTCAATAAATATATGTTATATAAGTTATATATCTTATATAAGTATATGTTATACAATAAATGTTTTTTATCATGGCTGCACGTGTTCAACAACGTTTTTTTGTCAATTACAATGCTTGGTGTAAAACAAAATTTTATACTGATTTTTATTCGAAAATTAGGGGTGCGCGTTATACACGTGTGCGCGATATACTCGAATAAATACGGTACTTAAGTGGATATTTAAGTGGATATTTTATTATAAAGATAGATAGATAGATAGATAGATAGATAGATAGATAGATAGATAGATAGATAGATAGATAGACAGATAGATAGACAGATATGTTACAGTAATGTAAGGTCTGTGCAGATCTCTTGAATGGAATGTCATATAGAAGATGTGCTGGAGGAGAAATTCAAGCAGAACCAAGTCAAGTTTGTACAAAGCATGAGGCCATACCTGCATGAAACAGCTTATCTTTGACTCTTTCCCCTGAGCTATTGCCTCAATTTCCTGCTGCTTTGACAGTGTGTTTGAGGATAACATGTCTTTGCCTGTCTGATTTTTTTGGAATTAGAGATGTATTACTTTACTCCTCTTTTAATAGACTGTAATTAACACTCTATGGTTTATTATTACTGGAAAAAGGTATGGAAAACCAACTTATATTCTCTTGCACAATTTTACACCCTCATTTAATGTCCTCCTCCTTTTGGTTGGAAATGATTGACTAATACAAGTTTTTAGTTTTTCACTGTTGACTCAACTGCTGAAAATACAGTGGAAATGGAAAGTGTAGCAGCTGTTGGTTAGCCCAACACTGCCTCCACATGTCATATCTCGCCAATGCCATTAGGGTGTGTGAGTCAATGTTCAGTCATCGACTAACATTATGGCAACAAAAAAATAAGTGGGGGTCACGTACAATAAAGCATGGCATAAGCCAAAAGCTAAACATAAGCTATAAACAAGTTTAAAAGCATTTTCCATAAAAATCAGCCTGTGTTCACCACGCTTCAAGCTTTTAAACAAAAACCCACTGACATTAGGACGGTGGAACCAGAAGCGCTAAAAATGTTGACTTGTTTTTGTGCAATTGTCTACAAAAGTGCATCCCTGCTTCATTCTATAAGGAGTCACTTTACATGAAATTGATACCCAAAGGAAAGATCTGTGATAGACGTGACTATAAAATTCTAGTCAAATTATAGTTTGATCTCTGGTTCTTACCTCAGTGCCTCTTTCTGGAATAAAGCTTTTGATATTAACAGTGTGTCCAGGGGCAGGAAACGCCGCCTCCCTCAGGCTCTGCATAAATGGGTAAATCATCGCCATGGAGATCTTTCTGCGTTGCTCCACCTCATCAAAAATCTAAAATATTAAATAGACAGATTAAACAATGCAGAGAATGCCAGGTTCAAGAAAAAGACCAAAAATAAAATATTATAATATATAAATATTATATATATCTTATAATATGAAATATTATAAGATATTATCACTGAGAGAAATCAGTTTAAATATTGAAAATAACAGGTGAAAAACCTAAAAATAAATAAATAAAAAAGTGACAGTGAAGACATTTATAATTTTGCAAAAGATTTCTATTCCCACAAAAATGTTACATAGCGCAACTATTTTCAACTGTTATATATATATATATATATATAAATAATTCTCATATGCTAATTTGATGCTCAATAAATGTATGTATTTGTGTGTGTTAACATAGAGCATGAAATTAGTATATGAGAATGATTTCTGAAGGATCATGTGACACTGAAGACTGGAGTAATGATGCTGAAAATTTAGCTTTACCATCACAGGAATAAATATAAATATATTTAAATATATTCAAATAGAAAACAATTCAAATGTAATACTATTTCACAACATTACTGTTTTACTGTGTTTTTGATCATATATATATATATTATTAAAGTATAAGCAACAACTAATTTCCAAACACCCACATGTCTTTTTCTTGTCTTTGATGTTTGTCCTGAACAAACAAACTAATTTCCACTCATGAGAGGGCATTCACCGAAAAAAAGTACCTGCACAAAGTTCAACTTAAACAAACAAAACATTCTTCAACAACTGAAGCATTAAAAACTGCTCAACCCATTTTCAGAGTGAACACAAGGTCAGAACAACAAATGGCAAATTTCTCAAATACAGATCAAAACAATGTACAAATACATTTACATTGCAAGTGCAGTAAATTAAAGTAAAGCTGTTTTACCTTGGAAAAGAGTCCAAAGCAGGCTAAATTACTGATGATACAGTAGGCCTCAGGCAGACGAGCACCCTTCCCATAGGGCTAAACAAGAAAAAAACAAAAATGAGCACAACATTAAGTTGCATATAAATGTTTTTGATCTTATTTGTATGTCTTCTCATGCATCACAAAAAAGAAAAAAAATTCAGAAGAAAATGTAAATGGTGCTTTCCCTGTTGCTATGTTGCTAGAGAGATGTGGGTGATTGTTAGCGGGTTGTTATGCAGATTTAACACTTAGGGTTAGGGATTTTGTAAGTGTGAGTAAAACCGTGTTTCAGCAAAAAAATTAAAAGGAAGCATGATTAATGAGTCCGGTCAAAATTTACCAGCAGCCTCCTACAGTATCCATTCTTTCTCGTCCCATCAACATCTGTAAGCACGAAAGAGAATGTTTCACTGTGAAATAGAGAAAAAGAGAGAAAATGAAACATGCATTTTCTGCCTCCATGCTGGAAGAAGTGATGTGCGCGGTCACAGTACCTGGGATATTCTGTTAAGGGTGCCCAGTTAACACCCTCCGGAAAGCAAAAGAGTGTGAGCGCCTTTAACGTCTTCTCCTCTTCCTCCCTCTGAAATCGCACCATTCCATCCTTCTGTTCTCATTACAGAGTGAAAAAGACTAAGTTAATATGCATCACCATTAATTCATATAGATCTGATTAATATCAGAATGACAATGAACGAGTTATATAAATGCATTTTCACACATTTCTACCATTAAGTTGTCATTTAATCTTAAGCTGCAATAAAAAAATAATTATTTATTGTAATATCTAATGGCAGTGTCTAACTTTAATTTTTCACTATAATTTTACTATATTAGATACTGAAAAAAAGAAAAAAGAAAAATATATAATGTATGTATATATGTATATATAATGTATATAATGTATATATATGTATAATTTCCCCCCAGTATTAAATATAGGTCTATCTCTTATAAAAAAAATAAAATGTGGGAATTTTATTAAGTATTAAAGTATTACAAAATAATTAAGCAAAGTAAAATTAAATTATGGATTGTATGATTGTATATATACATACAGTAATCCCTCGTTTATTGCAGTTAATGTGGACCGGAGCCCCCCGCGATAGGTGAAAATCCACAAAGTAGGATCAGCCAATCAGCACACGGGATACATCCACTCGTGCTCTCATTGGTCGATCTCGCGCCGGGAACCAATCATGTGTCTTGTCTGAGTGCCGTGGGCGTGTACAAAGCCTCTGAGAGAGTTTCTCTCTTTGTCTGGCATCCTCTGAAACCATTTCTCTCGCGCATCACGATGAAACAATGCTGCTTTCCGCAATAAGGCTGCCGATATGGCGGTATTTGTGAATGTTTAGTTTTTTATAAATATTTTTGAAAAACCCGCAATGCAATGAATTCGCCAAACTTGAACCGCGAAGTGGCGAGGGATTACTGTATATATATATATATATATATATATAGTATAACAATCCATAATAATCCAAATTTACTTAAGACAAAATCTGCTTATATTTTGTCCCAGAAATGCACTAATAACTAATCATAGTTGTTTATTCACGTTCTTAGCCAAAGATGTTAATTTTCACAACTAAAGTGCAAATTGTGCTTTCTTAAGGCATTGAATAAGCCTCCATGTGTCTGCATGCAGAGCGCACAGTTTGTCTGCATCACCTTAGGGAACTGATAGATGATCTGTGGCTCATATACCCCATCTTTAATCTTCTTAGGCCGAACCACCACCAGATACTCGAAGAAGAATTGCCCGCTAGCATAACGTTGCTCTTTTGCCTTTTCCTCCACGGGACAGAGCCCTGTGCTAGCAGGGAGATCTGGCTCCTTACTGGTTCCTACAAAAACACACGTGCGTTAGAGTCTGTGATATACTTACTAAGGCTCTTTTCAGAGGAAATACTACAAAAAACAACTGTTGGCAAAAAATGTGGCTCTTTAGAAACGGTCCTTGAACCGTCAACAAGTACAAACAAAATAGAGTTGAGAAAGACGGTTCCTTAACATTTCCTTCAGAGCACACAAAGCAGAAAGGAATACCACAGGAGTCCACTATGTCAGAAAATCTTGTTCTAGCTTGACTTGCCTCACCATAGAAACCCTGAATGTGCTTTTCTTTACACAACAGAACAATAACTTCTGCGCGTAACTGAAAAGACAAGATGCGCGTAAAAGGAACAGATTCCAATTGTGTGACCTTACTGACTTGGTCAACTTCCTCGTGACTTCATAAGTGAATTTTAAACGAACAACACATTACGAGCAAATCAAGTCAAAACCAGTTCGAAAGACTCTAGTTCTTTTGGGCATTTTGGCCTACTTCCACTAAAAGACTGGAGAATGAGTCATGATGAAATGTTTTGACAAGGCTGACTACTCTTATATGCAATATAAAGCAAATGACCACAGATAACATTTACAAAATGTGTTGTGCATTCCCTACAATTTCTTTTTAGCACATGCATAGTGAGTGATAACTGAATTGATTAAAAAGGAAATTAATGCTTCAATAACATTTCCTCACTGTCTTTGTTGACTTTCCCACGGAAGGACGTAAATAAGGTACTAAACCTCTTCATGGCTCCCATGTCTTGTTGATCTTCACCTGGAAGAAAGACACCTGAGAAACGACAGAACAGAACAGAACAACAATTAATCAGTTTCAGTCTCACTAAATTGTTCAGTAAAGGTTCCCAGAAATGCATTCACTTTTTCTAGCCTTTCTAAAGTGTAACTTGTCATTTCAACAAATGTAATTTATTCTTTCCTACATGACTGTTTTCAGAAGTTCCTCACCAGATAAACCTGCTTTTGTGACATTTAAAAATCTTTCCACATGCCAGCCAAATAACAGTAAAACAAATACTGTGTCCCTTATTCAATATATTGACAACAGCTATTCTGCCAGTTATTAAATTTAACTGACAAAATATCACATTTTGCTTTAAGCACAAAGTCTAGATAGATAGATAGATCATTTACATTGAAACTATTCTTATCATTTACATAATACAGACTCACTAAAGTATAGTGTGATTAAACTTACTCCGGTGTTTACGGGTGTTTGCCTTCTTCGTTCCTCTTCTTTTGACATTAGATAGAGTAGTTCCGTTCATGTTCAAATCTTTGCGTAAATATTTCTGTCGTGGTCTCACGGCAGTCTTTCCCACGGACGGCGCAAGATCACGGCACAACCGAGAATGAGAGTGAGGCGGCGAGCCAGCATAGTGTGTTCGCTGCTGATTCGCGAAACCCGAATCAATTGATGTTTTTAAAACCGTTGTTCATTCGAACCGTTTCGCAAAGCGTTCGTGAATCACTCGAGTCGAAGAGAGAAGTACAAACAAGCCTAATTTATAAAACGTAATCGAAAACATAGTGATAAGCAGTTTAATTTAAAATAATCATAAAAAATAAAACAGTGCGGGGACGTATGCGTAAAAACTACAGAGCACAAACTAACGTGTGAATCATTTTAGCTGATCTATTAAAATGAACTGTTCGAACGAACCGACTCTGAAGGGCAAATCGGAGAAGAATCAAACAGCGACTGAAGATTCACAGACTTTAGGGGGAGTTAAATGCGGTTAGGTCCATTGTGCAGTTATTTTAAACGCATTAATGTACAGTGTGGTTCAATACAAATAACATTTAACTGCAGTAGCCTACTTTTGGATGACATTGGTGGCATAATAACAGCGGTAATCATTCAAATGGCATTCGCTGCCTTCTTGCCAGGTGAGAGATTGTCCTTTCAGTAGCTTCACTTTATACTTTGGTATAGTAATCCACAAGAACAGTCTTAAAGGCATGTTTTTCCATCCCTTCGTTATTTACTTAGAAGTTATAGACTAATTGTATGTACTATATTGACCACAAGTGCTGTAAGCATTGACAGGTTCATAAG
Source organism: Rhodeus uyekii (assembly GCA_037043235.1). Classification (NCBI taxonomy): domain Eukaryota; kingdom Metazoa; phylum Chordata; class Actinopteri; order Cypriniformes; family Acheilognathidae; genus Rhodeus; species Rhodeus uyekii. The sequence goes on along the minus strand of JAWRVZ010000023.1, from coordinate 3,529,876 downwards.
CCTTAATGAGTATCAGTTCTGAAAACAGATTTATTGGACATATCAAAAGGAGACAGACCCCTTTACCACCCCAAACTGACCATTAAAGTCAAACAAATAAAAAAAGTGAAAGTCCCACCTTTGTTGGTCTCAATACCTCCATCTGAGAAACTTCGTCTCTTATCTATTTCTTCTTCTAGTCCTGGAGACCTTTCTGTTGGGCAAGATAGACAGATGATCTTTGTGCTTAGTGTTCAGAAGTGCCACTTCATCTCTTTTAGCCTTGCGGTCTGTTTACAAAGCTGACAACATTCAGCTAGGCAAAGAAAGGTGTGAAAACCGAGCGACTCACGTTCACGTCGATCACCTCTGAAAGAAGAAAACAATCTCCTCCTGAAAACACTTTCCCCCTCATCCAAAGACAGTCTAGCTATAGCAGTCAAAGAGACAAATGAAAAGATCAGGAATCCTTTCTTGAACATGTTATGCGAGAATATTGGGATTTGGATCACCTTTTACTACTAATATCATACATATTAATAAAAAATGAAGCATATTATGATTTTTAAAATTTATTTAATTTCATAAACTCTACTTACTCTTAGAACGCACAGAGGAGAACATCAATGTTCTCCTGGAGGATGTCATTGTGTCACCTACAAAAAACACGTATACACTTATTCAATAGGTTACCTTAGTGCAATAGCTATTTATTATCTATTATCTAGGTAACATAAAGCAATAAAATTCATTGCAATTTAGCTAAAAATATTTCAGAGAACCGTGCCTTATGTTAAGGCCGTCGTTCCTCAAACGTGAGAAACTTCTATTTTCTTTTCCCAAGGACCAAGGTCATAGTCCTTAGGGACCTTAAGCAAATATTAACTCAGTACTTCATCGCAACACACCCTCTACTGCAGGTGTGCAGAGATCACATGATTAACCTCATACGAGCTCCATCGCTCCCAGCTACAATAAACACCAAATCTTGTTTTTGATGCCTGATATTACATTTATAAAATACTCCATATTCCTATTTTACAACAGTTCTTATGCCCCAGTTGTAGAGGAGGAAGCTTAACAAAATTAGATGGCATGTACATTTACACCTTTTCTCCATAAATACTGCAAACCTTCGCACACTTCTAAGGCGATGTTACCACAGGAAGTATCAGACATGTGGTGGTTTTGTTGTAGAGACTGTTTGTTGCAGAAAGTATGTTGTCAGGGCTTCATACATGCCATAGACCCACTTGCACTTGTTAAAACAAGCTGCATGAGTGTAGTTTTGTATAAATTATTTGCAAAATAATAATGTAATGTAAAAGAAAAAATCTGTAAAAACCTACATTGGAGTAATACATCAGTAAAAACCTGTTAAATGGTTAATTGAAAGTGAAAATTAGGTTAGACTTTATTTTAAGCTACGTTGTTACATTGTACTTGCTCAGAGTAATATTAATTAACTACATTAGCTGGTTATGGTTTTCGTTCGGTTTAGGGTTATTCACGGGTAATTGTGCATAATTTACTATAGTAAATACATGAAGTAGTGTCACCTTAAAATAAAGTGTTACCAAAAATAATTTGACTATTAATCAAGCAATACATCGAAGTTTAGTGAAATTCTCTCAAAAAAATAAGTACTTTTTACTTCCACTTATGCATTCAATTGAACAAAAGTGACAGTAAAGACATTTCAAATATTTCTATTTCAAATTAATGCTGATTATTTGAACTTTCTATTCATTAACCCCTGAAATAATAAAATATATACAATTTCCACTCAACAAAAAGGTCAGCTGTCAACATTGATAATAATATATTTCACAAAAATCAGCATATTAGAATGATTTCTGAAGAATCATGTGACAGTGATGAGTAATGATGCTGAAAATTCACAGGAATAAATGACATTTTAAAAAAAAAAGCACGGTTGATGGTGTGTGAATTAAGGCACATAGACAAGTAAATAAATTATATAGTCTTTAATGACAAACTCAGACAATAATCCACAAACAAAACGGTGCTGTCAAACATCTGTCTTGTCATTGTTTACTTCCGGGTTCCCAATGTGTTCTCCCAGTGTCATCCCATTCACCTGTCTCATGAGCTGTGTCTTGTTCCCTCAATGATTCCCCTGTGTATATCTACTCTGTGTTTCATCCATTCTTTGTCGGATCTCATTAGTGTGATATTGTGTTGTACTCTCCTGAGTTTACTTAATAAAACGTTTATTCCTGTAAATTCTCCCTCGTTTCCACACCCTTCTTGATATACAACTGTGACAGGTGCAGCACATCAAACAGACCAAGACTGAGGGAAAACACATGGATTATATACACCGGGGATGAATGACAAGACTTGGGAATGAGACAAGACTAACCAGGTTGATGACAAAAGATGACAATAGGAGAAAACATGGGTAAGCAGGAAGAAAACAAAGACATGACAGATGTGTGACAAATATATTAAAGCAAAATAATCATAATTCACAATATTAGTTTTTACTGTATTTTTGTTCACATAAAACCAAACATTTGAACAGTGGTGAATATTTTATCATAAAATATTGTTAATATATATATTTTTTAATTTATTGAATATATAGTCACAAAAACTGCCTGAAACATTGTCACTGTATTATTACTTATGTAAATTATTTAATAATAATTAAATTGACTAATTCATAAGTACATTTGCTTTGTATCAAGTTCTGTCCTGGTAAAGCTCATGTTTATTCCCAACAAGAATCCCCATCCTCTCCCATACATTTATTGCAATGTTTTTGTGTAAGACGTGGCCGTTAGTATACTCTGGGTCTTTTTTTAGCTTACTGTATTCCCCACAGGATGACCTCAGGTCAGCAGTAGGTCTTCCTGTTGCCCCAGTGACTCCGTCTCAGCAGTTATGTGGGAATATTTTGAGGATGCACTTTGTGACTTTTATATGTGGCGGTTGTTCAAACTTGGTGTAGATTTGGACTTTAAGGAACTCATTTATCTTATTTCAGATTCAGACAGTGGCATCTCTGTTGTTAGGTGCCATAATTTCAGTGTAGTTCAGAAATATTCCTCCATTCCCCTTTTTCCCAAGATTTCCTATTATAATAGAACTTTGCCTAATCTCTTATGTCTATATAAAGTTGTTTGGACAAATGAAGGTCCTGGTTTTCTATCCTTTATGGCTCAGATCAGAACTGAATAGACAGGGGTTGTGCTGATTTCTGGGAAAGAGATCCTATCCTCTTTCTTGACTCCTACTTCAAACATCAATCATTAACTCTTCCATTCATTCACCACTCATTCTCACTCTCTCATTATTCAAAATTAAAGGCCATCCATCATGTAATGAATGTGGTGGGGCAATATATGACATCTGAACTTTTTGCACGGCACAGCTGTTTTTATCTTGTATCTCTTCTCCAGCTAACAGGGAACATTCTCAGAACTTTGGCAAGGATCAAAGTTCTTAAAGCGATGAACAAACATTCTTCCAGTAACATTCATAGAATACTTTTTCAAAGTTATCTGTTCTTTAATAAAGTTCCCAAACTTAAGCAAATAAAAAAAAAAGCCTACTATTCATACATTTGATCATGTAATGGTTTTCTGAAAGGAAAGTAGCGACTCCAGTCTGATTGATTCTGAATTTCGTTACAGAGGGTTTCAGAGAAGATTCAGGAATAACGTTTTCATAACTTAATGGGAACATTAGCAAAACGTTCTTAAAACATATTTTTGTTAGCTGGTCAACATTGAACTCAAACCATATTTTATACCTTTTTCCAGTTGTTTGTCTCTTTTATCAACATAAAAATCTGATTTGTCAAAAAAAAAAGCAGAATTTATTTATTTATTTTATGACAGCCTATAATTTGTATTTATGACAGTGATACTGAACTGTTGAAGGGGGGGGGGGGGGGGGGTCAATACTCCGCTGAACTGTTGATGGGGGGGGGGGAGCAATACTCCGCTGAACTGTTGACAGGGGGGGGATATCGGCAAAGCTAAGCTCAGCTTCTGACGGGGAAGTAAAACACACCTCCTCACCGGCAAAGCTACAGCACCACAGCCGCTTGCAGCCACTCAATTCCGCTACGTAAATTTGAAATAATATACAGTAATACCTCGGTTTACGAGCGACTTGGTATACGAGCAAATCGGTGTACGAGCATGGAGGGTCGAATCGTGTACGAGCATTGTATCGGTGTACGAGAAAAAATTTCCCTCACCCATGCGCAGTTTTGCGTCGAAAAGATCCCTTTATCACCCCTTAATTCGTTCATTCTCTCAGTGTCTCTCAAAATGGGTGCATCATTCACCACAGTGCATTATTTTATAAGTTGTTGTGAATATGATTAAAACTTTATTAATGGAGCATGTTACCAACACCACACATTGCATACTAATGAGGCTCACGTGTGTTCTCAGTACAACGCACCCGATGACGTTCTTAAAGGGCCATACACTTTTAGAGAACAGCATACTATAACAGTTATAACTCTGTACAGATCATATACATAAGTGATTTACAGCGGTTTTACCTCGTGTTGTTGCATTAGTTGTGATCGCTATTCTTCACGTTGTAATATCGTTACAAATGTTGAAGGAACTAGTTAATCTGATGTTTTCAATAAGTGTTAAATTAACAGTCTTGTCACTTTAAGAGGGCGGGGTTTCAGTCGGCGCTAGAGAGAGTTGAGTTCTGAGGGATTAGAGAGAGAGAGCTCCGAAGCAGAGATAGTTTTGATTCTTCTGTTATGTACAGCATGGGTTGAAGCCAGAACCGCAATCCGATAGTTTTCAATAAAATCTCCGAATGAGAAGGAACCTTTTCTACAACGTCAGGACATTATGAATATCTGATGATGTCGTTCGGGCTGGCCAATAGTCATCTTCCAAGATATGCTTAGCAGACAGTGTACATTGCATTAAATTTATTCATTGTTAATTACTCCAATTCCCTCAAAGACCACATCCAACATATTCATACAGATCTACAAAACCTGATTGCTCATCAGCTTTAAGCCAAGGCAAATTTCTTTCTTTGGATATGATTTTGTCTTTCTTTGGATATGAAATAAGCTCAGACAGAATCGCTATGGCTGACAATAAAATGCAAGTCGTATTGAAGTCGCCACAACCGACCACAACCAAAGACATATGACATGTTCATAGGGTTTGCTAATTTCTATAGATGCTTCATCAGAAGCTACACCACAGTGGCAGCACCCCTGATATCCATGACAAAAAAGGGGATAAACGACTGTCATGGTCCTCAGCAGCCTACAGATCCTTCCAAGACCTCAAGAACCGTTTTACCACTGCCTCTATTTTGCACCGTCCCAAGCGTGAATTCATTGTTGAAGTGGACGCATCTAACAATGGCATCGGAGCAATCCTCTCTTAACGTGATTGTATGATTTACTTTTGCCTCTCACATCAACTGAACAAAACTATGATGTCAGGAATCATAAACTCCAAGCCATGAAAGCGGCTTTGGAGGAGTGGTGGGATTGGCCTGAGGGGGCCAAACATCCATTCCTTGTCTACACATATATCTACGCATTGCAAAAAGACTCAATCCCAGAGAAGGCAGTGGACCACTATTCTTTACTAGATTCAAAGGAGGTAAAATTGGGTCAAAGAACACCAAGGTTGACGCCTTCTTGAGAACATGAATTCTCTCAGCTACTTCAATCTGTTGAACCCATCATCCCATCCACCCTCATTCTTGCTCCAGTACAATGGGATATCACAACAGAAATATCAGACGCTCAACGATCAGACCTATCTCTACCAGAATGCCCACCCAGCCGTACATGCGTACCAATCTCCTAAGAGAACCCACAGATCTTCCGGCAGATTGCTGGTTGCAGAGAAGTAAAACCATTAAGCACATGTTCCTCTTCAGTGAGTCCTGAGGGTACAGAAGGAACAAGCTGATCGTCACCGTCATCCCAATCCCAACTACCTCCCCGGCCAATGAGTCTGGCCCGGCCATTCTGGCTGAGGCTGTGTGCAATAAACTCAGTCCAGGGCGTTCAGTTGATCCAAGCTTTTGTGGTTCCTCCCACTTACCGCAAGAGGCCTCCATCTCCCGATTATTGACCTCGCTGTTCTGACTACATTTCCCATAACCCTGTACCTGTTCCTCATCACATGGACTATCTATTCAGCTCTCTCCCTCTGGTGCCTTGTGAAGTTTTGTTTTGCCTGGATGACATTTCTGAGTGGGTTTCCCTGTTTATCTTGTGTATAACCCTGGAGTGTTTCCCTTGTTATTCGCCTGTCTCAACCCTGTGCCTGCACCTTGACTACGCTTCTGGATTGTCTTGGATGTATCTCTTGTTGTTGTGTTTAACCCTGGCCTGTTTGTATTCTTCTAAATACGTAAAAATCCTGCAAATTTTCATGATTAATATCTAATATTTCATAGGAATTTATTTCCATATTATCTCCTAAAGTGATAAATGAACATGCTTTGTCTTAATGTCCTCTACAGAGGTCATGTATGAAATCAATGCCGTTTTGTAATAGAAAGTCAGATTTTGATTTATGACTAATTGGAAATTTGTCAGATTTAAATGATAATGCACTACAGTTGACAGGGTCCTATGAGGATATTTAGAGGCCCTGTAAAATTTGTAGCATGTCACCATTGGCTTTCTGAACGTACGCAGAACCGGACTTACAAGTGCAATATCTAGGGCTGTTTACAAAACAGACATTGGTACTGGCACGATTCAGGTCCGACTGATATCGAGCTTTTCAAGTGGATATAAATGCATATGGATTTTACTCAGAACAGAACTGTAAACCAAGACACAATGTGAGTTTGAGAAGTGCTTTAGATTGAAGCGGTAATGTCAGTCAGCAGACAAGCATCGACACGTGTGCGGTACACACCCTTACCTTAAACCAGGTTATTTAATGAGAGTTTCTCCTTTCTGTTCAGGAGGGCTGTTGTTCAGCACGGTCAAGAAAGACAGGTCAAATTTTTATCGCTGTGTTTAAAGATCCTGCTTGTAACAGGACATAATTCATACATTTATAACCCTGTGTTGTTTTTCTGTCATTTTCATAAATTCTTATTTAATAAATTCATAGATTCTTTTACAATTACCTCTCAGGTCTAGAAGACCATAACGTTTAGACTACTCCCCTAAACACACAGTTTACCTGAACACACACAACCCAGAACCAACCTCTAGAGGGCAATATAGTACTATATGAGTTACTTTACGTATTTCCATAGTTTTGAATATTGTAAAGTAACAAGCTTTTGATATAAATGGACATACTGGCAAGAATTTTGTAAAAAAATATATTTTCTGGGATCATGCAACGTAACGTAAACTCTCAGTTTTGAACTTCCAGTGCATCAACACTAACATTTTGGGATAGTTCACCCAAACATTTAAAACCTGTCATCATTTAGTCATAAGTTGTTCCAAACTGTACGAGTTTCTTTCTTCTGTTTAACAGAAAAGAAGATATTTTGAAAATTGTTGGTAACCAAACAGTTGCTGGTGCCCATTGACTTCCATATTGAAAAAAAAAGTAAAATACTATGAAAGTCAATTGGGACCAGCAACTGTTTGGTTAACAACATTATGTTCTACAGATGAACTATCTCTTTAAAAGGAAGTTGTTTAATTTGTGGTGTTCTCACCACAGAAAATGTGTGTGTGTGTGTGTGTGTGTGTGTTTATATGTTTTGCATTTATGGAGAAACTGTCTGTTGAAAGACTTGAGTTTCCTGAGTTACAGGAAGAACTGAAGTCAAACAAGCAAAGTTACTGATCCAGTGGATTTATAAAAACATTAAAAAAATATACATAAAAGCTTTAGAAACTAAGTTTTACTTATAGATGACTTTCACCACAAGATTCTTGTTAAAATCTTTGTATGTATGTATATATATATATATATATATATATAACATTAACCTTAAGGAAATGCATAGAAAACCTCTATTGAATATATATAATATTTAAAAACAAACAATTACTGCTTCTACATTTTTTTGGTTTTTCAATAGAGGCTTGCTATTCATTTCCTTAATGTTTCCTGTTTATCAGTTTCAAACACATCTTGCTAACTTACAATAGCTTTCATGCTGTGAATTGATATCTAACAGGTGTTTCTAGAAAATGAAAGCAAGCGTTACGGGACATCAAAGGATATCACACTCATCTGGCAGGACAGAAACACAACGTGTTCAAGGTGACTTACCTTGCACACTCGCTCCTGTTCCTCTGATTTGTAGCTTGAGAAGGTTGGAAATCTTTGGCTTGGATTTGATTAAATATTCACCACATCACCTCAGTGCGTTAGCATATAGTTCCACAGTAAAAGACGTCCCATGCCGGTCTACCTGCTGAACCAGTTTCTTTTATTTCTATTTTTTTCTTCTATTTACTTTCCCACCTGGAACTAGTCATCTCTTCACTACCATGTGATTCTTTTCTCTGCCTTTGTCCTTACTCAGTCACTATACAATTGGATTGTGTGGGTTTGCCTTGGTGCAGGAGTCTTGAATCGCTTGCCGCTTCTGCTTTCATTTCATTTCAATTTATTTAGAGGAAGTGTTCATGTAACCGAAGTGGACTGACATACAGCAGTAAGGGGATTTCCTCATTTCAAACACTGATCCTTATCAGGCCTTTCTGTTACAGGTGTATCATGAACAGAAATAAACTTCTACCACATAAAGTCTGTTCACAGAGTTTGAGATTATAAAAATATTGCCATCATTAATTGTGATAGTTCATGGTTTTATTTGTAATTATAAAATGAGCACATCTTCATTAGCACACTGGTTTACAATACACAGCAAATGCCGTTCTCATGTTTTGCTGAATCATTAATAATTACCACATGCTTACTAAGCATTTCCATCTACACTACTCCATTTAATGGGTTAATTTTCCAAAACAGTGAATGTGAAATGAAAATCAATCTCTTTTAAATGCAACCATTCAAAATAAATAATGAAATTAAATATTAACCAACATTAAAGAACCATGAAAATTTGTTGATAGATTATTGAAATATAATTTCAGAATGTACTTTAAAGCAGTGTAATTTTTACTTTTTATTATAATTTTTTTGCTTTTTATTTATTAATAATTTAAAAATAATAATCTTTCATTTTTATATGTTTAGTTTTCATGTTAATTTTAGTTTGTAGTAAAATAATTCATAATTTCATTCTGTGCTTTATGTAAGTTTTTTTTTAATTAAATGTATTCTTATTTCAAAATTTTGTTTTTATTTCCAGTTAATAATTTTAGTGCTTCAACTTAAACATTACATTGTATTGCCATTTTTTGCGATATTTACATTTTTTGTTTAGTTTAAGTTCTCAACTAATATTTTTATTTTATTTCTTCTTTATTTCAATTAATAGAATAGTTTTAGTTAATACCCTCACTTCAAGTAAATATTTGACATCAAAGGGGTTTGACTGGTAAACAAGTTTGGGAATAACTGCTCTAAATAAACAATAGCTGACAAAGACAATCAGATCAAATGATTACGATTAAGCACTTTGAGAAATATTCATATGGCTGTACTAGCCTCAGCTGTAAAGAGTGACATTTCTTTCAGCTCAGGGTGAAAGTATGGAGTAACAATATGATGTCTGAGTGCATTTCGGTGTCTTCTCTGCTCCTGGAGTTCTTGCCTGAAGGTTGGAAAAACAAAATATCTATGCATCACCCGCTTTGAATGTCTGAAACCGAAACTGCTCCAACAGAATAACTGTTTACCTGTTCTGATTAATCTTGTTTTCCCACTGTAACTTTTGCTTCTCTTTATTGACACTGTTAAAAGCAGAAGTTTTAAAGCAAACCGTGTAAGTGCAATGAGTCTCACCACACACATTTTCACTTTCAATAACATTTGACCTGTGGTCTATTCTTATCTATGAATTCTAATCCATTGGCTGAGCAAATTTACCTACTAAAATGTTGTATGATAAGCATGTTTTTAATAACTCCTGTGGTTTACATTTACAGATATTAAATTTGTAGATAAGATGAGTAAATAATAAACAACGCCACTTACAGCGAAACTTTCTCTTCTGTCTTTTCCTGTAGCTTGTGGGGATTTTGAGCTGCTCGCAATGCTTGAGTGTAGAGAGACGCTACATCAGCTGGGACAGGACCAAAAACAGACAATCCGTGAGTGGGAGACAGAGCACAACAGTGCAAAAAAAATCATATATTTACATGTTTTAATGCTGATCTTTAACAAAACTCAAAATTTAAACAACATTGTGGATTATTATTTTGGATGATTATTAGTTTTACAACAAAATAAAAAAGTTAAAATATTGTAATTCAATAATCTGTGCATTGGAGGGTTAAATTAATGATTTAATAAAGTGTTTTAAAGTATTAAAGGGATAGTTCTGTCATCATTTACGATGAGAATGTTGGTAACCAAACAGTTGATGGCCCTACTGACATTCATAGTATAGAGAAAACAAAAGTAGTAAAATTCTATGAAAGTCAATGGGCACCAGCAACTGTTTGGTTACTAACCTTCCTCAAAATACTTTCTTTTGTGTTCAACAGATGAAAGAAACACATGCAGGTTTACAACAAGAAGGCAAATAAATGACAGAATGTTTTATTGTTGGATGGACTATACCTTTATTACCTTTCTTTAATTATTAAATACAGTGGAACCCACTCGACCTCGTTTAAGTCGCCAACCTGGTTATGTTGACATTTTTTGAATTGGAACTGCCAAACTCCCTATTTTTCTTAGCATTTTCTCATCGGTTATGTCGATTCTTTTATGTCGCCGAACCCTAATATCTCAAGCACAAAAGAGGGACAAAGTCGCCATTTTACATGGGTTATCTCGATCCCCGTGACTAATGATAGTACCGAGTTCACTGTGGATGCGCTGAGTTTGCATTGCACGTGCATCAGTCCGTATGGTCGCTCACTTCAATGATGCTTCACTCACTCTTGCGGCGCAGTGCCGTGCAGCCGCGAAACCATAGTAACCGCGCGTGCAATATTGTGTCAGAGCGAAATGACTGTGTTATGAGCGAATGTGATTATGTGTGTTGTGACTGTGTTTACGCTGTGAGTGAAATTGTGTTTGCAATGTTGGGGAATATAATTAAAGGTTTGTATCGAGAATCAAAGGTGTTTTTTATCGTATACTGGTAAATCTTGCACGGGCTGTCAGAGTGGTTGACAACTTCCCAGATGTTAAATGGAAATAAAAGAAAACTCGAGGCGATAGATGGGTTTCATACCAGCACACTCTTTTCAAACATGTAAAAAGCGTAAGTACAAACCAGGAAAAAGAAAACACTCTGACAAACATCACAAATAAAAGAAGGAAAATAGTAGATTATGCTATATAATAGTCAGCGGTAGAGCGGCCATCTCTCTCCTCACTCTAAAACACTCTCCTCCCCGCACGCGCTCACACCAGAACAGCGCTCACACAACAGCATAAGCCGTCTTAAAGGTATATTCCCAACATAAACATAAAGTAGCCGTTACAATCTCTGCTGTTAGTTGGTGCACATATGTCTTTTGTTGTTAGCAAACATATACAGTGTATGTACATTTTTATAGCATGCCGATCGCTTCATCAAACAAATCGCCATATTGGCTTTTGGTTATCTCGACGCTTTTTTGCAACCCCCGAGGCCGTCGACATAACCGGGTTTCACTGTACAATGTAGGGAAAAAGCTTGAAGATGAGGGAGATAACGCAAACAGTATTATAATGATCATTTTCAGATAAATAGGAAGAACTTCCTAAATTTCCAAAATCCACACTGACACTATAATGACAATATTGAAGACAAGGAAGCTACCGAGTCGGTCACATGAAAGTAAACAAGATGATTCTGATGACCCTATTAACAAGAATGGACGGAGACTGAGGGAGAACACAGGGAATACACTCAGGGGATCATTACAGAGATGAGACACAGCTGACAAGACTAATAAGGTGATTAATGACACAACATTTTATAATAAATACATTTTCTCACCTGACCTTATTTCCATTTCAACCGGAGGATCTACAGCATCAGGCAGGGACTTAAACAAATGAAAAATGTAAATATATTTAAGCCAACCTAGCATATAGACATCTTAATTGCATTAAATTGTTTTAAGAATATGACGCTGGATCTCGTCTGACCAGTACAAGCTGCAGTAGATTATTCTGATGAACATGCTCCTCTGCTGTCTGAGGGTCCTTCAACTGCATCTTCTCCCATTGATTCTCTCTCTCTAGCAACTGCTCCAAATATGCCTGTTTGATTAAACACATAGGACAAAAATATGTATTACATATTATGTAATGTATTTACATAAATATATTTGTGTGTATTGTTCATGTTAATATATTTCAATTGTTCAGAATGTAACATTTTTCATTTACCCCTAATGTATTTTAAGATTGGAAATGTATTTTCTTCACCCTTAAAGTACATTTTATAATATATTTTGCATTTAAAGGTTTGAACAAAATCGATTTATAACATATACTTAGAATTAACTTGAAATGTATTCAGATGGGAAAATAGTAATATAAAAATAAAATTGGATGTTAATGTTTAAATTCAAACCACTGTGTAAAAAGCTTTTGTTTAATTATTACATTTAGTAACTGGTCAGTTGCAGAACAAAGTAGGTTTAAAGGAAGTGAAAAGAGAACAGTAACGGGGTCTGGTAGTATTGTGGTTGTAATGACATACTATATATACATAGGAAGGTTAAAAAAGCTTAACCCGTGAAAGAAACATTGTAAGAATTGTGAAAGAAACTCAGTAGCGGCCTCTGACTGTAAATTTAGGAAGGGCAGATTGTGGATCTCAGTAATAATTTAGGATACACATTTTGCTAGCTTTATATTGTAATAGCTGAACATATCCAGAACACTTTTGGCAGATGTTACGTTATTCAGCCTGAGGATTGGAACTAACTTAATGTAGTAGAATTTATTGCTTCCAAATGTTGTTTTAAAATATTACAAGCTGTGGAGAGAATCCAGTGAGAAATTGCAAGCTATATCTGTTCTCAAAACTCAACAGAACTATAAAAGGCTATTTACATTAGCACCTTTAAACTAAAGGATTTATACTTATATTAATTTCATACACTAATCGACATAGAAAGAACAGACATGCCAACTAGTTACTGACCTCATGAAGGCTAATACACACATCCAAAGCAGATTTACATCGTCTTTGTCTGGACTAGACCGAGGTTTATGTAAAGTAATGTGAAAACAAGCTGGGCAGCCAGAAATCTGCCCAAAGGCTCTCAATTAGATCCCACTGCAGTTCCATTTTTCACCACAAATTTACACTGGAAAATTGTGGGGCGCTGAAGAGCCGGAAAGGACTCAGGATCAAACTGCCCTACTTTGGTGTCATAATACATGCCTGCTTCAATCTTAATATATCCTGCTCACTTTCTGACTTAAAATCATTACTTGTTGCAGAATGCTGAACACATTTACAATTTATTATTGATTCAGTTTATATAAAGGTCTATTTTTGGATGAATATTTTGGTTACAGACGAGTCACGGTTGTAATTACTCAATAAACATTCAATTATTATGTGTGACAGGGATTAGAGCACCTTGAACACCTCTAGTAGTTTCCTGCGCAGTGTTTCAGTGATGGGTGGATGCTGGGTAATCTGATGCACCAGCAGCACGTCGGGGCACTCCAAAACCGGTTGTTTCCGGATGGAACAAGACTTCACGGCTTTCTCCTTTAACTCGAGACTACAACCAAGAGTGGTTCCAAAAGGGGGGCCTGGAGTCTTCTTCTAAGAACCAGAGATGGAAACAAATCATTCACACTAAACTGCATACTCAAACACATTTCCAAACATGTTTGGGAGCAAACAAGGGATCTTTGATATGGATTTGTTTTGACAATATAAAACATACTGGTTTGTGCCAAAGCAGGTCCAAAGTTTACACTGAAAAGAAAGTGTCCATTTAAGGTAGAACCACTAAAGATTACAAATTACCTCAGATGCAGGGAATAACTCCCATTTCCTGGATTTGAGGTTGGTGGGAATGATCTCCTCATCTTGGCTGGATGAGAGCCACTGAGCGCTGATTTCTGGGCAGGGTCTTAGCAGAGTGATACCAAATGATTCTGAAGAGAAATCAATGCAGAGTACCTGAGATACTTTACTTGCTGTGTTTATGCAAACTTGCCATAAACATCATTTCAAATGTATTATTGCTGACACTACAGACTCTATAGGTGACATTATGCACAGAATGAATGGAAACTGTCTTCACCTTGTGAGTCTGGTAGTGGGTCAGTGAGAACGGCGATAGAAGAGTCAAGGTAAGCCTTCTGTAGGAGATCTTCCACAGCTTGAGCTCTCAGCAGTTCTGTGGCTGAACCGTCCTCATGCACCACAAACAACCTCAAAATCACATGCGAAGAAAAAATAGCATATTTATTCAGCTTTAAACTACCGGTAGTCAGGTTTTCGTTCCTCACTTGGAATGCAATTAAAATGCAATGTGTTAAATTAAATACACTGCTGTTCAAATATTTGGGGATTACAAGATCTCTCTTGTGTTCACCAAGGCTGCATTTATTTGATCAAAAAGATAGTAAAAATTGTAGTATTGTAAAATATTACAATTCAAAATAACTATATAAAATATAATTTAAAGTGTAATTTGTTCCTGCGATTCAAAGCTGAATTTTCAGCATCATTACTCCAGTTTTCAGTGTCACATGATCCTTTAGAAATACTTCAAGAAACATTTCTTATTATTAACATTTAAAAAGGCTGCTTGATATTTTTATAAAAAGTATATTTTTTGCAGTATTCAAATGTATTTGAAATTATAAACGTCTTTACTGTCTTTACTTTTCTTTCCAAAGAAATCTTATTTATATTTTATATATATATATTTATTATTAATGGCTAAAGACTAGTCATGAAACTAGAACAGCTGTGTAGGAAATCATGGACTATTGAGATATATATATATATATATATATATATATATATATATATATATATCTCAATATATATATATATATCTCAATAGTCCATGATTTCCTACACAGCTGTTCTAGTTTCATGACTAGTCTTTAGCCATTAATAATCTCTAAGAATATCTGCTTGTCTTTAAAGGGATAGTTCATCCAAAGATGAAAATCCTGTCATCATTTACACACTCTCATGTTGTTGTAAACCTGCATGAAGTTATTTCTTCTATTGAACATAAAGAAAGATATTTTAGTAAACTGTTTGGTTACCAAGATTCGTCAAAATATCTTCTTTTGTTTTCACAGAAGAAAGAACGTCATGCAGGTTTATAACAACTTGAGACAGAGTAAAATAAATGATGACAGGATTTTCAGTTTTGGGCAGACTATCTCTTTAATTGTAAGTGTTATTGTTTTTTTTGTTTTTTGAGGGACTCACCTGGGTGGGTGTGTTTCAGAGCCAGCATTCTGTTGGAGTTCTGTTTTTGTCTCTTTTATTTCTGATCCATTAGTCGTGATGGTGATCTCACTATCTGCATTGACCTGCACACAGCATTAACATGTTCTGGGTTTTTATTCAGGATGACTAGGATACAGTCTGTTAAAAATTATAGATTTTTTTCTTCCATAATTCATAATGAAACTGCAATAAAATATTAATATTATACATGTATACATCAAATAGATTAAAAAATATGTTACAATGGATAAATGATCGAATCGAATGTCGAATGTCTTTCTTTTAGACTCTTCAATAAAGTCCCCATTCTCAGACACGTTAGAACCATATATAAAGGGCCAGTCACACAGCCGATCACACACGAATCACTCACAAATCACGCACAGATTGGGTTTGTGCTTTCTTGTGTGTTGAGAAATTGACCAAAGTATTCCACGAACATTCAACGCACGCCCAACGCATGAATCAACGGAGCGCGTCCAAACACGCACGCTTCGCGAACATTCCACGTACAAGCACTTTCAGAATCCACATTGTCAGTGTATGTCAGTGGAATGAAAGTGATATGTGCGCGGTTCATGCGTGATATGAAGGTGGGGCGTCATTGGACGTACGTGGACGTGCGCGGTTTGTTTTGGTGTCTCTCTCGACCCTTTCACCCCCCCGGTTCGTTGGATTCGCCAAAGAATGAGACACGATGTCCGGTAATAAAAGTAACTTACAGATTTATTTACTTAAGAGAATCAGAAATTGCCTTTGCTGAGCTCAGGATTACAGGACTACCACAAACATGACATCTGGGCAGTCCAGGAATGTCTTACAAAGCGCAAACAACATTATTTATATTCTTGATCTCCCTTGAGTCCACCTCTCCATACAGTGACTGTTGCCCGGCAGATTTCTTCATCTGTTACTTCATAACAATCAGTGTTATCAGGTTGATTCCTTCATCCCAGGTTACTCCATACTAATCAGCAGTCTGCACAGAACAGAAAACAAGAACCCCCTTTCCCCGTCTCCTGCTAACTGTATCTTTTCTGGTGAACAGATAGCTTAGACAGCCACAGCCCTGGCATTGTTCCTCGTTCAATCAAGAAAGATTAGTTACAAAACATTAACTTCGTGATGGAATCAGGAATGAACACTTCAGCACAATTGGAACCCTTTAAACTGTCATTCCCTTCAGTTTACAGTATTCAAGCAGGCCAAACACACATATACCGTATTTTCCGCACTATAAGGCGCACCCAAAAGACGTGATTTTGGTCAAAAACCGGATACGCGCCTTATAGTCCGGTGCGCCTTGTATGTGGACTGAGTTCCAAAATCTATAAAATTGTTTTTGGGTGATTTTGATAAGCGCTCAGCTTGATTGACTGTCGGACCATTTCACACTGACACAGTGATAAACCAATCACAGAACATTATGTAATACCATATGCTTACCTCCTGAAATCTGACTCCCTGTCACTCTGCGCTTCCTGGAGCATATTCCCTTATCAATCCATGTTTTCACACAGCAAACACCCAGAACGCGCAAGCGGGGTAAAGTTAGTTTTGTTTTTTATATTCCTCACACATTCAGCATAAAATGGCAATAACTCTAAAAGGACTCACTCAAAAAAAAAATCTTAACAATGTATACTTATGGATACATATGTCTTAATGTTTCACAAGCTTCTTTTTCGTTATTTCCGCTAGATATAACGAGAAAGGAGCCGTAAAAACCGTCTGAATATGAGTTTCACCTGAAAAGCTTGTCTCTTTGCCGAGATGTGATTAAGGGACCGTGGGAAAAGTGCAATTTTCTTATGGAGAAAGCTATTGGTAAAAGAATGGTAAATTTGGAGACAGACAGGTTTAAACGTTGTCCACTGTGTCACTTTAATGAATGCCACTGGTCTCATGTCTACACACACTTAAATTATAGCAGAAATCGAAAAGAACTTGCACTTTTCCCACGGTCCCTTACGCACAGCTCATCAAAGAGCAAGCTTTCTCGCGAAACTCACATTCAGACGGGCTTTACGGCTCAGTGCTCGTTATATACAGCCAAAAAATGAAATGGAAGCTTGTGAAACATTAAGATATATTTCCTTTTTGTGATAAGGTTGTTAAGATTTTTTTTGTCTGAGTCGTTTTGGAGTTATTGCCATTTATCGTTGAATGTGTGACATATCGAAAACAAAACTAACTTTACCCCGCTGAACGAGCACAGGTTTTGAGTACTTAAATTAATACAAAGAAAACAAAATAATGTGTATAAAGGATGTGAGATGGATTGAAACTGTAAACTTCCTGAGCTTTGTCAGGATGAGAGATAAAGACACCAGCAAAACTGTTGATTTTCTTGAATAGCAGGAACTAAGCATAACTGAACTTAGCTTTCGTTTTTTTTTATACTTTTCTATTTTATATCATTGTTTTAATTTGTTTCGATTTGTATTCTTTATTTTTTATCACTTTTCATGCTTTTTTCGTTTAGTAAGAACTGTAATTTTCTTCAATAGCAGGAACTAAGCATAACTGAACTTAGCTTTCGTTTTTTTTTTACTTTTCTATTTTATATCATTGTTTTAATTTTTTTTCGATTTGTATTCTTTATTTGATCACTTTTCATGCTTTTTTTCGTTTAGTAAAAACTGTAATTTTCTTGAATAGCAGGAACTAAGCATAACTGAACTTAGCTTTCGTTTTTTTTGTACTTTTCTATTTTATATTGTTGTTTTGATTTTTTTCGATTTGTATTTGTTACTTTTGATCACTTTCCTTACCTTTTTTCGCCTGATTACCCTAACTTTCACTTTCACTTTCACTTGGCGCAGACCTTTTGACGAAATATCTGTGGAGGGACATCTGCTTCTCCTTTATCCACAACAACAGAAGCCTCTCCATCTCATCATTTATATTCGAACACAACTTCAATATAATCCTCACGCCCTTGGAAGGATTTACATTCTTGATAACATCGTTCTGCTTTAGGATGGTACAGATCGTGGATGTACTGCGATCATAAGTGTGTGCTAGATCTCTCACGCGGCACCGCGCTCATATTTATCCACAATTTCATGCTTCATTTCCATTGTCATCATGCGTTGTTTCTTCTTTTCACTACCATCCTTACTACTTACTTTCTTAGAATTCGTCGCTATTATGAAGAATAATGCACAACATAGAGAGAAAAATATCTACCGTATTCGCGGATGACTCGTACAAGTCAGTGAACACATGAAGTGAACGAATGTCGGCGTCGGCCTCAGTACTCTAATATTTACTCCTATATAGAAGCAAAAATCTGCCCGAAGGCTTGCTCATATCTTGGAATACTCATATGTAGAGTCGCTCTACAGGAAAGCTGCATCTTCCAGGTGCTGCACACTGCCATGTGCTTCTGTCTAATCAAGACACCAGGAAAATTGCCAAGCTGTTCAATTCAGACACAGAAGATGATGACTTTGATTGATTAAAACAATGTGAGTGTATTGGTATACAGTAGAATAAAGTTCAGTAAAACTCACTGTTTTGCTTCCATTACCTTTTTGTAGACCATATGTTTTACCGTGCGCCTTATAATGCGGTGCGCCTTGTGTACGGACTAAGTACAAAAATAGAGCGGCAGTTGAGACTGCGCCTTATAATGCGGTGCGCCTTATGGTGCGGAAAATACGGTACATAGATAATAACACACTATGATCAATATATAAATTATTCAGAAACATGAAAAACATTTAATCCCTCAGGTTTCGAACCAGTTCCGACGCATAAGCACTGACGGCCGACGCGTGTCCTGCACATAGTCACGCATACTCGACGCATAAACTACACACACCGACTCATTTATAACGCACACCAACGCACAAATTTTTTTGAACCGTTCAAAACTCAAAATCACGCACAAACCTCCATCGACGCACATCCATTTACAATCACTGACGGTCCACGTTCGTTCCACCGACGAATTACGCATACGACGCACACTCGGCGCAGAAATGAAAATCTGTGCATAATTCGTGCGTGATTCATGCGTTTCAGCTGTGTGACTGGCCCTTAAGAGAGGAATCTCTTAAAGTGAGCCACAACATAATGTAACCATAACCATAACATATAAATATTTTTGTTATACACATTTTCAGATTTCATGACCTTTGCACTGGTCCTTTTTCCTCCTGTATTTACTTTAGGCTTAGAAAATAGAGGATGCCAGATTAAAAGAGGAGGAGCAATCCAAAAAGATCCAAAGAAAGAAAAAGGAGGAAAAGCAAAACCAAATATATATATACACATATAGAAATGTTCCAAATTTAAAATGAATATGATATCAGATAAAAAATGTGAGACATTTTAAGTTTACTATAGACATTATGATGGAAAGTACTTGAAAGTAGTTCCCCTCAGGGTCCGTCACGTGACAGAGGACATCTGCTCTGTGGTTCATCACATATTGGCCTAGTGGGTCTTTCTCTGTTCCTTCTTTAGACTGATGAGATGTGTACACCGCCCCACCATCCTGATCAATATGGAGGACACCACCATCATGAGGATAAATCTACATTAAAGTGACAGAGGGAAGATTTACAAATAATGTTCACTCATATATCTCAAACATATTCCTCCATTCATCTTCTTACTTTATATGAGCCATGAGCAGTTGCGCTGATTGAAGTGCCATCCCCGAAAAGAACATCACATGTTCCTTTCTCACAGTTCATTATTACCGTTGCATAATCAGCTTTCTCCACCCTAACCAGTTTTTCTCCTGAAATCAGATTTTAAAAACTTACTTACTGTCAACAGTTGATTTGATTTGTGATAATACAGCATGAAGACTCTTGCACCTGAGAGCAGATGTTGTTGCTCTCCCTGCTGGTAGAATGTGGTCATACGTGTCCCATCAGCGTGTTCTACTATCACGGTTCCATCTTTCTTCAACACAGACAACACTTTGTCCTCTCTTGTGACCACAACCTATACATAATACATTTTTATTACAACAATCCTCTACTGACATTAAAGAAGATGTCGGTTTTGATTTGACGTGGCACTCACTGTCCCACTGAAGGGATCTGTTGCATGATAGGCCAGTATCGGCTGCACTTCGACTTCCTTCCCTGCTACAGAGGCAACTCTGAGGCCAGAGGGGGTGGTGGTGGTCCAAGAGCCTCCAGTAACCTCAAAATAGTTTTTGGGTTTTTCATTTTCTGGAGAGATTTTCTGCTCATCATCTATATTTACCTTAGAATCAGCCTTGCCTGTCAATAAAAAAACATTTCATTCATATACACTACTGTTTGAAAGTCTGGGATCGGGAAGATTTTTTTCTTTCTTTAAAGCAATGAATACTTTTATTCAGCAAGGATGCATTAAATTGATCATATATATATATATATATATATATATATATATATATATATATATATATATATATATATATATATATATATATATATATATATATATTGCTGAATAAAAGTAATCATTGCTTTAAAGAAAGAAAGAAGAAATCTTATTGATTTCTTAGTATTATCAATGTTAAAATGTTATAAAGGATTTATGTTTCAAATAAATGTTTTTTTAAGTCATTAATGTATACAATGTATCATGGTTTTCAACATTGATAATAATACAAAACATTTCTTGAGCTACAAATCAGCATTTTAAAATTTAAAAAAGATCATGTGACTGATGACTGGAGTAATGATGCTGAAAATTCAGCTTTGAATCACAGGAATAAATTTGATTTTTTAATATATATTAAAATATGAAACAGTTATATTAAATTGTAATAATATTTAATACTATTACTGTTTTAGTTTATCAAATAAATGCAGCCTTGGTGAGCCTACCTTTCTTGTCTTTAGTGTCTTTGGTGTCCACTGTCAGCTCCGCCTCCTTTAAGGGCGTTTTTAAAAGAAGCACACACACTGGTCCAGAGTCTGGACTCGTACTGACTGTACCGTCTGCAAACAGCACCTGAGACATACACACATAAACATCTACTGTATGCTTCCTCTGAGGTTATGATTTCATTAAGGGTGTGCGTTTTGTGCCATCTTATCTGTAAGAAATATGTGGCAGAAATAGTGTATTTTGATGTGCAGCCGTGTATATATGTGAATACCTCAGTGGATCCATCTCTCTTGTGTTTGATGACAGTCCCTGTGCTGGTGATGATCCTAGAGACCTCAGTATGTATACTGAAGTCTGGGGTCAGGTCTGAACTAGACCGTACATTATAAAATCTCTGTCGTATCAGAAGAGATCGGACACAAGATTTCCCATCTAAAAACACAGATAAGACTTTCAGCTGCTCTCTGTGCCTTGAAACAGAGGGAAGCTATAAAAAAAACAGGGTAGGCATATCCTTCAAGCCCAGGAAAATAGTCATTTATAGATCGTTTACTAAATTAATTTTCATGACAAGTCATTGTTTTTTACAAAGTTTTTGCAAAGATTAATATAAACTACAAAAATTAAATGTATTGTAGGGGTCGATCCTGCTGTGCAATTCGTTTTATTGAGTTATTTAACATTTATGGTAAAAGAAAACGACGGTAATATGATTCCTTCTATTATTTATTATATTAAGAAATAAGTTAGAGACAAGAAAATGTACTGCATCAAAAGAATGAACCTTATGGTGCATGAATTGTATGTACTCTAGGTATTTATATACAGTATATATAAAAAAGAAAATATCTAACCTGGTGAGTCCTCAAAATCAAAGTGCAGGATAAGTCCATTGGGAAGAGATACATACAGATTGAGGAATGGTGCAGGAGAGGAATCGTCCATCTGCTCACAATGCACCTCAGGTACCTCAGAGGCATTTGTGAGGGAGACTATTTAGTTATGATAATCAGCCTAAATTTAATTACAAGCTAAACTAACCAAAAAATGTCTTTGTCTAATCACCTGTTCCTGTTGGTCTGTACAGAAGGAACTGGGCACAATGGGCTGGAGAGTCTGACATCTTGTTTTATTTTGGTTGCTTTGACTGCAGGAGAGTTGAATGCCATTGGCCAGTACAGCATAAAAAAAGCCATATTTCTCGGGCTCACAATCTGGATTGACTCCAAGAGCATCTGAATTGGGCAAAACATTATGTGTAAATAGCTAAAAGTCACTTTTTTGTGCAAGCTATTAAAAGAACTTTTAAAATAATGTTACATTACGTTTTGCAACATATACCTTGTTTACTGAACATGTCAATATCCTGTCCAATGTCCTGTTTGTTCCTCTCTGAAAGGTTTGTGTAGAACTGATGACCATCCTTCTTCACACATACCTTCACTTGTGTCAATCCTAAAGATGGAAACCAATCATATGATGAAGGTGTAAAAGATCTAAAGGAACATATATGAAGCTGATAACATATCAAAACAAATGTGCATTTTTGCATGTTTGATTTCTCAAACCTTGTGTGAAGTGGAAACTCTCCACATCTATTTGTCCTCCATCACTGGGATAGAGAGACTGAACTTTGCCAGTGACATGCACCAGTTTCCCATTTAAACTGTAGCCTGTGAATACCTATGTGAAATACACAAACATTTAGCCAATTCATTTCAAACTACTTTTATGTGGTTATATATTTTTCTTCTCTCATTTACTGGTTCTTGAGGTGTTTCTGGAACATCTCTAGTTTTGTCTCTAGTAACCGAGCTGGGTGTTTTGGACAAGGTGTCTGTACTCTTTCTTGAGGACAGCGAAGTTTTCTTGTCCATTCTCTCTGATACTTTTGGTGTTCCTCCTTTTTCTTTCTTTGTCTTTTTGGATTGCTCCTCCTCTTTTAATCTGTCCTGCTCTATTTTCCAAGCCTAAAGTAAATACAGGAGGAAAAAGGACCAGTGCAAAGACCATGAAATCTGAAAATGTGTATAACAAAAATATATATATGTTATGGTTAACATCTCAGCTCACCTTGAGAGAATCCTCTCTTATATACGGTTCTAATGTGTCTGGGGACTTTACTGAAGAGTCTAAAAGAAAGAAATTCGTCAATTCATCATTATATCCATAGTAACATATTTTCATATATATTTACTCTTTAGATATGCTATCTACACAATCCTGCTCATAGGCACATTTATTAGACTTTAGATATGAATGTTGCCTTCATTTCTGCCAGCCTCTGATGGTGTTTGGATGGAATTTCTTTCCGCCTCTATCTTTTCCTGCTCCATTTTCCATTTTTCCTCTTCCTGCCTAGTCCATTCACTGATTGAGTCTGCTACATATTCCAAGTAGTTCCTACAAAATTAATATAATATATGTTATTTTATATTATTATCAAAATATATTTATTTTGAAATATAATTATTTCATAGTTCTTAGTTCATTCCAGTACTGTCAACAAATCAGGAAAATGTCTTGGTTATGTATGTAAGCTTGGTTCCCTGAAGAAGGAACGAGACGCTGCGTTGATTGACGTTATGGGAAAGCTCTGCAGGATTGAGTTGTGAAGCACATGTGAAATCAAACCAATGGTGTGAAAGGACGTCAGGACAGATAACACTTGTGCCCTTTGTGTTGAGTCCAACTCTAGGTCATAAAACCTTATGAATATGTGCGGTAAGGACCAGCCCGCCACACCACAAACGTCTTAAAGGGAGACTCCTGACAATAGGGCTTTATTCCTAGTTGAGTGGGCTCGAGTTGCCAAAGGGATAGGCAACCTGGCCAACTACAAGCGAGAGAAATAACCTATCCACTAGTTCATCCTCTGCTTAGAAGCTGGGGACCCTACTAGAAGATCCAGAGACACTGATAGATTACGCCACATTGTGGACAAAACTGGAAGAAGCAGATTACTCTTTTCCTGGCTCTGTAAGGCGGAGGACAGAAGGCCTTTAAACCTTTAAAGTGGACAGGAATAGACCTGCAGTGAATCACTCTTGCAGGAACTCCAGCACTGTACCAAGAGGGCAGTTAACTGGGTCCAGCTGACGAGCAGCGCACCACGAAGTGAAACATTTTAGGCTGAGATACTCAGATGGCGGAGATCCAAAATGGGCTGCAACTCAGCTGTAGTGACCGTTTTTTCTGACTTGGAAAGGTACACATTCATGGCCTTTCCTCTGCAAAGCTTTTATCTCTAGTTCCATAACCAGAGCCTGTGTGTGTGTGCTTGACCCTATGGGAGGCAAAAAATGTTGAATGTAAAACATTTAAGAAGAGAGAAAGTACCTGAAGCCCACATCTGTGTGAAGTGATGCATCCCATAATTCTTTGTAACTCCTCTGAGGGCTCATGGGATTGTGACAGATGACATATGTGGCATTATCTCTGCTACAGTGAAATGTGTCCACACATCTATAAGCCTCAGATGCCAACTGGAGGACCTGAATATGACGAGAGATCACTCATTTGTCATTTTTTAAATTAAAATGACTCATAGATTTTCCAAATATTATATTGCAATTATAATAATATAATTAGGTATATTGCAATTAAATATACTGAATGATTACATTGCAAAAATATTATAAGATGGCTAATATTATAATGGGTACCTGGGGGAAAACATAAGCACTGTGCTTCTCTACAAAGTTCCAGTGTCCCAGCTGACGAATCAAGGTCTTCTGGAGATCTGTTACAGTCACTTCATTGTGCTATATAAGTTATTAGGATATTAAAAATCACTAGCTAATGGTAGGGTCAAGATAAAGGTTCAATTTACTTGTATAACGTTCAAATTTCAGCTTTTTTATTTCAAAACATCAATCATACCGTTGGCTCGTCGGTCCCAGCATTTATTTTTGCTGATCCTTTAAAAATAAAACAACCCAAGTGTACAATTAAAGACTAAAAATATTAGTTTATAAATTAAATGTATTTGCATAACGTAATTGTAATGATTGCTCTTGTGCTGGTGTCACACCTGGTATCCTGCTATTACACCAATACAGGTGTTTGGTGAATTCAACAGGGTTATCCCATGGCGTAGGGTTTGAAAGGTTCGGTTGAGATTCTTTAATACAGCCGATCTCATCCACTGTAGTCAAAAGCATCCTCTCAAACACAAACAGCTGGAGAAGCCTCTGTAGCTCAGACCAGCTCAGTGTCTCTGGAGATACACATTAAGGCATTACATTAGGAAGAGAACTAGACTATAAGTCTAATTAAAACAGTAATTCGTTGTCCTTCTATCCCACCATCAGTGCAGAAGTGCATTAGCTCATGTGATCTGGCCAGTCTATTAGTGGTGCTCTTATTGTGTCTGAACATCAGGTTGGTCCACACAGGGCTTCGTTTCATGATGTCTGCTTCAATTTTGACAACATCAAAACCATCCAGGATCTGCAACATATGAATAAGGATTTTATTTATATGACAGCTGTGATAGCTACAACAATATAGATTTACATACTGCTACATATTAACCTAAAGCTAAAATGTGCTTGCTTAAAACAGGATCAATGTCTCTAATAGGGCAAATGCACAGAATAAAACATCTGAATGTGCTTTCAAGCATTTATGAAAGACAGTTTGTATATTCGCATGCTCACAGGAAGCTGACGGAGTCTCCTCGCTCTCTCATCATGGTGATTGAGCAGGAGAGGGTGTTTCTGATCAATTCTCATTGGGCTTTTTTGCATCCCAAGATCCTCTGTGAGTTCCTGCCATCAAACAAACATAAACTGTACAACTATAGATTGAATTTGATTTAGGAACCCAGTGACTTTTGTTGCTGTAGCATTGATGAGAGCAGACATGTTACCCTCTTGTCTTCTTCATCCTGTGGCAGACTCAACACAGATGAAAGCATATAACTGATTAAATCTTGGTCTGTTCTGTCAAAGTGCTCCTCTGAAACCACTGGTCCTGCATTGACTTCCTGTGCAGAGGCCACCACCTAGAAATCACACCGGAAGTAATGAGACAAATTTAGTAGCCATATTTTATCATGTGCCTCATGCATATGTACCCATTTGAATGTAAAACCCATGTGCAAAAGTCAGCAATTTTTGTCTATTTAGTCTGTTCGCTCATGTTGCAAATAACTTCTCTTTAAATGTAAGGTTATATTGAATCCTACAAAGCTCCCTCACCTGCTCCATCATGCATTGCAGTACAAGAGGCACAGATGTGCTTTCAGTAGGAATCCTGTCCATTAGGTTACAGTAGCATCTCATATCAACCTCTGCCCCCTGAACAGGAGACTCAGACTCTGCTGAGAAAACAAAGAGTCAATTTGAATTTCAATTCAAAGTCAATTTCCGCTTCATCTGAATTATCTGCACACACACATTGTATTTGCCACAGGTTTCACACCAGATGCCCTTTGTGACGTCTTTCACTGAGAGTGTTTGAACATAGTTACACACACTCATATGGTCAATTTGGCATGTCTAATCCACCTTTCCCTCTGTGTGGGGGAAAATGGTGCACCCAGACGAAACCCATGCTGACACAGGGAGAACATGCAAACTCCACGCTCACCCGGGGCTTGCTGCACACGTTAGCCCTGTGCTCTTGTCTTAAATGACACACTAATTAATTAACTAATTAGTTCATTAATAAATAAATTTTGTATGAACATTTTAGCATCATTGAAATACTATTACAGTTTTTATGGTAACACCTAACAATAAGGTTTCATCAGTTAACATTAGTTAACTACTTTAGTTAACTAGAACTTAGAATACTTAAAACAGTACGTCACTCTTAATTTATCTGTATTTTATTTTAACTAAGATTTGTGCGTGTGTGTGTGTGTTTGTGTATATGTGTGTGTATCTAATGGATGTAAAGGGTAAACCAAAGCTCAGAATCAGTGTACCGTGTCTTGTACTAGGGTCTTCTTCTGACACTACTTTCTTCCTTGGAGTTTGTACAACCTAAAACATAAACAATGATACCTATCAGCGCCCAAAAATAACATGCACTTCTGAAATTAACTGATTACACCGTGTTTTTTCATCATTGACTTTTTTATTTGGCATACTAACAGCACAACTATCAGTAAAGGCAGTCGTTTACCTCAGTGTAGCTCTGCGGTCGGGATTGCAGGATGGGTCTGCAGTCCACAGGCACCTGGATCAACCTCATGCAGTTGAGATAATGGCTGTACTGTCTCCTCCAGTCCAGGCTGTCATACACCAGACACGCCACACCCTCAAATATAGCAGCTCTAAACACCAGCTACAGAGAGTAGTGGATGACAGATTATGTAATATGTAAACTTCTGTTTTTAAATTACATCAATCACATGTAAAGATCCATATACAGGTTTTCCATTCATAATTAAAACAATAAGCTCACTAAATAATGACATCAGATGTTTTCTGAAAAAATATCAAAGGTTTTTGCTTAAAACAAGAGAAAGAAAATCTGCCAGTGAGCTAAGAACAATTATTTTGTTTCCCATTTGAATTAAGTTTATTTGTCTTAAAGGAATAATTCACCCAAAAATGTAAATTCTGTCATTAATTACTCACCCTCATGTTGTTCCAAACCCATAAGACTATCGTACATCTTCAGAAGACAAATGAAGATCTAAACCGGAGAGCTTTTATGAATTTGTTTTACGTTCTCTCCATGAACTGAAATACAGAAAGCTCTCAGATTTTATCAAACAGATCTTCCTTCATTTGTGTTCAGAAGATGAACATTTTGATATGACACGAAGTTGAAAAATGAATGGCAGAATTTTCATTTTTTTGGTGAACTATACATTTAACCTATTAGAACCTATATTTTTTCTAGTTTTAAGCATAAACTCATTTCATTTGGATACATTCTTAATATCTTAAGTCATTTTGCTTACCCTGTGTATCTTGATTTAAGAATGTCTGCATTAAAAACAAGACAGAAATTATGAGTAAAGCACAGTGCGATGCAAGAAAGTGCCGTTGTTCACCATTTCTTCAGCGCTGTCTTTGTTCTGCGGTAACAATTGAATCTTCACGCTATAGTTCAGCCTGGCCACATCACTGAGTCTGGATCCCATATTCCCACTGTTCAAAACTTGATCCAACTGCCCCCAGAACACATCTAGCTCCCGCTGTCTTCTTTGCTGAGGAGTATCAACTTCTGAACACAGGACGAGTTAAAACTTGGTGACTTTAAATCCTGATTTTGTTGCTTATACAAGTGTAAGCTTTGTAATCTGAGCTACAAAAACAGCTATATCTCACTACCAAATCCAGACAATTCTGTGTGATGAAATTCTGAGTAACTTGCCCTGATCTTCAGGTGAGTGATGGTTCTCCTCTGTTGCTGGTTCTGATGTTTTCTCTGATTGGTCTTCTCTCTCTAACTTCAGTTTAATAACATTGGACACATGGATACCCAGAAGGTCCAATGCAGAGATCAGATGAGGTTGGTAGAATCCCACTATCAAGATGTAGTGCTCCGGCCCATCATCAGGCTCATCCTCTGGACGGATTTGTATAAAGTCAATATCAAAACATTATTTGCAACCCATTTTGCTTCTAAATCTGGCATATTTCCAGGATATTGAACCGGGGGTAACTGGTTTCCTAGTTTTAACCTTTTAAATAACTGTGATCAAGCCTCACCTATGTATTTGATTGTGTTTTCCTCTTCCCCTCTGGTTTTGAGTTTGGTGTCTTTGGTTGAAACTGGAAGCTCATTAGCTTTTTTCCCCTTTTGTGCTCCTTTACCTCCCTGATCCTTGCTGGCAGAATTCAGGCCCGCTTTAACACGAGCATTCTCCTCTGCAGCCTTAAATATACAAACTCTGTTACTGTTGATCAGAAACATGACAACTCTCGAAGAGACTGGCATGATAATGGATATGGCAATGTTAATGTATCTGGTCTTGGCAGAATAGATCTGCTACGCTGCTGCTGCTGAGCAAGTACTGAAACTTGCTACTGCCAGTACATTCAGAGACATTGCTGGGAGCATGTAAGACGTGCTGTTGCTGGTGTACATGTAACACACATAAATGAACCCATGTAGCAGATCTATATAGGTGGAGCTGGTGGGGAAATTGGACGGTTTCTAAAAGTGCACTGCAAATAATAGCAACACTACCAGTATTTGTTTGAATGTTGAGTTGCTACCAAATGAATTAAAGACCTATCAGCTTGCGCCATCCAGAGTTTCATACCGGTACTAAGAAATTTTGATAAACATGTATACATAGTATGTATTATTAGAATTTATATTTTGCAGAATAAATCTGTCATCACGTATTAAGTGTAAATGTAATTCTCCCCAGCATAATATAGTATTTGTTTCCATAAATGATTTTTCACAATCAGTCTACCATATTACAAAACATCAAGTGTCAATCTGTTTATAATAAAGAGACATAATAGAACCAAAATATGCTTTAGCTAATGGTAAAACGCTCTCACCTTCTGCTCAGCAGTCCTTCTTGTAATGTCATTGTTTTTGATGGTCAAAAGTTGGAACTTTATTAATTTTGCCATCAGTTCCACAGTAATTTCCTCTCCAACATCCATCAAAGACTTTGCCAGTTCAGTCACCTACAGAAGCCCAAATGACATATAACTGAAATCATGAATGGACAACATGATTTGACTTTATTTTGTCATTTAATCATTAACTGCTTAAAGACCTTAACATATATAATGAAAATGATGATGCTACAAAAAAAATCTATATGATATTTTTGTAACTGTATCAGAGATTACAATTTGTCATGGTAATAACAATACCCACCTCAAAAAACATGGGAACATCTTTAGTCTTTCTGGTCTTAAGATTTCCCAGTTCATTGATCTGTGTGACAGATGATCGGTTTATTTAGGACACTTAACTATAATATCTTAATTTAAACATTAATGAAACATAATTTGAATAGAAACCTTTTCTAGAATGTCCTCCCAGGACAGCATGCTGAAAAGCTTGCGCAGGGGCTGTTGGACGGCCTGCTGAAGGGCACTGACGAGGTGTTCGTCCTCTGCTCTCTCTGCCTGCACCAGAGACAGACTGGCCCTCCAGTCATTCTACAGTCAGAGATGATTCAGAAAAAACAAATACTTTTAGGTCTGTTGAAACAATTCTACCTTCTGCAGTGTTTGGAAGCTTTGCACTGGTTTGTTGGCTATTGCATTTCTCTATTTAAAGCGATACACAAAACAAATGGACGGTAGCCTAAACAGTGTTGGGAAAAGTTACTTTGAAAAGTATGTATTAGAGTATTGAGTTACTCCCTTAAAAACTAACTAACTGTGTTACTTGGTTAGGTTTAAGGAAAAGTAATGCATTACGTTACTTTCGTATTACCTTTTCACATCTTGTTTTGGCTTGTTTGTTTGATTGTTTTTTAATAACAAAAACGTTATTTTTAAACATCTATATGTTTCTAAAGTCATATTTGCTTACGGTTTAACTGAATTATCGAAGGTCAGCACCAACACATTGGCCTAATAAAGTGAGATTAAATGTGTAGAAATATTTGTTTTAACATATTGAATTATTGTAGGTTTGCGTTGTATTCAGCATTTGACTGATTTTATTCATTTTGATGAATACTGAATCTGTTTTTTTGTGCAAGATTAATAAATGCTCACATTTAGTCTAGAACTACAATAATCATCATATTCACACACACCTCCTGAGAAATGGGAAAACAAAGTAACTTAGGTTACCTATCTGACAAATTGAATGTAAAAGTAATGCATTACTTTACTAGTTACTTGAGAAAAGTAATCTGATTACGTAATGCGTTACCCACAACACTGATGGTGACTAGTCACCATTCACTTTCATTGCATCTTTATCAGGACAATAAATTTGAATAGTGACTGGGACTGTCATTCCGGCAGAGAGAAAGAATTATAAAAGAAGAGAAGAACAACAACAACATTAAGTTGAGCACAGTTAAGCAGCAATTTTAAAATATTTAAAATATTTTACCTCCTCAAATACAGCATCAGTAAGAGCTGTTTCCCAGCTTTTGTTAGCAGCAGCAGTTGGAGTCACTCCAGACGGAGTGATACTTTTATTCCGTTTGGGGGGCATATCAACTTGCTAATAACTCTGTGAATACAGCTCTTCTTGTCATAAATACGTCTAATAAGTCATTACTTAGCTGTTTTTCTATTATTTCCAAACTGTTAATTCAAACGAAAGTTTACAAGTCTGATCAAAGTTTTTAAAAGCGTCGTGGTTGCCCATGGAAACCAAACAGGCTTACGTTTTTTACGCGACGCGACTTGCGAAACGCCGAGCATGCGCAGACGGAATATAGAGCGTTACGTCATCGTCGTGCGACAGCGCTGAACATGGCGAGCAGTAAAAGAAATGCTCTTCTATCTTCGCTAGCTGCTTATGGGGATGATTCAGAGCAGGATTCAGATCCAGACACAGATGATCAAGGTGCAAACTCTAATGGATGTTAGGAAAAGCTTATAAACGTTGGGAGTTTGTAACACTGACGGAATTGTTGTTGTTGTTGTTGTGGTTAAGTTAACGAATGCTCTATAAATGACAGTGCGGTGAAATAGACAGAATATTTACATGTAAATAAGTTTATTTTATGAAATATATTACATGTGAAGTATATTACATGAGTTTAACCAGCTGTTTCTCGATAGTTGACTAGTAAGGAGTGCCACGCATTTTGCCTAATTGTATGTACTTAATGATAAATATATATTTTTAAACTATGTTTTTATTGTACTTATTGCTTCTTTGTGCTTGTAACGGTCGTTGTTACGATCAGTGTTGTGGGTAACGCATTACGTAATCAGATTACTTTTCTCAAGTAACGCATTACATTTACTCTTTCACATGGGTAACCCAAGTTAATGTGTTTTCCCATTTATTGACTGGCAGCTCTCAGGAGTTGTTTGTGAACATAGTGCATATTGCCATTCTAGACTAAAACTGAGCATTTATTAATCTCACTTGCGCACAAAAACATTCAGTGTTCATCAAAATGAATAAAATCAGTCAAATGCAGAATCAGAATATTAAGCAAACCTCCAATTATTAAATATGCTAAATGAAACTTCAGTGAGCTGCAAAAATGACTTAAGATTTATTTATTATTATTGGTGATTTTAGTGTTAAACTTCTCCTGTGATCCAGAACGGCAGTGGCTCAAAGGTTTGTTTGAGCTCTACTGTACACATGGGAATTTGCATTTCCTTCAGCCTTATTATTTCAGTATTGGTTTAAATTTTAATATGAAAAATCAAACAAACAAGCCCAGCCTAAATGAAAAACATTCATGCAAAAGTAACGTAAAGCATTACTTTTGTTCTAAAGCAACTAAGTAACACAATTAATTACTTTTTAAGGGAGTAACACAATATTGTAATGAATTACTTTTCAAAGTAACTTTTCCCGATGCTGGTTATGACCGTAAAACTATGGAAACTTGGTATTAAGCTATACTGTCATCAAAAACAACTCATTATTAACTTATGGTTTTACAGTAGTAACTATAACTTGTAACTGTAGTATAGAGGCTACTGTTGTAACAATATCCAATTAAGCTCAAAATCATTTGTCACTATTTTTTCTATCAGTATTTGGCTCATCATTTGTTCCATTTGGTAAATTTCTACATCTGCCTAATCTATTTATGAATTGTCTTATTCCGTTTGTCTCATTCTGATCTATATTATGAAATGTTAATATTTGCAATGTTTGATTTTTAGATGATTTGTAGGATTTAAAGAAATCTGGTTGTATTTTGTACCGCACCTTGATATTCATCAGGTGTGAAAGTCAAGATTTTTGTGCATATCTTGGCCTGCGAAACTGAAAATGTTTGCTTTTTGTGATGCAGAATCAGAATCTCATGGTGGATTGGTGTCAGCTAGTTACGGAGATGATGACTTGAGTCGTGTGGAGGAGGCAGAAGAGAAGCCCTCGGAAAATGAGGATAGTGATGAGGACAGCACTAGAAATTCGGTCAGTTTTCACCACTTCAGTCGCTTTAGGGTTTTTCTAGACGTGTCTGACCATTACGTTCTTCACATTTTTAAAGGACATATTTTGTTAAATTATTTTAACCAAAGAAGAGTAGAGACAATTGTAACAGCTATAATTGGCAAATAAAAATAAATACATTTTAGAGGTGAGAAAAAAGGTAAGATTACTTCACTTAATTTGAAATATTAAAAATTTCACCTTGTCCATTATTTTTCTGTTTTCTGTGTCATTGATAATTACCATTTGTTTTAAATGCACAATATTCGTGACATGTAATATAATTAGTGCCTTTTAAAGGTTAGAAATTATTTCATAATATGGCTCTGACATGTATTAAATGTTCTCATTATTTATTATTTATTAATACCTAGTTTCACAGACAGGGTTATGATTAAGCCAGGATTAGGCCTTAGATAAATTAGGTCTTTTAAGTAGCTTTTATAAACGTGCCTTAAATAAAAACATTTGCTTGCGCACATTTTTATATAAAGCAGTGGTACTGACATATTTTCAGATATATCAGTGCAAGTTTAGCAGCTCAAACATGCATTTTAGTCTGGGACTAGGTTTAAACCTCATCTGTGAATCAGGTATACAAGTACTTTTGGCATACAAATGCCAAAGATTTCTAAGTAAATTTTCTATTGCCCCTCTCTATATTATTATTATTATTTGTTGTTTTTGTTGCTGTTTTCCATGGTTTGTGTCATAAGTAGATTCATCAGAAAAAGTCCAGAACTGAATTCCTAGTCATTCTCAGAGAATCATGGTTGTAGCTTTGCACAAGGGGGAGCTCTTGAGTTTGGTTTGGTAATATGGCAATGTGGCTTTGTTGACCCTGTTCATTTTTTGTTTTCATAGGAAGAGGAGGAGTCGGACTCAGGGAGGACGCAAGATGATGTGAAGGTATTTGACCCCACCTAAAATCCTTGTTCAGGGTATCAAACTCAGGACACACCCTTCCTCAGTGTGCTGCAGCGTTATGATTGGTCTCAAAACAAGAGAATACAGCATCACTCCATCTGAGATCATGTGTTTCAACTTGTAGAGAAGGGTTTTTTGAGAGTAGCACAGCATGTCCTTAATACTTTTTATGGCCTATGTATTGAACAGCAGATTTATGCTTTGCACAGGTACTTTTGTTATACACTTATTTTACATAACTCCTGTCAGTGTGTTTACAATTTATAGATTCTAATCTAACATTTTTTTAATCCCTTAATAATAGTACTATGTTGGAACCTTGATCTTTTGATGATATTAGATGATGATAATGTGGCACACGATAATCTGTTTTTTAATTTACTGTATATGTAGTAAATGCAGTAGCTGTTGTAAGTAACCATTCAAAAATTTGGGATGTTTAAAAACAGTTAAACTATGTAATATATTTTTGTCTTTTTAAAATGCAATTTATTGCTGTATTGCAAAGCTGAATTTTCAGCATCATTACTCCAGTCTTCAGTGTCACCTGTGATCCTTCGGAAATCATTCTAATATGATGATTTGCTGCTCAAATAAGCATTTTATTATTAATGTGTAAAAAAAGCCGTTTAATATTTCTGTGGAAACGTTTTTTCAGGAATCTATAATGATTAGGAAGTTTAAAAATACACAAGTTATTTGAAATGTAATAAACACTTTGATATTTAACACATCCTTGCTAACACAAGAACGCCAAACTTTTAAATGGTAGTGTAAATGGTATTTACACTGAGCTTTCGTGACGGTGTTCAGAAAACACATTTATGTTTATATTTCTAATAGCGAATCAAAATTACAAGTAATCTAAACAGAATTCAGATGTGCAAAGCACTGCAATGGCAAGTTAATTCATGCACTGAAATGACTTTTTCACAATAGTAGCTTGTGATGTTGCATAAATTTTAGAGCCACACCCCAGGGAGAGATCGCGTGTACTTCATGATCACGAAATTATATAAGAGCGTAAAAACGTGTTTTGTAATGAAATTATTAAATTATGATTGCTTAATGACTTTGAATGGAAGATTTGTAGTGCTTTTTCTTTTTATGTGGGTTCAGTTCATTTTTGTCCTTGACTCTTGCTCACCCCAAAATGACAATTCTCATTGACTCGCACTTTTGTTGTTCCAAACTCATATGGTGTTGCTTTTCATTAGTTATTACTTTTTACACGTTTTTTTGATGAAATCGTGTTAACTTTTTGCTTCAGAGAAAAGAAATGTACATATATATATATTTTTAAGTGCATGCAGGGGAACGACAATGCAATAGAGAGCAACCCGTGGTCCCAGTTTTGGCCTGATCTAAATGAAAAAGACCTCATTTAAGGCAGGCCCCCTGCCTCAGTGGAGATGGATTGGTCCTTTTTTGTCTAACATTTTTGCCGTAGTGGGTTTTCAAGTGAAAGAGCTGTTGTAAGGATTTGCGCTTTTGGCTACAAGAGATTCATCACTCAGTGAGTCATATCTCTCCCTCTCTGTGCTGTCCTAGACACATTTTCTGCTTTTACGAGACAATTCTTCCATCTGCACATCCTGTTGCTCAGTGACTGTATCTGAGATTGTGTAAAGGAGAAAAGTGAATAGAGGCCCAGTGTATTTTTCAGCCTAGTTTTACTATTCAGGGCTTTTGCGCCTTTGGTGCAGATTCATTCCGTTTATCCTTTGACTCATCTGTCGGTATTTTTAGGAGGTTACACAAGGGGGTGCTAACACTTGTTAAATCATCAAGAAGGCACAGTTATGAGTTGATGCTGATAATGGCAAAATATCACCTGATTAAAAGAAAAGGTTTTATCACTTTGATCATGATTCATCTTATATGGATGCTCAAGCTTGCATAAAAACATTTACAAAATAAAATGTGTTATTGATATTCTATATGTGTGTTTAACCTTTTCTTCTATTATAGGATGTCCTTGAAGTGGAGGTTAAAGACCCCAATGAGCTTGTTGGTAAGTATACAATTAATCGGTTATTCCTTCAACTTCAAGTAAAATATCTTTCCAAACATTGCTTGAATATGATAGAAAACATTGATGTGTGTTTGTGTGCCAGCGCTTTGTCAGAAAGTGGCTGAGGTGTGTGTTTGTGTAACTTGGCCGTGCCCAGGAAATGAGTGATCCCGGTTGGATTGCTTCAGTCCTGTTTTATGGCTTTGTGTTATGCTTTACTAAATGATGGTAGTTTGATTATAGTGAGCCCTCAAGTAATCGCGGACTGTCAATATGTGTTGCAGGTTATAAGTAATAGAAGGGTTAGACTGAATAGCATTAGTAATAGAAGATGCAAAAAGCAGTTGAATTTTATTGCACAGTCTTGATTTTTCCATTAATTTTTCTCCTCTTTCCTTTTTAGGCGCATTCACACCGAGATCGATAACTATATTTGCATCCACATCAATAGCGTTCTATTTATTATAATCTCGCACTGCAGTTATGGTGTATACCACTTTAAATGCTAGAGCTTTTTAAATTCGGTGGATTCTGATTGCCTATCAATGTTTTGATCGATCGTCAGCTAGAAATAAATTGTTCTGGAATTGTTTAATTAAAGGCCCATTCACTACAAGAATGAAAACTAGAACAGTAACTATCAGTGTCCACATCATGCACAATAATGTTCTGATAATAATAAGTAAGTGCTGCAGTTGTTACTTGCTACTTTAAATGTTCAAGCTGTTCTGGATTCTGATTGGCTGTCAGTGTTATTTCGTTCATCAACTGGAAAAAATCCTTCTAATAGTGGGTTATGGTTATAGCTGTGGTGTAGATTTTGTTATTCTCATAGAATTGTAATGATTATTAAACGTTTTAGTTATGATCCTTGGTGTGAATGGACTTTTATAATATAATATGAGCGGTGGCACTAAATGAAAAGGCTAAAACAATGAGGTTCCCCAACCACTGAAAAAGGAATTTAAAAAATATATATTGTAAGTCAGATTTAATATCTAAATTATTAGTAATTTTTTTACTATCTATTTGGTGTCATTACATCAGCCTGATATAACAGATTTTGTCATAAATACAGTAAGTACAAGATTTTAACTTTTAAAAAGCGTTCACGTCCTTGTAGAGCTTGTGATTACAACTTGTAAGCTGGGAATTTTCTGAGCTCCTTCTTGTACCACATGACCGCTGCAGATTCATTAAGGCATCGATAGCATTGCCAAATAAATGCATAATTCCCAGTCCAGAGACATGAACGGCTCCGTCACGTCACACGTTATCTCAGATTAAACGGATGACATGGCCTGAGTGCAGAAAAAGTATAAAGTTGGAGTATGGTCTTCATGAAAAACTTTGTAATGTGCAACTTTATAAACGACGTCATAAATGCAGTCTCCACTGGGAGTTTGGGGGCCTAAAATCTTATATAAAAACTGTATTTATAATGCATCATGTCTTTCTGATGCACTCAGAGCCAGAATATTCTACTTTTGTAGCGAGTTACGGTACAATAAACACGACATTTGGGCAAGTAACAGAAAGTTCCACTTTGTCTTGTTTTTCTTCACATTAAAATGCGAAAAGATCAGAATAGGCTGTAGAAGGGAAGGTCTTGCTGGAGACTCAAAGATTTGCTTTGTGGTTGGGATACAGAAGATCTTTAGATTCGACTCTAATTTTCCCTCCTTCTTTTTCTGAGATGGGAGTGGGTGTATGGGCTTTGTGTGTGTTGGTGCCACTTGTTTGGGTGAACACTCTGAAGATGCCTGAGGAATGAGTCACTTGCAGTCAACGCATGATTGTTCTGATGGAGAGGAAATTACAAAAAATGAGCTATGGCCCGAGATCTGCTGTTCAAAGATCAGCTAAAATCGCACTGTAAATCAAATCAGGAATAAGAAACCTGGATTGAGAGCAGAAGCTGGGATTTTAGGGTTTTTATAGAAGACCCCTGTCTTGCCAACATTCCTGCGCACACTTGCTGCCTGCTGCTACCACATTTACTCTAATCGCACTGTAATTAAGACATGCGTGAATGCTTTATAAAACAGCTTTCAGACCAACTGTAGCTGAATCCATGATAGCCACAAATACAATCACAAAGTCTTTTAAAAAAAACGTTTGCCTTTGTACTAGGTAGCTGGCGTGGAGTTGCAATGAGGTTGCCAATAGGGTTGGGTGTTAAAAAATGTCTTTATGAACAGATTTCGATTCTTAAATGATCAAGAATTGATCATTTAGTTTATACTGTTTTCAGTTCATCAATAAGTTTTGTTGCTTTTGATGTGGAACAAAGTCTCAGATTTCAAATTCTGTCAATTTTATTCACAAAATTCAAGCAGTAAATACAATTTTTATGCTCTTTAACGTGGCTTGGCAGATCTCTGTTGCCACCTCAGATCTAGCGAAGCAGCAGCACAATGCGCACGTATCATGAACGGATCATCTCTTCCGCTTTACTAGTTACAGCGTGACATGAACATCAGAAGGTATGTTTAAAGAAACTGAACCACTTGCTGAAATTCGTATCTTGTCTCATATAAACACTGTCAGATTTCAACTGTGGAATGATGTCAGTAATACAGCTTAGAAAAAATATATCTAGAATTATCGCAATTGATTCGCAAGCTTGTGAATCGAAATTGATATTGAGTTATTTCCCTCATTTAAGCCATTTAGACAGCCTTCTTCCTTTTTATTTTTTGTATAATTTACAAATACAGTACTTGTGTCCGATTTCGCTTTAAGTCAAAATTTGTAATGTTGTTGTTCACCTAATTAGAATATGAAAAGTACTTGTAGAACCAGGGTCACTGAATAAGTTCGCTGGCACTTTTGCGCCTCTATATGACAAGGTTATGGGACATTCCCCTAGGCCCTTTTTTTTAAAACCATACACGAGATGAAAAATGGCAAGTCTAATCACTTGTCCTAAGACATGTCCTCTCAAGCAGCTGCACAATATGAGGTAGCATTTATGTTTGAGTTATGAACTACGAGTTTCTAAAATTCCAAACCATAAGTATGAGAAATAACAATAGTGGATCTGATTGTTTTAACTGCTATCTGTATATTATATTCTTTTCTACTTTCAGCAGCTCTACAGATGTGCATGATCAGTTTTGCCACAGGGTTCTCAAATTTGCAGTTTACGTAAGGCAGCTCTGGCTTAAAAATGCTTTTACCTTTTTAAAATTCCAACCTATCCATCACTAGAGGGCCTGTTTTTGCATGTTTGTGTATGTGTGTGCATTGCTTTGGGACGTGTGCCACATCTAGACTGCCCCACCCAGCCCTTCCTTGCCTCTCTGTGTGTGTGTGTATCTGTCTGTCTGCCATGTATTTTAACAAATGTAGGCATGTTTTGGCCCACAGTCGCTATCTCAGGCCTGCCCAGTGCAGCAGCCAGGGGGTGTGAGAGAGGCAGATGGGGGTTGAAGGGTGTGTGGATTGAGAAGAGAGGAGGTGAGGTGAAATGGAATTAGACAGTGATCTGTTCCAACCAGTATGGTTTGAAATGGTGTTCACTGCTGCATGCGTACGCAACCACAAATTCCATTTCTCCCTAATTCGCTCCAGAGACAATCTGTTGTTAGGCGCTTCTAGTTTTTTTAAATAGAAAAAATACAAAAAACATAGCTCTTACAAATTGTAGTAGTTCAGTGTCACTGAAGTGTCTTTTTTTTTTTAAATGTGAAAATAAGAGAAATATAGCTTGAGGTTTAATTTACACATGGAATCCGGAATGTTTTTTTAGTTTGGAAACAACATGGTTCATATTATTGTACGATCACCTTGCTGTTTAGGTTAACACAATTTTAATTTTTTAATATGTGAAAATCTATATCAAAGAAAAATGATGGAACTGCACAACATGTAAGCTTATCTAAATATGTTTGCATAACATTTTATTATAAAAAAAATATATACCAAAGAAACATTGTTACTTGTATAAATAAGCTTGCACTTGTAAGGGAGGTTTGCCTACAAGGGTTCAGTTGAATGACTAAAGAAACATTATTAGCGAAATGGTAGAAAACTGTAAATTTCCTTGCTATTACCACTCACTGCTACTTATACCAACAGCAGAAATAAGCATAGTTATAATAGCACAATTTATGGTGTGGCGATGTTGTATTGCAATAGCTAGCATATAAAAGTTAATACCAAATCAAAACTAGTTAGTACATCTTTTCTCATTTAAAGAGTTTAATGAGAATATCTGGTTATGGTTAAACTTAAAATAGTTACAGAATAGATGTATGAGATGATAACTTATACCATTGATCGTACCCAGCATATATATGTATAATGAGGGATAGAAAGAGACCAAGAAAAGAGGAGGCCTCAAGAAAGGCCTCCCAGAGAGAAAAAAGAGCCAGCAAAAAGTGCAGAGATAAGAAGAGCCAAGAGCAACAATTCAATCTTTTTTTTTATCTCTTCCTTGACCATGTGACTAAAGACTTTCAAACTGACCAATCAGATAATTACAGCTTCCCTCACTGTACTAAAGGTGTGACAATTCGTTGACCCCCGATGAAAACGCATTATGGCCTACACTGTCAACACCTCCTTATCTTTAGGCCCTTGTGATGATAAAGAGGGGGTTGAAAGTAACAGTAAAGCAAATGTCTATGTTAATTTTCAAATATCTTTGATATTTTTCAACCCTACACACTTTGTATGTGTGTGTGTATACAGTATTTAAACACACCATCCAGAACACTTTACCAGCATGCTAGAAACAACAACATACATGTCAACTGCATTGCAACTTCCTGGCATCCTAGCAGAGATTTTGCAGCACAACTGCGTTTTATTGGGAAGATGTCATTTGTTTTTGAGCGTATGCGTATATCTTTACTCTATTGCAGCATATATGTTTATACTGTAAAGTAAAAAGCAATATACATGTATTTACTGTTTACAAATAAGTATTTTTCTTCTTCTTTATAGCACAGTTTTCAGAGAAGGTTCGGAACATGTCTCCTGACGAGATCAGAATTCCTCCTGAACCTGCCGGGCGTTGTTCCAGTCATCTGCAGGTGAGATTGTTACTCTGTTCAAGATGTTCTTGACTTGCTGCCATGGGGTCCAATGAGAGAATTCTTGACCGCACTTGTTTTTGAATATAGTCTCAGATGTCTTGTCCGCTGATCATTCACATGCAAATAAATAAGACCAAAATCGATTCTAATTTGATTGGTTACCTGCTATGCGATTTCCTGGAGTCACATTTTTACATGTTAATAAATGAGATCATCAAGGACACTTCAATTTGTGATCAATCTGAACTTAGTTTACCCTAAAAATATAATTTCTGTCATTAATTGCTCACCCTCGTGTTGTTAAAAAACTATTTAAATTAAGGTCTCATTTGTGAACTGTATTCGATAACATGAACTAGCGATATGTTGAACGTTAAGTTCAACATATACCAATAAATATTTAAAATTAAAGGCTTCTATTAATATTGGTTAATGCACTGTGAACTAACATTTGATTTTGGATTTTTATTAACTAATTAACACACATATACATCCTATAAAAAGTGCATTGCTTATTTTTAGTTCAGGATTTGTGCTTTAAAGTAGACCTGACTTTATGACAATAGTGTTCTCGTAATAAAATAGACATCTAAATAACATTATTAAAATAGACATTTAAATAAGTCATCATCAGTGCTATTTTTATTTGCATAAATACTTTAGTGAGTCAGATACTAAAACCTGAAAGCAAAAAAGAATTTCTTTGCTGAAACAAAACTTTAGTTTAACTTAATGTCCTAAAATAACTGAAAATTAGAACAGAAATATAGGTTAATAAAAATTGTATTGACGAATATAAACTAATTAAAACAATTACTAAAACTTTAATATATATTAACAAAATCTAAATATTGATTAAGGTGACAGCATAAAACAACATAGACAGTGTATGCAAATTAACAATGTGATCCGTGCTACTCATTCTTTTTTCATATACCATCCGAAAAAACATTATCCAAGCCAGTGTTTTTCAACCTGTTTTGAGCAAAGGTGCATTCTTTCATTGAAGAAAAAATCACAAGGCACACCACCAACCGAAAATGTTAAAAAATGAAGCCTATAATTAACATTATAAAATAATTATTATCAAAGTGTCTTGAATGGGAGTCAAATAAACACAAAGAATAAAGTCTTTCATGATTAATTAGTTTTCAAAAAATATTTTTTAGACCAATTTTTAGGCACACCTGACGATCTCTCACGGCACAGTGGTAAAAAAAAAAACTGCTCTAAGCTATTCTGTTTCGGTTGTTCTGCTACTTCATGTCAGCAGTCATAAGAGAGAGATCATATGAGTTTGTTGTTTTAACTCTTGGCAACATCTTTAGACCACGTGTTCAGATCCTGGCTGGCATGCTTTATCTCAGGGTGTGGCGTGGGGGGGCTTAAGGGGGTGGAAGGTTGTGGGTGTCAGTTTTTCAGGTGGGGTAAGGACTGGCAGTTTGCCATAAATACTGCAACTTGCATCTTGTCAGCACATGTCCAGGGGTATAAACATTTGAGGTCAGTGATGTCAAAACCATGCTGATTCTAAGGTCATATCTGAACTTATTTCTTTCG
Source organism: Rhodeus uyekii (assembly GCA_037043235.1). Taxonomy (NCBI): domain Eukaryota; kingdom Metazoa; phylum Chordata; class Actinopteri; order Cypriniformes; family Acheilognathidae; genus Rhodeus; species Rhodeus uyekii. The sequence continues at coordinate 3,486,976 of JAWRVZ010000023.1, read as the reverse complement.
AATAATGCGGTTTGTTCATATTTATTCATGTATCATTGTCCAATTCTTGTTAACTATACCACTTCCTGATGCGGCTCTGTCTCTCGTGAGCTGTTGGGGCAGGTGAACACGGGTGTGGTTTTCACATTTGGTACTGATAGATGGGCTGTGCTTTTCCACGTCATGAAGAATATTCTTTCCTTGTGGCTATGCTTTTATCACTGCTCAGACATGATCCTCATTCCCTTGTTCCTCAATTGGTCTCCCTACTAACTTTGTTGTAGTACATTTTGTACAAAGGAAGTAAGATCAGCGTCTTCACTGTCAACAAAGTCTTCAATTTATTTGGCTTCTTGGAGTGTGAAGGAAAACTGAAAATGGCTCATCTCCAAGTGCTTCTTGGAGTCCGGTTGTCAAAAATCACCCTCTAGTTCTAGAAACTCTCAGTCGTACAAAGACTTTATTCATTCTTAGTGTCTCACAACACTTTAGTGTTTTTCTTGTTTTGTCGAGCACATTTTACATCAACTACCATTTAAAATAGATCATTTGTTCAAGGTCATACATGGACTTAGCAATAATGATAGGAAAAATAATTAGATAATACTGTTGTACCTTTTCTGTTTGTAGGAAAAGATCTTTAAACTTTACGAGCGGAAGCTTCAAGGAGACTTTGATACAAACAGCCATATTCAAAAGAAGAAAGAGTTTCGCAACCCAAGGTCTGGAGATAACAAATGTTAATGACCTAACATGCCCCAGACAACCTGAACTATATTATGTTTTGTTACTGTTTTATTTTTTTGCAACCTAACCATGTGTTTGTTTTCATAGCATTTATGAGAAGCTAATTCAGTTCTGCGCAATTGACGAACTTGGAACCAATTATCCAAAAGTACGTAATGCTTACGTTTTAATACCATGTGAATACAAATTGCTGTACAATACAAACTTTTTATTTTATTTTTTCGTAGGATATGTTTGATCCACATGGCTGGTCAGAGGATTCGTATTATGAGGCACTAGGTACATTTTGCTTGGAATTAGATTTGACATTTCAACTCGTATGGACTGAATTGACTACATCTGTTAACCATTTGTGTGTTGTCCAATCCACAGCCAAAGCTCAGAAGGTAGAGATGGACAAACTGGAAAAAGCCAAAAAAGAAAAGACCAAGGTTAAAACCTTGAGGCACTCCACTTCTTTTTCTTCTTCTTATTATTCAATTTTTATTTATTTATATGTATATATATGTGTAATATAAAAAAGTTTGTTTGTTCTGAATGGGCCTAATGACTGTGACAATGTTTTATCCACGTGTCTTTAGATTGAGTTTGTGACGGGCACCAAAAAAGGCACCACTACTAATGCAGCAGCTCTGGCTACAAACACAACAACTGCCTCATCCACAGGTACAATGCATAATTATTGAATTGTAATTCAGTCTTTGTTGGTTAATACTGCTGCAAACACACCTAGTATAAGTACTTGTTGAATTAACCCTAATTGCACTGACCCAGCAGATGCTCAGAAGAGAAAGAGCAAGTGGGACTCAGCAGTGCCAGTGACCCTGGCACAACCCGCCCTCCTCACCACCACTGCCACCCTCCCTGGAGTCGTCTCTGTGACCACAACAGCCAGCGGCACCAAGACCACAGTCATCTCTGCAGTGGGAACCATTCTCAAAAAAGCTAAGCAATGACACAGGAAAAAAGACTTCACTTCAGTTTGCCAGATTGATAGCCAGTGGCAATGCCACATGTAAACATAACAGATCCTGTTGTTTTACTTGAGCATCAGCTGGTTTTAACTGAAATAGATGGTCTTTCTCTCATTTTCAAAAAAAGAATAGTTTGGATATATCTCAATAACGGCATAATTGTACCAGACATTTGTGTTCAGCTTTGATTAGCCATTTCAAATGCAGTCATCCAATGCTTGATACTTTTTTTTTTTATTTAAACTTTGTGGTTATCTTTGCCCAGATGTTTTCCATTTGAATTCATGTATGTAAAATCTATCCTGTAGCTGTCATGCGTTACAAGTCCAACATATGAAAACCTTTTAGCAATCATTCGTTGTTTGATAGAAGTCCAGTCAAGTTTGCCTACTATTTGTTTCCATTTTCATGTTTTGGATGGGTCACGTCACACAGAACGGCAATTAAACATCACTGGATTATTCATTCAGTATTTTATTACATCTGATCAAGGCTAATTGACTGCATAGAAGAGGGTCTTATCATTTAGTGCAGTTATTTTTTTTCCTCCTGTCATTTCTATCTGTTTTTATTTAATTTTAGCTATGCAAGTTGGTCTTTTTATAAACGTGTATATATTAAAACGACTCTGTGTGCTTCTCTGTAGCTCAGCAGTGTAAAAATAAATGTTTTTTGTATAATTGCAAAGCTGTTGAATTTATATAATTCTGCTTTCTTTGTTTAATTAAAATTTGAGAGGATCTGCCTCCTGGATGAAGAAACGGCTGTAGAAATGTGATGTCAGGTAGTGTTGGAGAACGCAGTTGTGGATGAGGAATGTGTTTTTGGGTTCTAAAATTGGAAGATGGTTTGCATTTACTAGATGTACGGATGATTTATATCCACCCAGTACCTTTTCCATTCTAAACTTGATCCATCCAAAGTTGTTCAAGCTAAGGAATCCTGGGCAATGAGATTATTTTCTGGCACTTTCCCTTGGTCATATTTAAAACCTTCTGCTGAGAATGTGCTGGTACAGCCTAGTGGTTAAAGATCTGGGCTTGATAATCAGAAGGTTGTGGGTTCAAACTTACTGGCCTTCATCTAGACTTTACTCAAAGTGGTGGTTACTATAAAGTCAGTGGTCCTGGTGGGGCTCCCCCCAACACTACACATTTTGAAGATCTCCTTTGGCAGTTCTTCTAACCCTAATTGATGCAATGTCTAGCTTTTAATTTCTTAAACAACCATGTAGGAAGACATCATAGCCATAGTCATTTTCACACATGAATTGGCATCTCTCCGGAGCTTAAATTCATTGAAAGTCTTTGGGATGTGCTCGAGGAGACTTTACAGAGTGCTGGACTCATGTAGCGAATCCAGCTCAGATGGGGCAAGGGATTTATGTGTGCATTTAATTACAATGTGTTATGATCAAATGCACCCATAAATTAACCAGAAGGGAAATATGTATATTGATAAGTAATTATAACTGATTATAATAAATTATATATATTATACATGCATAAATACGTGCATGCATAGATATGGCTTGATTCGGGTTGCAGAATTCTTTTTTTTTTTTTATTAAGTTCAAAGATAAGGGCTGGTCTGTCCACCAAATGAGGCCATTCAATCTTTTTTTCTGAACTCTATGGAAGATTATTTTTATGGTCGCAAAGAATCTTCTTATTTTATCGTACTATACGCATCAAAAGCATGTAGCAAAAATCAAACGTTTAAGTGGATACAAGTATTAAACATCCAAAACTAACTGCAAAACATAACTGGAATAATTACAACATGGGTACATGCGTTCACACAAGATTATATCATGTACAAGTCAAAATAGCTGGAGTAAAATAGGGCACACAGACATTTGTGTATGTGTGTTTCCAATGACCTGTTGCGTAATTGCTCTTTTGGTGGCCAGTGTGGGGTGATCAGCTTCTCTGAAGTGAACCCAGGATGACTTCTATTTACAACTTGTCTGTCGGGCAATTAACAAGATACCAGGGGCAATTAAGCACAGACCCATCGGTGCTGGTTCTGTGAGTTTCCATAAAATAAAACGTTTTTCTGGGGTTTATCTCATTTGATCCAGTGCCATACACTACAATCTTGACCAAAAATTGATGCACCTCTTGAAATAAATGTGATTTTTCTTCCTACCAACCATTCTTTCACAATTTGAGCTTAACAAATCTCAACTTTGTCATCCTGGAATATGGACATAATTATATATATATATATATATATATATATATATATATATATATATATACATACACCATTTTTCATTTCTTACTGACTAAAGGAAATCAAATTCTGGTGGCACGTGACCCCACTCTCTCCTATTGACCTGTTATACTGTATTTAAAATTATTTAACAATCAATTGATGCACGTGAGTGAGTTTTCCAGCCGAGATGGAGAGATGGGGATTGTGTGTGTACAGTATGTGCTGACTGTGCGTCAGGCTGACTCAGATTGAAGACACACCCGGTACAGGCCCTGACTCCCCTGATCAGCCACGAAGGTTTACTCATGCAGTGCACATAATTATAATGTTGCTACCAAGTATTTAAACATGAATAGTGATCCAATGATTAAACTAGAACTTGACAATTTTGTATTTTATTTCTGTTACTTTTGTGAGAGCTAGTCATTTAATTCTATCTACTATAGTCATATGTTTTTGCCAATATCGTAAACCCATACATACCGCTGGTGCATATTTATTTTTTCAATTAGCAAGTAGAAAATGGGGTGTTGGATCATAAATGTAGGAAGAACCCATGAACTCACAGTTTTACGTTGAAAATATTACTGCTGATTATTTTGGTTTGCAGGATGCATCATGACATTTGTGAAGGATGTCTCTTATTCTGCATCATTCAGAAATCATAATAATATGCTGATTCGCTGCTCAAGAAACATGCTATCATCAATGTTGGAAACAGTTGTGATGCTTAATATTTTATGTATATGAAATTGAAATATTTTGTAACATAAAAACTTTGTAAATGGAAATGTATACATTTTTTTAAACTCTTATTGTATTATATGTATATATTGTATACTCTTTTATTCTTACTCTTTTTACTCATATATATATATATATATATATATATATATATATATATATATATATATATATATATAAGAGTACACATACATATACACATACTGTATATGTGAGACGATGCATCTCACTCGGGAGTACTGGATTTTTCCAATTTTGTGATGCGTAATAGGATAAACTTTTTCTTTTTTTATACTGGTCTAAGTAGCCTAGAGTTTTGTCTGGAGTCTGACTCTTCAGAGTTGCTAGTTTTTGTGTCTGATTTCAATGACACAGCTAGATGTCCGTTTTCACTTCTCCAGCCTGATTACAAACAACAAAAGAAATTAGTAAATTCCTTTGTCATGTAAATGATGGAGCCGTTTGTCTCGCAAAAGAGCGGTTGCCAAAAAACGTGCGTAATGCAGTCCAGGGCGTTTGCAAGAGCAAGGAAATTTTGCATTTCTAAAAGCATGAATGTTTGTAAGTATGATAATATTTGAGCGGACTCGAAACGCGCCAGTGATGCTCACAGATGTTTTGGAGGAGTTTTGACTGACTGAAGAGACAGAGGATACTCTTTGGAGAGGTGAGTACAATTAACTTTTGTTTCAGCAAATTATGCTCGTGTAGAATATTGCAAATGTTATAAACCCGCGTTTAAATAGTTTGCAGAAGTTGTGTGCTTCGTGGGTGGTCGGAGTTGCCTGAGAAATGTGTGTGTGTGTGTGACCGCTGAGGTGGGGGAACATTTGTTGTGCTTGTATAAATTGGTATAATATGTCTGGATAAAACATATTCTCAAGGACTGAAGTATTCATACATCTTGCTAAAAAAGATTACCCTGGTAACCACGAACTACCTTTTTTGCTATATTGTTACTACAGTAAATTAGTATTAGTCGTCACTGGCGTCAGCAATGGCAAATATTTTGAAATTTTCTTAAACTTAAGAAGTGTCTTACACTCTTCTTTTTCATTTAAAACTGCATAAATCCAATTTTTTTAATGTTATGTTGATGAGCGAGAGAGAGCTACCTGAAATGTTTATTAAAAATTACCTTTAGCAGATTCCATGTTATTAATAGAGTTAAATTAGTATCAGTAACAGTGGGTCAACAACTGTGGTTACTATGTTTTGTTTTTTGTGGTGGGGAAGGGAAATCCTGGAAGGGTAAGAGGAAAACAATATTGACTTTGGAAAATCTATCCGAAATTGGCAGAAGATTCAGTTGTAACACATGTTTTTTGTTCCAAGGGCAAAAATGTACACAAGACTTGCGAGCAACCCTGTAATATTTGGTTGGCTATAACTGATTCATTTGAATCCTTTTTCCAATTTCTTTTGAATGCAAACATGACAATAGGAATTCAGTGTTTGTAAACAAAAGGTCAGAATGTCTCCTTCAGGCCAGAAAATATGCTTTATGTACTTTGATGTTTAAAAAAAAATCAAAAGGAACCATTCAAGCAAGTGAGGAAATGCACTTGGAACTTTGTTTCTGTCCAGCGGTCAGAAATGGCGGTAACAGCTAAGGTTTTCCACAGGTCATCCCCGAGGGACAGCTGTACCACACACATCCCTTTCTAACGTTTCTCTGAGTGCCAGGCAGTCTGATTGTAGCTTGGGGAAGGACACACCTTGTTTCTGACTCATTGTGTGTTTAGTGTTATGCATCTGCCCTGCGGGAATGTGGTTCCCATGATTTCTCGTTGCCATGGTTTGTCCATGTGTCCATGTGTATTTTCGGTGTGCGAATTTAGTAAGAGTTAGAATGAGTAATTGACACCTGGTCTATGTATCAGATTGTCTTCTATCTATCTATCTATCTATCTATCTATCTATCTATCTATCTATCTATCTATCTATCTATCTATCTATCTATCTATCTATCTATCTATCTATCTATCTATCTTTCTATTGCATTTCATCCTTCTATTGCATTTCTTTCTTCTATCTATCTATCTATCTATCTATCTATCTATCTATCTATCTATCTATCTATCTATCTATCTATCTGTCACCCCATCATCTATCTCTATCTATCTATCTATCTATCTATCTATCTATCCGTCCGTCCATCGCATTCCTTCTATCTATCTATCTATCTATCTATCTATCTATCTATCTATCTATCTATCCTCTCTCTTGCTGTCTCTCTCTTTCTCTCTCTAAGCTGCTCTGGCTGACGTCTCTGACCTGGTCAAGCTGTAAATGGAAAACTCTTGCTTTGTTCCCGCTGCACAGGAATGCTTGTTTTCACCACTTTCTCTCTCTCTGTCTCCCAGTTACGAAAGCTGTCCCTGTATGCGTCTCCTCCTCTCTTGGTGTCTCACTTTCTCTTTTCCCTCTTGGATTAAGGGCAAATTTTTGTGGCAGTGACATTTGCAAGACTTCAAAGGCAGTGTGCAGTGTTCTCTGTTGAGTTCATTTCAGAGTGTGAAGCCTATCGGATTGTTTTTCGTGCATACCTCCGGGTTTAGTTGGTTGCTTTCAAAACTGTCCTCATCGTCTTAAAGTGTGACAGGGCACGTATTTGTGTGTATATCACTGTATCCATGTGAAATGAGTGCGGCAGTGACTCTTTGTACCCTGCAGGCAATATATCTGCCTGCCACTCCTTGTGTAAGGTCAGTTAGGGCAGGCTTTCTTCACTCTTTCTCGCTCTCTCTCTCTCACACACACTCATTTTCTTTTCCTCTCCCCCTCGGGGAGGAGCTTTGAACTGTCATTCTCAAGTCCACACAGGTGAGGGTGCTGCTAAAAGAATGTGCAGAGAGCAAACGAAAGGACAGAAGGAAAGGTGGAGCAACCTTGATACCTCACAAAGCCAGAGAAAGAAAGGAAGGGTGTTGCCTGCAACCCACCTGAAAAACTTGAGCAAGAGAGGAGGGACCATACACACATGCACTCTTAAACAGAAGTCGTATGTGGGGGAATATTCAGTCGATTGAGGAAAGTGTGATAGGAGGCGGACTTTTTCCCCGCAAGCACAAGATTGTCTGTTGTTTGGATTTGTGAAGACGCAGGTGGAAAACAGGTTCTTTTCACTCTTCAGTTAATCTTTGGACAACAGGGCGAGAATTAAGGATTTTCTTTTTAGAGAACTTTGCTGTTTCTGGCTGGACTCTGGGACTTGGATTGGGAAACAACAAACTAAGAGGTTTGTGAGATCAACAGTCTTTTTGTAAAGCCTCACAGTCCTGCATATATTTTGTAAGGCTCTTTTTTATCTCTCTACTTCCCTTTGTGTGCTCGCTTGTGTCTTTCTAGTTTCTGGCTATTTGAAGAATAGAAATCTTAGAATCAGTTTCTTTTAATTATTTGAAGTTGCTTTTAATGTTTGGAAACTGCTTGGAAAAGTTTCACTGAATGGAAGGAATTACATATTTTATTCCATAACATGCTTTCATAACACGCTTCATTTGCCACACACAAATGTTCAGTGCACAAAACATCTAATATTTTTGTATTGGGTACTTCTGGGTTATGTTTTTATTTTATTTTATGTATGACTAAACATGATTTATCTGCCCATTTGTGAGGTCAGCACTGCACAGATCAGGTTCACAATAGCATGTTAAGGTCTGTAAAGGTCTCAGGCACAGTGATATTTATATGAGATTGAGTTTTCTCTCATTCTGGAGTGAAATTCCAGTGATGTTGCTAAAAATATGAACTGTGAGCTTGAAGAACCAACATGTTTTTTGCAGGTGTGCAGTCAGTGCAGCACCGGCTGCTACTACAGGCAACACGTTTCACTAAATGAATCACATTTATTTTATATATGCATGCAGCACATAGTTCCGACGTATTCAAGAACACCTAGATAGAGTTCAACGGAATGATATTAACTAAAAGACGTTGTAAAACAACAGTGAGATGTGATGCAACGTCTGTCTGATGCATAGAGAATGTGCGTTGACAGCATGCAAGAACGTGTCCTGTGTCTCCCCTTTAATTAGACTTTATGTGTTTAAATCATACAATAATATGAAGTAATTCATTAGAAATGAATCATTGTAGACCAAAATGTAATGCACAAATATTTATGAAAAGTTGTTCTCAAACTTTCCACTGTCTTTCTTTTCCCTGGATTCTGTGTCCATCTGTAGAGGATATGAGTGGAATTCCTGAGGAATCATTGCTCTGTTTCTAGTCTTGACTGTCAGAGTTCAGAGTTATGGGGGGTGAAATGGGCTCAACTTTCGTTTGATGTTTTCACGGAGAAAGGAAGCGAGTGAAAAGCAAGAGAAGTTGATATCAGCAGGTGGATCAGATTTCTGCTGCTGTTTTAGTGGTTTAAGCATTGGTAGTACATGCTGTTCCTTTTTCTGTATTAGTCTCTAAAAGTCTAAAGAGAAATATAGCATAGATGTCAAGTAAATGGTTATGGTTATAAGCAGTGTGTCTGGTTATCAGACTCATCATTGTGGAGATTTTGCTGTATGTTTTTATGATGTTTATCAAAGCACATGTCTTGCATGCCTGTTCAGTTACGATCAGTTCTGGTGTGAATCTCCATATGTCACATCTGTTCACCATGTCTAACTTTATATAATATGTGTGATCTGGAAATTGTTTTATTTGTGTTTCAGACTGAAATGGGAGGATGGGCACTGCGTCTCGCTGTGGGTGTCTACGTTCTCATGCTCGCTGTGACAGTCGGCCGTGCTAATGAGGGTGGGAACATCAACTCTTAAGCCCCTTAAACCTCAACTCTCAATTACAACCACTTTTACTTATGAAGCAATACTCAGTTAAAAACAACAGATTACTTTCTGCTAACTGTAGTCGGTAATGATAGCATTTGATATCTTCCCTGTAGCTTGAACTGTAGAACATGGCGCTTGCAACGCCAAGGTCATGGGTTCGATTCCCAGGCTAAGCAAGAATTGATTAGAATGTCAATGTGTTTCTTGAATGCAATGTAAGTCGCTTTGGATAAAATCGTCTGACAATTAAATAAATGTATATGGATAATAAAACGTCAGCCCAAATGTTTTTTCAAAAGAATCTTCAAGCAAAAGAAGGCTGTTTAAATGATAAAACAATATATCCTGTTAAAAATATATTTTCTGGTTTTCAGTGGAACATTTGTGTAAATTTTAGGAGAACTTACTTCATTCATTCTTTAAAATGATTAGTTGGATAAAAGTTTTTGCAAAAAACTATGGCTTCAAATGTATGCAAATTCCACTTATATTTTCTTATTTAATGCAATGCATTTCAGAAGTGTTACTCAAATGTGTATAGTAACGCTAAGAAGACCTTGATTACTGAGTTAAATTCAAAGTTACAAATTATCTTTGTTATGTACTAAATATGTTTTTTGTGTTACACAGTGAACCACTGTACCGCTGCCAGGGCCAAAACCTGCTCAGAATGTATCCAGATTGGCACAGGGTGTGCATACTGCCCCGATGAGGTGAAAATTCACTGATCCTTATGTTGTAGAATGAATTGATATTGTATATATGTTTGACATGTTTTCCTAAATAAATGTGTATTAAATATGTATTGATCTAGAGAGCATGTCTGTAGAAGAGTTTTAACTAAAGTGAAATGTTAACTATGACATTATGATTATAAATGTCCATACAACAGTTCACTGTTGAGGGAGTAGTTCTTCTCCAATTAGATTTATTTAGATACACTCCCATTCAAAATCTTGGGCTCAGTAAGATTTTTAATGCTTTTTAAAGAAAACAGTATTATCATTCAATATTATTACAATTTAAAAATAACAATTTAATAAGCAGGTTTTCATTTTGATATATTTAAAAATGTAATTTATTCCTGTGATGGCAAAGCTCAATTTTCAGCATCATTACTCAAATCTTCTGTGTCACGTGATCCTTCAGAAATCATTGTAATATGCTGATTTACTGCTCTTTTTATTATTATGTCAGTAATGACAACTCTTGGGATAGTTTGTAAAACATTTTATTAATGCAAGAAGAATGTAAACCTGCTGCTGCTGCTGCTGCTATAAAGAGAGGGAGACCCCCTGTAGCAGATCTATACAGGTGGTGCTGGGGAGGTAGATGGCTAGAATGAGAATTTTCATAGTGCACACATTCGTTTGGTTATAAATGGAAATGTAATGGATGTATGAAATTGATTGGCTGAGAACATTACATTGAACGAACCAATTACAACCGGCAAAGAGTTTCATGTCTGAACTCTTCATTTTGTCATTTTGTCAAGAGTATTCATTAATTTTATAAAAAATCTCACAAACCCCAAACTTTTGAACAGTAGTGAATTTTATTTTACAGCCCCCATCGTAACATTGTTTAGTTATTTCTGTTCATAAAGCCTATTGTAGCTCTCTGTATTAACGCAGTTATGTAATTGCTTTTATTTTTTATCTTATTTTTTTTTCATCAGAACTTTGAGCATGAGCGTTGTGACCTGAAGAAAAACTTGGAGGCCAATAAATGTGGTCAGATGGTAATCATTGAGAGCAGCGAGAAATTTGAAGAGGTTTGTTTCATTAGACTCTGCTGACTCGTCCCTCACATTAGTTACGTTTCATATCATGGAATCATGTGTCTTTCTGTGTTTTTCAGTATGTGAAAATCGATCAGTCACAAAAGCGCTCTCAGGTGGCCCCTCAGCTAATGAGCATGACGCTTCTCCCCGGGGAGGAAAGGGAGGTGGAGATGGAAGTGTTTGAACCAGCCCGTGGCCCTCTGGACCTCTACATCCTCATGGACTTCTCAAACTCTATGTCTGACGATCTGGACAACCTGAAGAAAATGGGAGACGAGCTGGGTGAGTGAGCGAGGTGGAGTGACAATTCAGGCTAGGGGATATATTTGTGATGATTTGCTGAAAGTATCAAATTAAGCACCATTGTTCATTTCACAATGGTCTTGTGATGTTTTTGTACTTAAACTGCAGTAGTAAGCATAGCTTTAGAGGTGGTCATTTTAACAGGTTGTTTCTGTGAATCAAAATTTCTGCTTCAATAATTCATTCTCATCTTCTTACAGTGTTTACAAAGGTCTCTGACTGGCAATTTTCATATATTAAAATGTATTATATATGTATTAAACTATTAAGTTGTTAAAACATTACTTATGTATTGTGATTTTGTTGTTGTTTCATAGCAAATATGAAATGTGTATTGCAAATCAATATTGCAATTCATTCATTTTCTCACCCCATGCAGCTAAGATTGTTGGCGATCTCTCTGATGATTACACCATCGGATTTGGCAAGTTTGTGGACAAAGTCACTGAGCCTCAGACAGACATGAGGCCAGCCAAGTAAGAACAATGCACTTTTACAGCATCAAACTTTTACTTTATCTGCATATGCTCCTTATATACGTTTTCCTTCTCATAGATTGGCTGAGCCGTGGACCAACAGTGACCCTCCATTTTCATTCCGTAACGTCATTACTCTCACCAAGGACGTCAAATTCTTCAGAGATGTGCTCCAGCGAGAGCGCATATCTGGCAACCTGGACGCCCCAGAGGGGGGTTTTGATGCCATCTTACAGGCTGCTGTCTGTGAGGTACTGACATATTGGTAGATAAAGCACTTGAGTGCCTTGCTAGGCATTCACAGTAATGTAATTGAATTTTTACTAACTTGTTTTTTCTATTCACAGCAACAGATTGGCTGGAGGAAAGACAGCACCCACTTGCTTGTTTTCTCCACTGAATCTGCTTTCCATTATGAGGCAGACGGTGCCAATGTGCTCGCGGGCATCTTGGACCGTAATGATGAGAAATGCCATCTGACTATAGATGGAAAATACACACATGACACTCGTCAAGACTACCCATCGATACCAACCCTAGTGCGACTTCTGGTGAAACATAACATCATCCCAATCTTTGCCGTTACCAACCACTCCTACTTATATTATGAGGTGTGTATGCCTTTAAATGCGTATTTTTATTATCTGAGAAAAGTTCTTATTAAAATTATATTGAAAGATTATTAAAGATTATATTGAAAATGTGATAAAGAAATGTAACGCTTTCCTTTTTATGACCATGTTTTTAGAAACTGCAGGCGTACTTCCCTATTGCTGAGCTGGGAATATTACAAGAAGATTCGTCCAACATCTTGAACATTATAAATAGTGCTTTTGCGGTAAATTATTTTTCATACCAAATATGTTGCTGGGATTTCTTTTCAAATTTGATGTAACTCTTCAACATTTTTTGAACAGAATATTCGTTCCAAGATCAGTATCCGAGCAGAGGATAAACCAAAGGCGGTGGAAGCCACGATTCTGTCTCAGACTGGCACTTTACCTGAACATGGCAATTTCAAAATCACACCAGGAGAAATAGTGAGTGTCTTTGCATTAGTTTAAATTCACAACTACAACTGTAGTCTCTCACACACTTTTCAGTTTTTCTAAGGGAAAGAAAATAATGAAGCAAAAACATACAATTATTGAATATATATAAAAAGGTAAAATCAAAATCCAGGTTGAGTCAGTAGTTAAATTTTTTTTTTCATACCGTGTCACATTTTCCCTACAGTTAAGTAAAACTACTTATTTATTCGTTAAGTAATTAATTAATTAATCCAACCATACGTTTTATAAATTTTTCCTTCTTTCTTGAATAATTTAATACAATTTATTACATATCTGTGACATACTGGTTTTCACTGCAATTTTAGAAACACACTGTTGAGATCCTTTTAAAATATGAAAACTTTGTAAAAAAGACACTGATTCAAATCTCTCGGTTTCTAGGGTAAATTTAGAGTTCGTCTGAAGGCTCTTAATCGAGTGGGTGAAGATCATGTTTGTAAGTACAACCAGGCTGACCGAATGGGAACCTTGAGAGTCAAACCCACCACCTTTAGCTCCGCACTCAGAGTCAATGCTGAAGTGCTCTGTCATACATGTGACTGTGAAAAGGTGAGCTTTGCTACCTCTTTAAAACACATCTCTTGTTCTGTGAGTTTATTTCAAATCTTACACTTCTGTTTCTACTTAAACATCAGACCCCGGTTAAAAATGCTTTGCGCTGTAATGGCAATGGAGATCTTGTATGTGGGACATGCCGGTGTTCTAAAGGATGGTATGATGGAAATTTGTCTCCTTTTAGTTTGTATTGATCATATATATAGCAGCCTATAACCCCGCCTCTTGTCAATGCTTCCCCCCCCCCCCCCCCCCCCAATAGGTTAGGCCCTTACTGTAACTGTTCAGAGGGAGCCTCCACAGACTCTGCCATGTGTATCGAACCTGGGAAGACCGAGCCGTGCTCAGGCAGAGGAGACTGCATGTGTGGGATCTGTATGTGCTATAACCCAAACCAATTTGAAGGGCCCTTCTGCCAGTTTGACAAATCTCAGTGTCAGAGATTTGGTGGTTTTCTCTGTAATGGTTAGTAAAAAGATTTTTATATTTTAATATAATTAGGGCTGCTCTGGACTAATGTCAACTAGTAGCCATTAGTCAGTATTCACACATTTATATTAATTTAATTACTTAAAAACACTATATGCTGGGAGTCTTTAGTAATAATCAACAGACAATAAACCCCTCTATTTATACTTATATTTATTTAGCACACCACATTTACGTTCCCTTGTATTTGTATATAACATCTGTACATACATACATTTTGCTGCAATGCAACGTCAAAAGTAATGAATATGAATGTGTCAGATTATATTAATATTTATTAATATTAGTTAAAGCCCCCCTGTAGTCAATAATATGATCCCTTAAAACTCCTCTTTGATTACCAAAATGAAACCTGCAAAAACAATGTATTCATGCTTTAAAATTACTTGAATGTAACATTCAGTAAATGAAAAATAACATTCAGTAAATGAAAAATGAAACCATGAATATGCATATTAGCCCGCCTCCAGTTACTCCCACAAACTCAGAATACCTGATCCACTTGGTCAACTTTACTGTAATAAATGCTGCATGATGTCAAGTTGAAATATTGTTATAATTCAGTCATATTTGTTTGGATAAAAACTGATTTAGAGTGAATTATACAGGCTACTCTACAAATCGGTGTATCAGAAAGGTATGCACATTTGGATTTCCTGCCTGAATTACTGTAATTAAACACAGAACTGCCATTAACAGTCTGTCCCTACAGACTGTGAGTTTTTTTTCACTGCGACTAAGTGACTAATAAAGTTTTGATTTACTAAGCATCATCTTGTCAATAGTGCAAGTGGAGTCAACTGGCAGCCTTAAATGTATCCCAAATTTAGTTTGAAAGAAGAAAGAAAATACAGTCTTTTAAAAATATTGTATGGGCTTTGACATGTTGTCATAGTTACCGCTTCAAGGTTTGTGACCTTTCACCTTTGTTTGCGACAACAGAGCGTGGAAGCTGCAGTATGGGTAAATGTGTGTGTGCACCAGGCTGGTCTGGAGATGCCTGTGAATGTTCCAGCAGCGAGGACTCATGCCGGGACAGCAAAGGGGTAAAGCTCACAAAAAGTTACTTAGCAAGAACAATATCGTTCAAAACTTTGGGGTCCGTTTTTTTGTTTTTATTTTAAATTTTTTTATTAATACTTTTATTCAGCAAAGATGCCTTAAATTGATCAAAAGTGACAGTAAACATCTTTATACAATTTCAATATATATATATATATTGAAAAATAATTTTGTATATATATATATATATATACACAAAATTCTTTTAAACGTTCTATTCATCAAGAATAAAGAACATCACAGGAATAAATTGCATTTTAAAGTCTTTAAGTCTTGAAATACTATTTCACAATCTAAAATGTTTTACCATATTTTTGATTGAGTAAATGCAGCTTTGTTGAGCATAAAAGGCTTCTTTAAAATCTTACTGACCTCAAGATCTTTGAAAGGTAGTGTATATAAACTATTTTCAATAGTAGATATTTTAAATATCTCTTGCTATATTTAGTACTACACAAAGTCTATGGTATTTGTCAATAGTCATATTTATTTTTAAATATTACGTATTTCTGAAATACATTTGTCAATTGTGACTAGTCAATCACAATATTCTGTGGTCAAATATTCAAATATTTAAGTACAATGACTTTATTCATTCTAGGTATCCATGTAATAAACTGGATAGTATACGATCATCAGCCATTCATTATCACAAAATACTTCATTCGGTTTTATTTTGTGATAATAAATGTCAATTTCATGTTAATTTATTATATAAAAACTGAAAGGGTATAGTAATCTTGTTCCCCACAAATTAAAATATTTAAATGTGTTATATCAATAATATTCTAGTTTGTGTAATTTATTACACAGACAACAAACATATGCTGATATTTAATATTTATTAAATACTTTTTTCCCATTGAATTTTGAGTTATTTATCAAATCAGTGCTCACAATCTGAATCTTCGTATAGCTGAGCAAAACATTTACATTTACATTTATACATTTGGCAGACACTTTTATCCAAAGTGACTTACATTGCTTTCAAGAAACACATTGATTTCCCTGAGAATCGAACCCTTGACCTTGGCGACCGCATGCCCTACTGTTTAAGTTACATGAAAACACATTTGTAACTTTTGTAAGGAAAAAGGCAATACAGATAATCAGTGTTGGCTAAAATTTGGATGTCAATGCATCTCTTACTATTTTTATACCAAATATCACAGGTGTTCTAGGTAAAACACAGCTCTGTGTATATAATTTTTTTTTTTTTTTTAGGGTATCTGCAATGACCGTGGTTCATGTAAATGTGGTCGTTGTGAGTGTGAACACTCAGGACTTCCATTGAGCCTCACTTGTGAAGCGAACTTCCAGGTACGACTGTGATGTCTGTGAATGTGTCTCTGTCTGTCTGTATTCCCTTTCTTTGCAAGTTAATGAGTCTTATTATTTAACAAATGTCCAGCAACAACTTGGTATGTGCGAATCCAAGAGGAGCTGCGTTCAGTGCCAAGCCTGGAGCACTGGTGAGAGAAAAGGACGGAAATGCGATGAGTGTCCCTTTAAAATCGTCATGGTGGAAGAGCTTAAAGATGGTAAGGCATCGGATCTTTCTTTTATATTAAGACATAACTATGCTCATGGATTGGTTTATGGATTGATGAAAAAACAAAGGATTGATTTATTTGTGTACACAGATAAGAACGTGATAGAGACGTGCAGTTTTCGTGATGAAGATGACGACTGCACGTATCACTACACTGTGAATTATCCATCAAACAACGCAGACAAAGAACACAGAGTCCTAGTGAAGAAAAAGAGAGGTGAATTATACATAAAAAATTATTTATACAGCATTTTGCTGTTTGGGCATCTATATTATTTCATATTTAAAAAAAGTTGAGATGCATACTTTGTATTTATGCACCAACTACTTATCCTCTTCTAGTTCTTGAACAAGAGTGTGTAAAGTATTACATGTCTGGGTTAAACTAATTCATATTTTTTTTTACGTGTGTCAGACTGTCCACCTGCAGGTTTCCTGTGGTTAATTCCTCTCATTATGTTTCTGATGCTATTGCTTGGTTTGCTTTTACTCTGCTGCTGGAAATACTGTTCCTGCTGCCAGGTAGCTGCACACACACACACACACACACACACACACACACACACACACACACACACACACACACACACACACACACACACACACACACACACACACACACACACTCACACAAAGCATATTTTGTGAGGAGCTACACAGCACTCACAGAAATCACACAGACACATCTAGCTGTCTAAATGAGGACAATACTATACAATAAATTACTATTATTTTATATCAAGATAATTATAATTACTATAGACTAACCCACACCACATTCACAAACCCTACTCCTAAAATAAATCTTTTTGCATTTTGTGGAAGTTTTTAATTAATATTTAAAATTAACTCATTTTCGAGGACGTCCCCACATGCATGGAGTCCATAAAGGGAGATGGTGATAGTAAAATAAAGAGATTGGAGGAAAAAATATATTACAATGCTTTTGTGATTATATGAGAATAATATGAGATGGGAGAAAAAACACAAAATTTCTTAGGGGAACGCAATACTTTTGTGAGGGAAAGCAAAAGCATTGAAATATAATTTTTCCTCCCATTCTCTCTTTTTTGTAATTTCTTTGTAATTAGACAAGGTGACACTGACCTAACCAGGCACAACATGGCACATTTCCTGTGTTAAATAATTTTCTGTTCTAAGTGAAAATGAAAATGCTGCACAAAGAGCAAAATTACAAACATTTTTGATGATAATATACTCTAAGTGGAGCAGGACTGAAAAAAAAATAGATTTTACTACAGGCAATGATACAATACAGTATGATATAAAAACTAATAAATGCTTATCCAAGTTGCTGTATTGTATGGTTCTGATATGTTCTGATTGCCTTTGAAACAAGTTATTTGTTGTTTCAAACGTTTGATGCGACTGTTTAAGATGTGTGTAGTAATGTTATATCTTGATTAATTCACTTTTGCATCTGTCCTCAACAGGCGTGTCTTGCTCTTCTCCCATGCTGTGGCAGAGGTAATCATTCAATATACACTCAATAAATTAAAGGCCCCGTTTACACTTTGTGTTAAGTGTTTTGCTCGATCGGATCACAAGTGGACAACGCTAAATACAGGTGTAAACAAACTAAAGCAGTTTGAGCTTGTCCACTTTCGACCACTTTAAGAGGCAGCCAAAAACGCATTTAATTTGATTGCTTTTGTAATTCTAAATGCTCATGTGGTTGAATGTGTTCAAACAGCCGCAAAATACTTTATGAGAAGTGGATGAAGATCCAAGTTTGACCCAAGATGATAACCCAAGTTCTCTCACCACTCCTGATTTCTAATACAAAGCATTCGGCCTGGTCTTGCAGCTGTCAGAGCAGAAACAAAAGCTGCACGTTCATATTTAAATTTCATCACATTAGATCAAAAGATCTAAAAATGCCCATAGATAGACCCTCCCCTTGAAGAAATCATGACAGAAATTGTTGAAAGTTCACAAAAGAGACTGGTATGTGTCTTCCTCGTCTACTTGTGATCTGATTGAACAAAACGTATCTTATTACCTGGCGTAAACGGGGCCAAAGAGAGATCAGCAGAAACAGGTATTGTTCTTAATGTGTGTGTGTGTGATTTGCAGGTCGTACGGTGGGATTCAAAGAAGACCACTACATGTTACGTCAATCTTTGTTGACCTCTGATCATTTGGACACCCCGATGGTGCGCACCGGGCCACCCAAGAGCACAGACATTGTGCGCTGGAAAGTGACGGACAATGTTCATCGAGGACAAAACCACCCCCAGAACCAAATCAAACCCAACCCTAATGAGACCAGTGAGTCTAAACTGAGATTCAGATCATCAGGTCGTATAGTGTGGCCAGGGTCCAAAATTCAAGGAATAGTTTACCCCAAAAATGTAAATTCTTGTCGTTTCCAACATGTATAGCTTGCTTTCTTTTGTGGAGCTTGAAAGAAGATATTTTGTCTATACATTGAAAGTCAAGGGGGTCCAAAACAACAGTGGACCCTGTTGGTTTTTATTTTATGAAGCTTAAAAAATATACATATATATATTTGTTTTCC
The DNA here is from genome assembly GCA_037043235.1 of Rhodeus uyekii. Taxonomy (NCBI): domain Eukaryota; kingdom Metazoa; phylum Chordata; class Actinopteri; order Cypriniformes; family Acheilognathidae; genus Rhodeus; species Rhodeus uyekii. Next base: position 3,467,684 of record JAWRVZ010000023.1, on the reverse strand, counting down.
ACTGAAGAAAGTCAGTCATACAGGTTTGGAATTACATGAGGGCGAGTAAATGATGGTAGAAATTTAATTTTTGGTGAACAATTTAAAAAAAACAAATTAGCAAAAAAAGCAGGCATGTTTTCCGTGCTTGCTTAGATCATATTCATATTCTTTCATCCCTCTCCTTTTTTTGTTCTAGTCCAGTACCCAGTCTCTCTTCGTCTAAACCGGCAATACTCCGAAACTCTTTCCCAGCTTGAGGCTCGAGACACAGACATGCTCAAACGAGAAGTAGAGGATAATGTGAGTGCTTATAAAAGTGTGATGATTTCCCCCACCAAAAAAAAGCAAGAAGCAATTTCTTGCACATGAACGGTCATGCCTGACTGCGATTTGTCTCTGTGTTCTTCATAAACAGCTCAATGACGTGTTCCTGCAGATCCCTGGCGCACAGAGAGTGCAAAACACTCGGTTCAGGTGAGAAGCGGTTCTCAGTGACTCATAAAAATTGCAGCTGTGCCTTGTAGGCAAATTTTTCTTAAGTATTGGATGAGTCACGTATTTCGACATGTGTCTGAATGTACTGTTTTACTGTTTTTCTTTTCCCTTAGGACACAAAGAAATTCTGGAAAGAGGTAAAATAGCTACAGTTGATTACATAATGAGTTTACTGATTAAAATATCACAAAACCTGACAAGAAAATGTCCAGATTGTATTTGACCCCAAAAATCAAATGGACAAAGTTTGTTTGTGTGGTTACAACTAATGTGCTTAATTTTTTGTGAAAATAACATCATAACTATTTACATCAAGGTATTTTATTTGCATTATGCATTAAGTAAAGTATGGACATGAACTAACAGTAAACAGGCTTAATTTTTTTTTTTTTGGGCTAAAAAAAAAGAGAGAAAAAAATATGACCAATAATAATTCTCATTTTCGTCCACAGACAGAACAACACAATCGTGGACACAGTTTTAACGGCCCCTCGGGCCAGTTACCCAGATATTGTGAAACTGACTGATAAACAGGTTCATGCTGGAAACTTCCGGGATCTGAAGGTGGTTCCAGGCTACTACACCGTAGCTAATGACAAAGGTACAAACCCTGCACAAAACACATCATCAACTGCACTGAAACAAAAGCTTTTCATACTTTATGCTTCAAAAAAAGATACATTTTCTAGATAAGTGAATTGGCATAATATATTGGGCCAGATTTACTAAAAAGGGCAAATTAGCGTGAGTGCACACTTCCAAAAAAGAACCAATGGCCCGATCTACTGACGATGCCCTAATTAAAGAACACAGACTCAGCCGGATTCATAATGATCAATTTGATCTACCAAGAGCAGCGCAAATTAGCGTCTTGTTTTTTTTTTAACCAAAAAGAAGACATAAGACGTAAATAATGGCACAAATACCAGTGAATTGACTCCCACAAACCTTAGTAAATCACCTTGTATGATTCCTTTAAATACTCTCCTCCCATAAGTTTTGCGTCTGAAAGTAATCCTACAAATGCATATGCAATAAGGTCATGCGTCCATATTTTTCACGGCATGTCTTTAATATATTCAGACAGTATTTTTTTAACACGTTTGCGCTGGCACAAGCTGTTAATAAATCTGGAGCATAATATATTTTCCTTTTACTTGTCTAGTAAATGCATCTTGATTTAAGAAATTAGATATTTTGACTGGAAACAAGATAAAATTGCAAGGTGACAAAAAGCATTTTGTTGCAGGGTGCTGCCATAGCTTATTTACAGCCTGTTGTTTTTATACGGTGACATTTGTTCCACTTCCTTATCTCCTCTGTAGAGGCAGCAGGTGCTGTGGAGTTTCAGGAGGGTGTAGAGTCTGTGGATGTCCGGGTTCCCCTGTTCGTCAAAGATGAGGATGATGAAAAGAAGGAGCTGCTTGTGCAAGCTGTTGATGTTCCAGTTGGAATTGCAAAGATTGGCAAAGATCATGTCAATATTACAGTGATTAAAGAACATGGTAGGAAGTTTTACTCATAAAAAAATAAATATTTAAGAATATTTAAACATGCTTAAAACAACATGAGAAGCATAATTGTGGAAGACAAGACTATTTTTCAGAGAATACATCTTGAATTAGATCATTTATATTATAAATCTTTTGTTGTTGCCTGATCAAAATGTTTGATTTTGATTTATTTATTTATTCTACCATAGCTAGGAGCATCTTTACCTTCCTGCAGCCGTCATACACCTACAGTCGTCAGGATGGTGTGGCGAACATCCCGATCAGTCGTGAGATTATAGAGGATGGACGGACACAGGTGTCATTCTGCACCCGTGACCTCAGTGCCAAAGACAAGAAGGTAAAATGCACTAACTTTACATCTTAAGTATAATTTGTAGTGTATTTAACTATTTAAGATCCCATGTAATACTTGAAGTGATCTCCTGGATTGAAAGAACATCTAGAAGTAATTCACATTGTTTTATTGTGGTAATGTTTTCTTGCTGATTTTTACCATCTTTTCACTTACTTGCACAGGACTATATCTCAACCAATGGAGAAATGAGTTATGGACAAGGGGAAACGCAAAAGACCGTTTCGGTGAAACTCTTGGAGCTTGGGGAAGGAGATGGACTGCTGGAGGACAAACAGGTCAAACAGTTTGTAATGGATCTGAGTAACCCACGGCAAGGTGCTAAACTAGGCCGTTACCCACGCACCACCATCACCATCGCCGATAAACCAGGTACAATCAGGTTTACAGGTCTGAAATTGTAATTTGTTTTTATGTTCCCTAACCTAAATTTGCGTTGTCTTCACAGAACCCAATGTTGTGAGTTTTAAGAAGAGTAATCAAACGTTTGATATAGCCGACGCACTATACTCCATCCCTGTGGTACGCAGTCAAAACCAGGAGGGTCCGACCACTGTGCGCTGGCGCACAAAGAAAAGCTCACGCTTCAACCTAGACAGTGCTCTCAAATTTGCTCCTGGCGAGATGGAAAAGAATATTGTCATTGATCCTCGTGCGTATTCAACTCCCGTCATACCCGAGACCTTCCAGCTGGAGCTGTTTGAAACAAGTAATGATGCAGTGATTGGAAATAGGAATATTGCCTTGGTGGAAATCACTGATGAGAGAGGTGAGAAAATAGGCTGTTTAGAGTCAGGTTTGGGGTCCATATTTGCAACCATTTGTAAATGCAAAAATACCTTTTTGTTTACCTTGGTTATGGGAGAACTGATCCCTTCTTATATCCTGGACATTCTGAATGGCACGTAATTGTTTGCGTTTTGTAATTTCAGCGGATGGGAAAGTCAGGGCACCCCAAAAACTGGAATATGTTAATCCGACAGCCACATCTCCTGGTGGACGGCCAACCAACATCAAAACTGACGATAGAGGTGAGAAAAAAGGCTGTTTAGAGTCAGGTTTGGGGTCCAAATTTGCAACCATTTGTAAATGCAAAACTACTTTTTGTTTACCATGGTTATGTAAGAACTGAACACTTCTTTTATTCTTCAGATTCTGAATGGCACATAATTGTTTGCATTTTGTGATTTTAGAGGATGGGAGATCCCAAGTCAAGGCACCCCAAAAACTGGACTATGTTATTCCGACAGCCACATCTCCTGGAGGACGCCTCTACTCCCCAACCAACATCAAAACTGTCGCTACTGGCCCTAAAAACATCCGTCTGAACTGGAACCCCAGTACAAATGCCAATGGTTACAAGGTAGACCACACGACACGATCTGCTATAACACATTACAAAATTGCATCAATTTTTGTATGAATTTCTGTACAAATTTCTGTTTTTACTTATTTATGTCCCTCTGTAAAGTTTAATAAATAAGAAGATTAAAAACTAGTCATAAACGAGGACAGCCAGTTAAGCAACAGCTGTTATTTAAAACATCTGCCTCAGACCACTAATGCTGTTGCTGATTAGATACAGTTTAAAATGTGCAAAAGCTTGGGTATTTACACAGAATTAAGCAATATGAAGCCAGGAATGTGACATTAAAGTCGCAGGAGAACATTTAGGCTTTATAAGCTGTAATGTGACTTTGTTCATAGATTTTTTCATTTATAGTTTATGAAATTAATGTAATTGTGCTGTAATTGAAATACAGGGGTGATATATAAAACAGTGTATATATGGCTATATAATATAATATATATGGCTTAAAGTTTGTCATATCTTAAAGTCTCTTATGCTCATCAAGGCTGCATAAATGTATAAAAACAGAAACAATAATATTGTAATATACAGTAACTCTTGTATGTCCACACATATTTAGCATTTTAAAGTGTTATTTAATCCAGTTCAGTGTCACATAATCCATCAGAAATCATTCTAAAATGATGCACAGTTGAGCTGTTTGCTATTTATGTGGAAACCATATATTCATAATACATAAAAAAAAACGTTTTTCATTTGATGTAGAAAGCTTTCAATGTTATAAATGTCTTTACTGTCACTTTTGGTAAATTTAATGCATTTAAAAAAAAAAGATTTTTTCTCACTGAACACTAGTTATATACACTATGGATTGTGACAGTTAATCATATTTTTTCATCCCAGTCCATTTCAGACATTTCTGTCCTTATAGTTGCAATTATGTTATGAAAGTAGTATTTCAATAAACACTAGCTTAGCTAAAGAGCTGTTAAAAACGGTGTTACATACAACATATGAGCCATGATTTGCTGTTTCCAGGTGAAGTACTGGATATTTGGAGATCCTGAGGCCGATGCTAAGGTGCTGGACGTGAAGACTCCTTCAGCCGAGCTGACTAATCTTTACCCATACTGCGATTATGAGATGCGTGTATGTGCCTACAATGCACGTGGAGAGGGCAATTACAGCGACATCATCCAATGCCAGACTCTAGAGGATGGTAAGTTAATCTTTGAATTTTGTATCTGTTCTAAATGGTGAATTTAATGGTATTTTTTCTAATTTTTTCATATAATTTGTCATACATTTGACATTTCCTGGCATGCCCATTGTTGCTTGTTGAAATTTCTGTCTCACATACATTTCCATCTGCATTATGTAACCCCTTCAGTACCCGGTGAACCTGGTCGCTTGGCTTTCAATGTCATCAGCCCCACTGTCACTCAGGTCAGCTGGGCAGAGCCAGCAGAGACGAATGGTGTCATTACTTCATATGAGGTCGTCTACACACCCATTGACGAGGACAAAAGTAAAGAGTCCTAAAATACTCTTTATGGCATCTATGTGTCTGTATTGTGACTTTTTGGGATTTTAAACGTCCATGTTTATTTCTGTGTTCAGAGCCTTCGGGATCTTCTAAGAAGGTGATGCTGGATAGCCCCAAAAAGCGGATGCTTCTCATCGAGAACCTGCAGCCTTCTCAGACCTATTGTTACAAAGTGCGTGCTCGCAATAAGGTGGGCTGGGGCCCACACAAAGAAGCCACAATCAACCTGGCATCACTGCCTACCCGACCCATGTCAAGTAAGCGTCTCACAAGAACAGGGTGGAATCAAACTCATGTTCGGCCCAGGCAGTTACTTAATAAACCATTGTACTGACTGTGGATTTATTATGTTTGTTGTGGTTTACATCAATCCTGCAGTTCCCATCATTCCTGACATTGACATTGTGGATGCAGAGGCTGTTGATGACTATGACAGCTATCTGATGTACAGTAACGAAGTACTACGATCCCCAACAAGTAGCCAGAGGCCTAGTGTCACAGATCTGTCCGAAGGTGGGTGTCTTTTTTTGATGTGCTGCACTATTGCAACACATTGGAAACATGTCATTGTACACTACCCAAACGTTTGGAGTCAGTAAGAAAGAGATTTTTAAGGGCTCAATATACCTACGTCAAGGCAAAAATCGAAGAATGAACTGATGTACGTAGTTTCAAACAAAATCAGGCTGCTTTATGGCAGAAAAGGAAGTTGTACTTCTAACGAAAGAAGACACTGACACTGTTTTTCATGTTTAATAGAGGAAAGCTGTAAAATGCTGGCTCTTTTCTCAAATTTTTGTTTGAATTTCTTCATATTTAAATGTACTATACATATTACACATATACTTCCATATACACACATACAAAGCATATTAGAATAATTTCTGAAGGATCATTTGACATTGAAGACTATTCAGTAAATATTATTAAACAGTAAAGATAAACACTAAAATAGAAAACAGTCCTTTTAAATTGTAATAATATTTCACAATATTACTGTTTTTACTGTATCGTTAATCAAAGAAATGCATGTGTGGTGAGCATGAGAGACTTCTTTTAAAAATATACAAAAATCTTAATGACCCCAGACTTTTGAATGGTGGTATATTTACTGAACATTCCTGCTGAAAAGACGAGGGTGTAATTCCATTGCATTTAAGGATGGTTTATGCTGCTGGTATTGTTATTGCTGGTTTAGCTGGTGGACCAGTGCAGCCATGATAAAACTTGAGCTGGTTAAGGTGGTCAAGCAGCATGGGTAAGCTGGTTGGCCATGCAATTCTTGGTAAAGGGGACGTCAGCACACTAGAAACTTAACACCATGCCTACACCAGACGTTAGTGGCGTCACACAACAAAAGCAAATATAACCCATTATAATAAGGGATGCTGTCTATACTGGATGCGACAACACACCATGACAATTTCCAACAGTAAACTGATGCCCTGTTTTAAATCTGACTTACTTCAAGCCCTTCTGACACAAAGAACAAACGGATTTGCAGCAGTAGCAATTTGTCACGTCCGGTGTAGACATCCTCAAGCTGTCTGGTGTAGACACTGTGTAACAATGCTAGTCTTTTCATCAGGTATAGCAGGACTTTGCACACAGATTTTCTAAAACATGTCAATGCTTGGCCGTATTGCATGCCTGAACATGTTGGTGGAAATGTTTCAAGCATTCAAAAGCTTTTTTCGTGCTTTTGACCTGGAGAAACTGTTGGTCAAAAGCAGTTAGAGATGGTCATGGTCTGCCTTCATCTTTGGCGTAACGGGATGATGTTGTTACATCATTCATATGCAACTCCTGTTGACATCGAAAGGCTCTTTCTAGACCCCTCTGCATTGAAGACCCCACAAGCACTTGCCTTTGCCATGGAACAATGTCTTTTTCTTTTCTTTTGGCTTTGTTGAACTGGGTGTCTGGGCTCTTAATGGACATTTAACTTTCAGGGAATGTTGCAGCTGTAATGGTTGGGCTCCTTCGGTTCTTATTTATCAAGAATGATCAGACTATTTACTTTGCCTTGCTTATTAAACTAAACATTTCTAGCATCATGGATGGGCTCAGAAGTCATCAGCTTCCCACCTTTTCTTCTTTCCTTCTTTGCCTAACTCTAGTTATTAAAGGAAGAGTTCACCCAAATAGGAAAATTCTGTCATCCTTTACTCTCCCTCAGGTCGTTGCAAACCGTATGACTTTCCTACTTCAGGCAGCACAGAATAAGAGGCTGATCTTTATTTTTAAATGACAGTGAATGAGAATTGACGTTACAAAAATGGCATAACTACCATAATTATGGTTCATAGTGAGTTTTTAAGCCAAATTAAACTTTTTTGTTTGAAACAGAACTAAATATAAATTGATATTCACCGACTATCTTCCTATCTTCCATAACTCATAATTTACACTTATTCAGACTTTCAAAGGGCAAGATTCTTCAGCCAAATATTTTTATTTTAGTATATTCCTCACATAAGCTATCACATGGCTTCAGAAGACTTGAAATATACATTAATCAAATACAAATATACTTGTAGTTAACATTTTACAAAATAGCTGAATTAATTCTTAAATTTTTTTTAAAGTTCCCAGCCACCGGAATCAACGTCTTTTTGATAATTAATTTTTAATATTTTGCTGTTAGAATATCTGAACGTGCAATATACCAAAAGAAAAAACTGACCCTCTTCTTTTAAACAACAACAAAAAACACATTTTATTCTAGTTTCATGTAGTCTTTTTTTATCAACACTTAAATGTATGTTTTAAAAAAAGCAACATTTTTTTTTATCAAAATGGTGAGAAAATCATGTTTTTATCAAAGACTTTGTCCGGATGGGATTCAGAACGATGATCATAAACACCCCCAAAGCTTCACAGTTCTATAGTCTACCTCATCCTGATTCGAAATTTCATTTGGAAAACATTGGGCATATTTGATTTATATGCTGTTTAATGTTGATTTTACATATGCATATGCTTAAATATGCTGCTTCTTCACCTGTATTTTGATCCGGAAATTCTATACTCTTTCAGAAGATACGTAATAGCGCTTCCTACCGAATAACAGTAAAAACACAGAAAGCCAGAAAATTCTGTCAATGGGAGGAAAAGAGTTAACTAGTTTTATTATCTTATTGAGTTTTATAGCCACGTTCAAAAAGCACAGACCTAATGTTTAATGTTCTGAAAGTCATACAGAACGAAATTAGCCTTAGTAAATAATGACAAAATTCTCAGTTTGGGTGAATTAAATTGAGCATGGACAGCCCACACATCCTCTTGCCTTGCTTGCTTCCCCACATGATTACGGAAGGCTCACGCTGGAAGCATGTCCAGCTAGTCGGTTTGGACCTGGATCTCCGTAAAGTGTCCTGGAAACTGCCCGCTGACATCATCCCCTGCCCCATGAGCCCAGCCACAGATGCCAGCGATAGTCATGCACAGACGCTGCCACAAGGTGAAGACCTGTCCCTGGCAGACAGCATGCCAGCTACACCCAACGTCAACCCACAGCTGTGCTAGCAAAGTCGCTTGAGTGCTAACTGGCATCAAGAGTCTCATAGTGCCAGCTGGCATCATTTCTCTTGCTTAATGTAGATTGCTAATTCCATTGCTACCATAGAAATATTGTTTCTTCTTCTGAACTGAGAGGCTTTCTGCAGTTTGGCTCTGTTGAGGTGATTCCCTCCTTCAGGCCGCAGGTCAAAGCGCTAGAATGGAGCGCTAATTTCAACTGTGAATTCAAATGCGTTAATGTTTCCATGCTAATTCATGATTTATAATGTTTCCATGCCGTCTCGTTCTCATATGTCCTTACAGATCAGTTTGTAAATGGAAAGTGGGACCAGAATGTCCTGTTCCCAGGAGGAGGCGGTTCCCTCTCCCGCAACGTCAGCTCCTCCTCATCCACGTACAGCCACTCCACCCCCCGCCCCGCTGTGACCAATCACAGCAGCACCACAACTTACATTTCCGGCAAAGGTATTAGATGCCCATTGTGATGATGTTGTATTTTTTTCTCCATATACTGGTCAATTTTGAGGTTTTGGGCTATTTTGCTTCCCCTACATGTTTTTGTTTCAGAGCAGTGGAAACAAAACTGTTTATTTTATTGCACTTTTCAATATTTGTGCCTGTAGATTTTAAAAACAATTCTGAGACAAAAAAATCTCTACTTCAGCAGCATGTACATACATCAAACTTTACAGAGGGGTTTGTTAATAAATCATTTGCCTGATTAACGCTCTTCGTGTGGCAGTCATAAAAAGCCAGAATTTTAAAAAAAAGTATTTCAATGAAATTACTGTACTATATTTTAGTATTTTGTATGTTTAGGGGATTTTATGGTTCTAAATTTGATTTATGTATCAGTTATAATCCATTTATTCACTTTTTGAGAATAGACCTGAAAATTTTATTTTATTTATTTATTTAATTTGTCAATCTTGAATTCTTTGGAGTACAGACTTTTGGTCTCTTTTTTTAAAGACGACACTTTGCAGATTATTGCTGAAGTGAAATAAAGTTAAAAACATTTAATTTTTAATTTTTTCCAAAAATGGCTAGAAATTTCAAAACCAAATTTGAGGTTGAGATCTCAAAAATTAGCTTTCAATAATATATTTTTGGGCGTTAAATTACATTTTTTTCCCCCATTTATTTCGAATCGAGTAATTTTTGGATACGTGTGACTATATCTTTTAGGAAGATTTAACCTTTTCGAATCAGGTCCATGATTTTTATTCATAGGGCACCAGAGCGTATATAAATTTAAGTGTAGAGATTTTGCAATATAAAACAATTGTTCTGATTACACTGTGTTCACTAAATTTGAAAGGTTTGTTGATATCTATTGGTTTAAATTCACCTATGGTGTCTTGCCTTAAAAATGAAAACTATGTCAGTATTTAGTTATCCCAATATTGTTCCAAATGTTTACGACCTTCTTTCTTCTGTTTAACTCAACATGAGATGTTTGCAGAAAATGTTAGTATTTTTAACATACAACATGAGTGATCAGGACCTGTCATGCTCCAAATACAGTATAAAAGTACTATTCCTAAATGCTGAGATCGCTTTGTGTGAGCAAATAGTCTGATATTTAAGATGATATTCACTGAAAGTCTCTTCCTTTAAGTGAATTTCAGTCTGTTACTCTCACAAAGCAATAGTGCACAAATCATTTGGACCACTTTTATATCCTTCAGTTTCTATCTGCTCACTGTCTTCCTTCATTATGGCAAAGAGCAGCATTGAATATCCTGCAGAACATCTATTTTTGTTTTCCATGGAAGTAAGAAAGTCAAATTGATTTGGAATGACATGAGGATGAGTAAATGATGACAGAATGTTCATTCAAGGGTGCGTGAATCATTCTTTGATTCAATTCATATGCTTCTCTAAAATAAAACAGTTGGATAAATTGCTTTTGTATCTTATTTATCAATCGCTGTTTTGTCTCAAGCAGGGAGCTCAACTACGCATCGATATGACCTTAGAGACGGCGGGCTTCTCAAAGAGGAAGTGATCCTGAGGAAGCGATCTGACAACAGGCATTACACTGAAGGTGATGGTGTGAGGGATTCTATCGTCATGGGAAACCTGCCCGGAGGATTTTTGGACAGTTTAGGTAAAGCTAGCTTGATGGAGCATTTCAATTTTGATATATTGCCTCGCAAGGTGCAACTTTTGGGAAAAACGCTTGGCTGATTCCCGCTTCAACCCTGCTCTTCTTTCTTATGCCATTTGTCTGTTCTCTACACTTTTTTTCTCTCACTGTTTTCTCGTCATGCGACGGCTGCCTGCCAACCCTTTCCCGCCACACCCTGCCGTCCCCCACCCTGCCGTGGCTTGGCTGTCTCTCAGGGGTCTCTAGCTTCAGCCAGAGTACAACTTCCAGCTACAGCTTGAGCTCCAGAGCTCGCACTCAGTCTGAAGATATCAACGATGCATTGCAGAACCTGGATAGTGTTCTTCAGGGTGAGTGAACCCGGAAAAAACCCATCAGTGCATCAGGGGATTTGAAACCATAGCTTCTCAAACTGCAAGCAAGCTACAATAAAGTCAAGCAAACCTTTTAAAAGGTGTAATATATTCTGAAAGGATTTATATATTGTAATTTATTTTTATACATTTAAGAACAGTATTTATTTGGCACAAAAACATTGAGTATATCAATAAATAATAAAATATAATATAGATTTTAATATAAAATATATAATAAAATACCATAATTTATTACTAAATATGTAGAACTGGTTCATTTACTGTCTGAATGCACTGATTCACTAAAATAAATATACAAACAATAAAATAAAATAAATAAAAACAATATACAGCATAGTTTTAGGAGAGCATACAATTCTTTTCTTCATTCATTTGTGCAAAGGCATTGAGCTTTTTTTTGGCTAAATAATTTTGAAAACAGCTGAACTACTGAAAAAATAGGCAAGTTGGTAGCAGCTCTACTTTTCTGTAGTTACTCCCTAACACTGCAACCAATTAAACCCTGAGACACGACTCGCGACTGAACAACATACTGACACACCTCAGCCAATTCCCAGCTGTTTTTACAGTGCTGAACCAATAAAACAAGTTGTGGCCGCAAAATGAAATCTGTCTGTTCTGTGGTTTATCGTCTGTACTGCTTGTGCCCTCAGACTCTCGCTTCAGTCCGGGTGTTCCTGAGACCCCCAGCAGACTGGTGTTCTCTGCCCTGGGCCCCACGGCCCTGAAAGTGAGCTGGCAGGAGCCTCACTGTGAGAGTGGCGTACTGGGCTACTGTGTTCTTTACCAGCAAATCAATGGAGGTAATTCCACTCTTCTCATTCATAGTTGTCATACTTAATCATTCTAAATATATTTACGTAAATTCAATTATATGCTATAATTTATCAATTTATTGTCACACACACACACACACACACAACACATATATAAAAGCGCATAAAGTATACTTTGCTAATGTTAATTTATATATATATATATATATATATATATAATTAACATACTAAAAAGGTATACTTTATTTTATGAAAGTACAGTTTATTATAATTGTACTTAATATTTTATTTATTTGTAATGCGCTATTCTTAAACCCCAAGCGCAAAAACTTTATTTTGTACTTTACTGAATTTATATGCCTTATTTACCAGTATTTATCAACTTACTTGCATACACACCCACATGCATATATTATAAATTGTATAAACGTTTGTGTTTGTAAATTAATTGATAAATTATTGTACATTTTATATTTATAATAAACAAGCCTTTTATCATTTAATCAAACCTTATAGTATATTCAGTTATTAATAATTATATATATATATATATATATATGAAAATACATTGCTAAATTATACATTTTTCTACATACATTTATGTATATGTATACATATTGCTCAATTATAATATTTTATACAAATGTATATAAGTGTGTGTATATATATATATATCACACACACATACTGTGTATTGTAAAATACGCAGACAAGCTAAACAAACAATTATTATTATATGCTATAAATCAATTTTATTTTGTATCTGTGATAAATATTACAACACATTGTATTGTGTTCCTCTTATAGGTGAGGTAAAGCGTATCGAGGTGAACAATCCCGCTCAGAACTCTGTGGTGGTTCAGGATCTCCTACCCAACCATTCCTACATCTTCAAAGTGAAGGCCCAGAGTCGGGAGGGCTGGGGTCCTGACAGAGAGGGAGTCATTACCATTGAGTCTGCCGTCGACCCCAAGAGTCCACTGAGCCCAATGCCAGGTGCGTGGGTTAACTGTTGGCTTTTATGTTTGCTATAGCGGGCAGAGTAGTGAATGTCAACTATTGTGAAATCTTGATAAAATATTACCACATTATTGTGTGTATCATTTAATTGTTCTTAAATATGTCTATATGTGTGTGTCTGCCGATGTTCAGGGTCTCCGTTCACTCTCAGCACCCCCAGCGCTCCAGGACCCTTGATCTTCACAGCTTTGAGTCCAGACACACTGCAGCTGAGCTGGGAGAAACCCCGCAAACCCAATGGGGACATCCTGGGCTACGTGGTTACCTGTGAACAGCTGCACGGTGGAGGTCAGATGAAAGGGGAAAAAATCTTTATAAATGATACAGTGGTCACAACTAATCAGACACAACCCCTGTTCTATAGCTTCCTTGTTAAGACTATCTCTGGTGTCCATGCAGGAGATCTTCGCTCCTTCCCGGTGAATAGCAACGCTGCGACTTCTTTGACCGTGTCTGACCTGAAAGAAAACATGCCATACAAATTCAAAGTTCAAGCCCAAACCACACAGGGCTTTGGACCGGAGCGAGAGGGCATCATCACCATTGAATCCCAAGATGGAGGTATGCAGGATATTACAACAGTGACATGATACTTTATAGCTTTTTTGTGACATGAATTTCAGTTAAATGTTTTAATAGTCTGCTTTTATATGATTCAATCAAATCACGATGGATGTAAAGTCTTGCCCTGTATTATATTCTGCTTTTTTTAATGTTGTCTTGGAGGATAACGAATGGTTGAAGCGTTATCATCTCTTCTTTTCTCCTCCTCTTTAGGCTCCATGTCACAGTACAGCAGTCAGTCAGTCACAAAGAGAGAGGTGTTTAACCTACCGACAGAGATTACTTCACACACCATGTTCTCAGAACCCTTCGTTTCTTCAGGTACCGACACACACACACTCACACAATACACACTGATCCTTTACCATGCATGAGAGTAAACGCACACCTTTTGGAGGTGCATATTAGAGAAGAAAGCTTCACAAATGCAAAATATAACCGCACACTCACTTAAAAATAACAGGCTGAAGTGAGTGTGCAGTTATATTTGGCCTGTTCAATAAACAATGAGCCACATTATGCTATCTGCTCATTTTATGGCGATTTCTCAACTGCCACTAATACTGCCCTAACAAAACACAGATTTTGTACACTTTGTACTATACCAGTTTATTTTTTAAACTAGCCTTTGAACTTAGCTTTATTGCATGGTAAAAAAAAGTGTTACTTTGCCAAAGCCCTTTGATCTAATGATCTAATGCGCTGCAAATGTGCAAAACTTGACATGCCACAATCAGCGCTCTGATCCAATGGCATATATGTATTGTCAGATTGACAGTCATATTATTCAAAAAGGTTAAATTGGCCTGAAAAAAATTGTCACAGTTGTATGGCCGCATTGGAAATGGATGGAAAACAAATTTCATCTAGTGGAAACCCAAAGAAACTCTTACCGAAAGTTTTTAATATATAAACCTCATATTTGAAGCACAACTTGCTTTGATTTTCTCAGATGTAGAGTAAAACAAATTTTGGAAAATGTAGGTTTCGTATAAAAGTAAAAAATGGTTTTGTTTGTGTGCATTTTTCACTTCAGCAATAATCTGCCAAGTGTCGTCTTTAAAAACGGACCAAACTTAAGTTGCCTCGAAGTTCTCAAAAATGAATAAATGGATTATAAATGCAGCATAAATCTGATTTAATTCCATAAAATCCCCTAAAAATACAAAATATTAAATAATTTACCTTATCAAATTAAAATATAGTACATTCATTTCATTTCAAAAGTCGAGTAGCAACAGAGGGTTAAAGTCTAGATACAAGACTACATTTTAAATCTCTTTAAATCTCGTTCCATTTGTCTAATGTTTGTGTGTTTTTCCAGACGGTATGATGATGATGTCGAGCAGGCAGATCACGGAGTCGGGCGGCAGCATCACGCGGCAGGTGGAGATGGTGCAGAGGGGAGTCATGTCCAGCAGCACCGTCACAAAGAAGCTGGAGAGGCAGTACTTCGAGGCCTAAACCAACTTCCTCTTGCCTTCAGCAGAATGTACATATATATTCGCTCAAGCGGAATTAAGTTAACAGTTTTTACAGTATATGAGGATGAGAACAGCCAAGTTCTTGGATTCCTTGTGTTATTGCTCATAAAGACCAAAGTCTTCAAGTCTTGATATTTTGTTGAATGTAAAGACTTAAAACCTTTTAGTGTTATCCCTTACAAATAGGTATTTGGTCAATCTTTTGACATCAAATCACGTTTCCTGTAGTGTTTGTGAGATATGTTTTTGACGTGCGGGATACAGTTAGAGCTTGATTACGTTCTTTTGAATTTAGCAGATTCCATATCATGATGTTGCTTTCCAGTTGTATCGTTTTTCGAGCATAGAGGTTTTCTAAATGTATTTTTCACATCAAATATGCCATGCCGTTAGTGTTTACACATGAACTCATTAGTATTTTTCCTCCTAAATCAAATTTTACTTTTAAGGGTTGCATTAAATGTTGCAACACAAGCGCGTGCATATGGAGTTGATTCTTGCGATTGTAAATATGTTACTGAGGTTTTTTGTATTTTATTGCCTGGTTGCAAGATGTGCTGTTGCAACTCCAGGCCTGTGGTTGTATTTTAGATGACATATAAAGTCTACCAGGTTAGTACACCACTGGCAATTTGGAAAAGATTACCGACGTCACACCTATGTACACTTAAATTACATTTTTACTGCCTTTAATAATCTGTATGGTACTTTTGACTTGGGGGAAAATATACTTTTCTAGATTTTTATACTAAAACTGCATTTCACCATCATATTCAAGCTGTAGTATGTAAAACTTCTCACTGCATATCAGTTCACCGCACTTAATGAAACAATAAATCATTCTACCACAGTCGACTCGATGTGTGTTTGCCTTGTTTATTAAAAACAGATTTAGGTGCAATCAACTGTTTTAGCACACTGGCCCTACTTAAATACTTTCCATCGATTGACAGTGCCCTCTATGTGCTTTCTAATGCTACTGAAAAACAAACAAACAAACATGGAGTAGAATGATTACATCCAATAATTTTAAGATTATAATTTTAGTAATTTCCTGTCAGCTGTAAACATAAAAATTATGTAAAAGAACATAAATGGGTAAACAGATGCAAGAACAAAAAAATTCTCAATTCAGTAATGAATGACATTTTGAATGATGAACATTCTATGGAATGTTAGTAATTAGAATATATTTTTGAATGTGTTACAATAATGCGTTACTCCCTTAAAAAGTTACATCTGAGCTGGGCTGGCTTGTTTTTATTTTTTATAATAAAAATCCAAAAGTTCTATTTTTGGCATATGTAAAAGCCTATTCACACAAACGGTGAAATAAATAAGCCTCAGGCTGAAGGAAATGCAAATTCACATCTGTACAGTAGAGACACGGCCCGAAAAAACCTTTCAGCTGAGCTGCTCTTCTGGATCACGGAATAAGTTGCAGAAGTTTAACACTCTTTTAGCAATGAAAACAAACTAATTAATCAAAACAAATAGGATGTTATTCAGGTCAATTTTTGGTTGAACTGGATCTTCGAAGGTCAGCAGCCAAGACACTGTTAATAAGTGAGATTAATAAAATAAAATATATTTGTCTTAACATATCTAATTATTGCAGGTTTGAGTAATATTCTGAGTTTGCATTACATTATTTTTATTCATTTTAAGGAATACTAAATCTTTTTTGGTGCAAGAGAGTAAATGCATGCTACACATTTAGTCCATCATGTTTACATAGTTCGCTCTTGCAAACTGTTCCAACTCAAACTTTCAGAGATTTTGTTTTAAATTAAAGACTAAAAGCATTTCTGTGCTACGTATGTATCACATGATGTTGACGTCGAAGTCATGCAAGTGTTGTAGTTCATTTATAGCCTAAGTTTATATTTTTACTTCTGCCGATTTTATTTCAAAATTAAAGGTTGCGTTAATTTGTGAAGATTAACATGATGAACAAAATGTGTAAGAATCATAAACTTTTGTTAATCGCAAAGCCTATTTTCTGCGACGACCTTTCAAAAGCTTGGCGTAATGAACCTTTTTGCGATACAGTTGAGAGGAAAGCCTTGACGCTTCGTTTAGCCGTTACTGCAAAAGCCAACGGAAAAAGCCTACTGGGTTTTTGTTTTGTCAAAAGAACCAAATTGACGTGACTGCCCAGATCGACCTATACCTGCGACCTATAATCTGTTTGTCTGACCAATTACAGACAGCATAAAGGGATAGTTCACCCCAAAACTAACATCGTGTCATCATTTACTCACCCTCGTGTACTTCCAAATACAGTAATACGTAATTGAGAAACGAGCGTCCCGACAGACGAATATTCCGAGATACGAGCAGCGACTCTAGGTGGTCGAGCACTGGGAGCACATATGATTTCCACTAGAGGCCATCTTGGTTTTACAGCAGGTGGTTACCGGGGGCGACGAGTGAGCTGCACAAGTTACGTGTGTTCAATATCAATAAATATGAGGTTTTGAGGCTAACCAATAAACTACAGAAGAAACAAACTACACTTCCATATTGTGTTTGCATTATCTACGTTACCCCTCCCTCCTCCTCTACACATGCTGCCATTTGCCTTTGTCTGTCTTAAAGGTAACAACTCATAATTAAAAACACATTTTATTTTATATCACAGGAATCTTTATATACAGTACTATACTTTTTGTGTGTGTATGTCTCTATAGCAATTAAAAACATGTTTTTTCCATTGTTATTAGCAAAAATAAGGGAATTTGTTTTTAGAGGGCTGGAATGGATAACATTTGTTTCTGTTATTTCTTATTGGGAAAAATGATTTGAGATACGAGCAATTCAAGTTTTGAGCTGGAATGGATTCTGGAACGGATTATGCTCGTATCTCAAGATGTTACTTGATTTTCCCCCATATTATGGAAGTCAATGGCCATTATTCTTTAAAATATCTTCTTTTGTGTTCAGTGGAAGAAAGAATCTCACGCAGGTTTGGAACAACTTGAGGGTGAGTAAATGATGACAGGATGTTCTGTTTTGGGTGAACTATCCCTTTATCAAGTCTTTTTTTTAATTCCTCGTGATGCAGAAACAACAGAAATTTAGCTACTCTAAAAAATGTCAAATATCTTTTATGCACCCATCGAACTACTTGTTTTTTTGCAAGCATTGATCAATTACTGTATGAATGTTTTATGGCGTGTGATTTTTTCATGTACGTGTGATTGAGAATTATGTATGTTAGAAGAACAGACACTGTCCCTTACAGAGACATCGCTCCCTCAGATGTGCAGGCCTGATCACCATCTCACGCACCATCTCCACCGTCCCAAACAACGGGTAAAGCTTCTCTGTGAACCTCTCGCTGTACGTGTAGATGTGCGCACGCTTTTGGGTGTCGTAGAAGGACAGCTGCCCCTCCTCATAGTCCAGGTAGACTCCCACCCTCCGCGGGATGAGCGACTGGGGCAAGAAGGTAGGCGGTGTGGTCAGGGCTTTGAGCTCAGACCCGCGCTCCAGCCTGAGGGTGAGGTATCCGCTCTGAGTGTTGAGCGGTCTGTAGCCTTTGCAGAGGGCTGATTCTTTGGCCACCCCGAGACGCCAGTCACGGTCGCCCACTTCTACCTCCCAGTACCGGCGTCCTGACGAGAAGCCGTCTGAGCCGAGACAGCACCACCAACCGTCGAAGCGCCGCAGGCTGCAGGGGACGCCGCGCCGCTCCAGACCGCACTGCATGCGCTTGCAGTCCTCAGACAGAACAAGGGCAGGGTTGGCCGTCTCTGGGTCAAAAGTCACCTCCACTGTAAAATAAGGCCGCAGTATAGTTAGATTTATGATTTCTAGAATTCTCAAAACAATTGCAGAAATTTGTTTGATGTTTGGATATTGCTAAAATAATGATGCAAAAATCTAAGCAAAAAATACTATATTAGCCCATTTTAATTGTATTTATATTTCTACCACTACTTAAAAAATATTTGTTTTTCTCAAATTGTCTACCATTTGTATTCTTATCTATCTATCTATCTATCTATCTATCTATCTATCTATCTATCTATCTATCTATCTATCTATCTATCTATCTATCTATCTATCTATCTATCTGTCTGTCTGTCTGTCTCTGTCTGTATACTATTCCTCCATCTGTTTATCTATCTATCCATCCATCCATCTACCGTATATATAATTCAAAAGTAAGTCAGATGTTTTTTACTTATTCACCAAGTCTGAATTACATTGATACTAAAGACATTTATAATGTTTCAAATAAATGCTTTTAAACATTTTATTCATCAAAGAATAAAACATTGTGTTAAAAATTACCTGTTAAAAATAAAACAGTTTTCTACATTGATAATAATAAGAAATGTTTCTTAAGCAGCAAATCAGCATTCACTGAAGACTCTTATGATGCTGAAAATTCAGCTTTATATCACAACATTTTTGTGTATGTGTGTGTGTGTGTGTGTGTGTGTGTGTGTGTGTGTGTGTGTGTGTGTGTGTGTGTGTGTGTGTGTGTGTGTGTGAGAGCTTTAAACTGTAACAGGACATAAATTGTGACACATACCTGCAGCATCACATATCCAGTTCCACACTGAAACAAAGAGCAACATTTCTGTGTAACTATTCCACTGACAGTCTAAGTGACCACAGTCACTGAATGTCAGTGCATTTAAATAGTTATAAATAATTATTTGATTGCTGAACCTATTACTTTCTCACCAATGTGTGGAATGTAACCAGTGCAATCTAAAAAAAAATAAGAGAGAAAGAGATTACCAGAAATCCCATTCAAAACACACCAATCATCTGTCCAAACTAATAGAACTGCTGTATGTGATTTCAATGACTTATAGTAAGCTTTGTTTTTGCAGTTCCATTTGTTACCACTAGTGGTAGCTGTAGGTACTAATTATCCTTCTAAAGTAATTCTGGGACATGATTGTCATTGCCAGCTCACCGACATTCTGGGTCTTTTGTTTCTGTACCAACCACAATCTTGGAATGAGCTCCTGCAATGTCAATGGAGCTTGTGTTATCAGTTATCCGTTAAAAGTATAAATTACAGATTTTCAATTTCATGCAAGTCTTTGAATGTTGAATATGTTTCCAGAGGCATCGCACCTTGTCCAGGTGTTCCCCAAGAACCAGCCCAATGAGCAGCTCCACGGCAGACTGCAGGTGTGACAGGTGACCCCGCTTCCACTGCAGCTCCACGTCATCCAGCATCATCAACACTGCCTCACCCGGCCAGATCCCGTGCTGGAGACAGAAACTGATCAACGACCGAGGCCACACGCAAAAATCATAATAACACACTTCAGAAACTGTCAATGTTCAAAGAAAAGTCTATTGCGAGCCAGTGGAGTCGTTTGTAATGAGAGAAAGAGAGATGATACTTCACCAACAGTATTTACTGATATTGAGTTACAAATTATACTCAGAAATGAATGAATCATTGATTAGGGATCAGAAAGGTGATGCTATAATGGAAAGGATACATGTCTCTGTAGACTTAAAGGTGTGTAATTTTATCGACGTTTAAATGCTTTCTTGTGTCCAAGTTAATGTTTGATAACTTTTAGTTAGCTATTTGAAGGTTGACTTCTTCAAAGAGTGTAAACACTGGCTGTGCCTCAAATCACCCCCTAAACCCTTAAATAGGGCACTCATTCAATCCCATCCGTATATGGCTTTCTTCTTTCAGCCAAACACAATCAGAGTTCGATTAAAAATTAACTTAACCCTACATTTTGAAGCCCAAAAAACACCCACCCATCATAAAAGTAATCCATAAACACCCATCCATCATAAAAGTAACCTATACGGCTCCAGCGAGTTAATAATGGCCTTCTGAAGTGATGCATTTTTTTAAGAAAAATATCCATATTTACAACTTTATTAACTATAATCAATGGCATCCAGTAAAGGCCATACGCAAGTCTAGTTCTGGCAGAAGAGTGACCTCTAAAATGTAAAGGGCACACACTCACACCTTATTATAAACCTATGTTTTTTAAACAGCTTCAAAATTCACATTTTTCGATATGAGTGTGTGTAATTTACTTAAGGGAACCAGCGGCAAATTAGTCTTCCAGGTTTTGCTGTCATCCCTGCATGGGAACGTTATTTTAGGGATTTATTTAGGTATTGTTGCATAATGCATACTGTTCAAAATTGGAGGTAGTATAAGTGTACACTCTGCAGTCTGCTAGAAGTGTTTGGCAAACCTGTCATTATTTTAATTGAAAAACTATACAAGTCAATGGTAAGTTTCCATTTATACAGCTTAACGGGTTGAGCATGTCTTTCTCGAGGAGGTCATTTGTAATCAACACAGTCCGACAAGAGGATCATAGCAAGGCTAATATCCTAATTCTTAATCAGAGAGCAACCCGAGACTAAGACCCATAGACAAAGAGAGAGAGCTAGAGAATAAGACGCTTCATTTACCGCATGGATTGATATTAAATTACACACTCACAAACAAATCACTCCAGACAAAATTGCGGAATGTTGTAATCAATATATTTACTGATATAAACCTATTTGCTATATAGAGGCCTACAAAACACTACCAGCACTACCAAACCTTTTTCTATTAAGGCTTATGCTTAAATGACTGAAATTAATTTTGAAAACAAATATAATTTACATTTAGCAGACGCTTTTATCCAAAGCGACTTACATTACATTCAAGAAACACACTGAATCAGATCCTGCTTTCCCTGGGATCGAACCCATGACCTTGGTGTTGTAAACACCAATGCTCTTCTGGTTGAGCTACAGGAAACTCCTTCAATATGGTTTAAAAAGCATCCCAGGATGCTTAGTGTATATGCAGATGTTTCTGCTCCTCACCGGGTGTCTGTTGCGCTGTCCTCTGGTCCAGTCCATGATGATTCTTTTATATGGGCCCATGTCATGCTCTCCTCCCTGCTCAAGCATGCTTAGCAACTGACTCTTCCAGTCCCGCTTTTCTGCATGCAGATTGGCATAAACTTGCATGGGCTTCTCCGTATTTTCCTGCACAGTGTGTAAAAACACAAGAGTTGGAATATAGTACACGTCATATGGAATCGTATGATACTTTTATGGTGTATTTGAATATAAAAATCTTCACTTTCCATCCATTATAATTGCATAGAAAAAACTCATTAGATTTTTTGTAGAGGAAAGAAGTCAAATGGCTTCTCATTTTTGGGTCAACTATTCCTTTAACCTTTTCAATCCTTCAAACTTAGACATTCAGGGTACGTTTACAACACAACAATGTACTAAAAACAGGAACGTTTTCCTTAGTGTTTTTCACGTATAGCGGACAACGTTGTCAAAATGATCCCCATTCACACAGGTCCACAAAATCCAATTAAAACTGTATTATTCACGTCAGACCAGTAGATGGCGATGTCACTTTGTAAAGAAAAACTACGTCTATAGACTGAACTTGTAATACGCGTGCACATGATATCATCGTTTTCACAAATTCGCGTTTAGCAGTTTAAATGGAGATTAGTGTTTTTCTTTCATAGTGCTTCTTTACAAAGTGACCGCCATCTACTGGCCTGGCGTTCATAATACAGCGTTTATAATTGTAATCGCTGATCCGTTTGAACAGGGAGCGTTTTGACAATGTTCTCGTCTGTAAGCGAAAAAACACAAAGGAAAAACGTTTCAGTTTTTAGTACAATGTTGTTGCGTAAACTTACCCTTAATGCAATTCACCTTTTGATTGACAGGCGATCTGACAAATCATAATGCTAGAGCCACCACTGAAAAACTAACCAGACTGGAGGGTTACTACATTAACTTTAACTTGAAAATGCTGTGTATTGGCGACTTTCCACAGTTGAAACAACATACCTTCTGATGTTCATTCATGTTTATTTTGTGCTATAGCTAGTAGGAAGAATCTGTCACATCAAAATTATATTTATTGCTTCTTTCATACCAAAAGTAACATGCCCTGTCTTGTCTGTTGGCGCGCAGTCAGTGTTGTCAATTTGTCTCAGCATAAAAACATGATATGTGACGTGAGAGTGCCCTGGCTTGTCAGAGGTAGCAACAGTAACTAAGGAGGACAGGTCTTTGCAAAGTGTTGATTACAGTTTTGCAACATATATTTGACACTGTATCAGTGATTCTGAAAATAATTGCCTCAGTATCTAGAGGCCCATTCAGCCCCTTGAGTTGACATTTATGACGCAGTAACCTTTTTAATAAACAGCCCGTGTCTGACTCAAATCAATTACTTTGATTTTTCAGAAGAAATGTGCTGACAACGAGCTTTTTTAAAAGTACACTAAATCCGTGAGGCGGCCGCCCTGGAGTGAACTACAGCTCAACGCCTTTCTCAAGGACACAAACGTACCGCAGACTGTACTATAACTTACAAACAAACCATGATTAGAGCTTGATCCTATGAAAACTGACACAGAATTTTAAATCCTTAAGCCACTGGACCTGTCAGTCAGCCTGATATAAACAGACTAGCGGGTTACTATGGTGACTGATGGCACTGAGTCTAAAGCAGGATTTTATCTAAATATAACACATGGTTTTAACCAACCAACATCAGCCTGTAATTAAAGTCATGCAGATCCCGAGTAACAACACTTGTCTGCAAAACAGTGGGTATCTCCTGTTGGATGTGGATAAATGAATACAGGAACGGTTTATTTGCTGTCAAACGGGGTTGTGCAGCATTCAGAAATGAACTGAGAATGTCTGATTATATTCTGAACTTAAATTTAGGTTGAAAATCAGATGAATTTAAGTTGAATTAAAATGAATTTAACTGCTGTTCATTTTTAGTATGAATTACCCATAAATGGTTATTATACACAGAACATAAGGGACATTTATATTTATTTTCACTTGTTTTCAGAATGCTAATCTATATACACTACCATTCAAAAGTTTGGGGTCAGTCAGAATTAGTTTTTTCTTATTCGGGAATGACATAATATGATAAAATGACATAAATGGTAAAAGGTGACAGTAAAGACATTTACAATGTTACAGAATGTTTCTATTTCAAATAAATGCAGTTCTCCTAAACTTTCTATTCTTCAAAGAATCCTTACTTAAATCCGTACTTATAATTATCATACCGTTTACAAACATATTAAGCAGCACAACTGTTAAAATTTAAATATTTGACGCAAATTCTAATATAATCATCAGCTGAGTTTATATATATATATAGACAAGCTGATTACTATATTATAATTTGCATTTAATATAAATACATATATAAAAATAAAATTATTAAATGTATTCATATATATATATATATATATATATATATAGACTAGCTGATTACTATACTATAATTTGCATTTAATATAAATTTATATATATAAAAATAAAACTATTAAATGTATATATAATGTATATAATAATTTTATGGACCATGACAGAATAGTACTTCATTTCCCAGGGTAATCTATTTTAGTCTTGATGAAGCACCTTTAAAAACTTTAAACAGGACATATAGGAAATGATCTGTGCTTGTGTTTTGTTGTTGTGTTGGACCAATGAAATTCCTGATATGTGTTGAATTTGTTTGTTGAAGTGCAGTTCAGCTAATTCCTCTGCCTGTGATTGAGTTCATGTTCTCTAACCGTCATCTCCAGAATGTTGGCAGTCTCCACAATGAACTCTCGACAGGCGTGTGGAGGCCACACGTCCTCTCCAGTCCAGATGTGGGCCAGAATATGTGACCTCTGAAAGACATCAGCATCATTCCAGGAGAGAGATTGAAAATGTGTGTGGAGACCTACTGAACATCTCTGAGCTGATGAATTTATTCATTGATCTTGACTCTAGACAGCTAGAGAATCATTTATTTGTCTCACCTGACAGATCCTGTTGAGTTCTCGAGCGAGCTCCATTATAAACAGCTGACTCTCTGTTAACGGCTCTTTCTTTACGTGTTTCACTCTTTTTCGCGTCTCCTGTAAAGAGATTTGGAAACTATGGAGTAACTAAATCTTCACCAGGGAACATAATAGCTGAACTTATTAACTTTATATCAATTTTTTTCTGAAAGTCATGAACATTTTCACCATATCTCAAATAATGCACTAGGTGGCAATAAATGGAAATATGTATTTGTCATTGAATCATTCATTGAAGAGATTTGTTAAAAAATGCAACAAATAATGAAACAAAGTATTTATGAATCATTCATTCAAACTGATTTAAAAAAACAAAACAATTTAAAAATAAAAATTTATTAACACACACACAGACACACACAAATATATATATATATATATATATATATATATATAAATTGTAATTTAATTTTAATATAAATTATATATAAAGCAGCAATTAACATTTTATCAGAACCTCTAGTAAACAACAAGTTATTATGTTTAACTCTCTGGAAAAATCGTGATTGATCTATAGTTTATTTCTTTTATTACAATTTATGCAGAATCATGCAGCTCTACTACATACAATTACATGATATTTTCAAAGTAAATACACTTTCTGCATATGTCTTGACTGAATTACATACATGTCACATGTCTCATCTTGTTGATAAACAATTACTCTTCTTTATTAGCAGGCAAAAGTGCTGGCCGTGGTGGAAATTATGGCACAAATAAGTTAGCTTTAATAAAAAAATCAACTCATCTGTCATACAGTAGTGGCCCAAAAGTGATGTCCGGTCTAGGAAAACTGGCGTCCTCACCCTTTATTCATTGACTGAAATGTGTTAATGATTTTGTAAGTTGTACTTGGAGACTTGTTTTATTTGTGATAACGCAATGAAACATGTCAAATTGAGCAGACATCATTTAGTGACACTTTATTTTAAGATGATATAGTAACACGTAAAGACATATACATACTATAGTAATAACAGTAAATTATGCAGAAGTGCAAGTAACCCTAAATCAAACCATCACTTTATAGTAAGTACATGTAGTTAATTAAGATTACTCTATACGTATTTGAGTACAATGTCACTAAGTCACCTTAAAATAAAGTGTAACCTAAATTTTGTATGCAAAAATAAGAGAGAACCAAGAAAATATTAATAAATGATTATGCTTTTTCTTCTGAGCTTTTTGTTTTTCTATGCAATTTAGTAACTGTAACTGTAGTTTGTCAGATAAATATCTCAACCGAGTTTAGATTCTTGCCTCATATTAATATATAGATATATATAATATTTCCATTGTACATGCAATTATAGGACCATTAAACATAATGACATCATTTTTGGGCCACAATATACAAGTGCCAGTTATTGAAAAAAAGAAAGAAACAATTAATTACTGATAAATCCTTTGACGCAATGAATGAATGAATGGCACACTGTACCTTGAGACGAAACTTGAGCTTCTTGGCTGGCTCAATGAGGAACTGAAGGCAATCTTTCATCATGCTGGCAGGCTGACGTGACCCTATTAAAAATCTGAAAGAGATGGAGTCTGGAATACAGCAAGAGAGGAAAAGAGAGATTTGAGATGTTTAAGATCTGA
The DNA here is from genome assembly GCA_037043235.1 of Rhodeus uyekii. NCBI lineage: Eukaryota > Metazoa > Chordata > Actinopteri > Cypriniformes > Acheilognathidae > Rhodeus > Rhodeus uyekii. The sequence goes on along the minus strand of JAWRVZ010000023.1, from coordinate 3,441,144 downwards.
TGATGTAAATGAGAGAGTGCAGCAACAGAGACAGATGGGAGGGGTTTGTAAAAAGCCTTATTCTCAAAACTCAGCAAACTCAACACAGACTCAACCTGCAACAACGCAATATTTTTTGATCACTCTGCGGCTCTGCTCCGTTCAGCTCGTTCTGACAGTGGGTCCTGCAGGTCCAGAGAGACCCGCGGAAGCAGCGAGAGCACTTTTAATGGATGCTCGGGGACAGAGTGGGATGGGGTTGTGCCGAATCAGCACGTCTTCTCAGCGTTTCTCCAGCACACCCACACAACCTGGCAGAGCACCTCATCTCTCAGTCCATTCCCAAATCTTCAGAAACCAATGCCAAATGTTAAAAAGCAGCTTATAATATAAATACAACATAGCCCAAACGTCTGAGACAACTACTGAAATGGCTTCACTTTCTCATTTTCTCTAATTTAAGACAATATTTTTTATTACAAATGATATAAACAGCAGGACAATTTGAGTGCAATAAAAAACAAATAATTTGGTTTGTCTTTTTCTTTAATGATATAAGCATGATGTATGATCTGCATGATTTGAGAACGATCTAACTAAGTTTATATTTGAGTAGTAACCGAGAAATAGTGCAGTATAATAAATATTTCTTCTGAGAGGGGAAGTTATTTTGATTACAGATTATAAGGTACATCAGTTATTTATAATTAAATTATGATGTACACAGATAAATCATTTAGAATAAATAAATAAAAATAAATTCATGGTGATTTTTAAATGTTTAAAGTTCTAATACTTACTGTTTTTTTCCAGGTTTAACATTTATTTTAAACCCAGATGTTAAATTTCTTTAACATGCATTCATTTTTCAGATTTTCTTATTTTTAGACAATAAGAATGAAAGAAGAACAAAAGAGGTCTCCTATAAATTAATATACTCATGCATTTATTAGATGCCCTGAAAAACCCTCAGATAAGACTTTATTAATGATCAGCAATCATGTTCCTCTGGTGTGCAATATGAACATGTTTCAGGCTCTAATTAACTTGCTTTCATTTATTTATGAACAAATAAAACTGCTGACTTAGATGAATGAACAAGACTAATAAAGGAGATAAAAGTTCCTGCATTTACTGCATGGACCATCCCAGATAACAGGGAACGTTCTGCCAAGGTTTTCTCAAAGTTATCAACAAAGATTCTTCCAATAACAATATTTATCTGTTATCTGGTCCTATAATGTTCTCAAAACGTTAGCCCAAAAACATTATTTATGTGCACTTCAAAAGGGTATAACTATGAAGATAATTCTAGGTCTAATTCTTCTTGGGAAATAATCATTTAGAACTATTCGTCAATAATATTTGCAATAAAATATGCACACACGTAGCCTAATTTTACTTGTATGCCTAGAATGTCAAAAACATAAGCGTTTCTTGTCTCATCACACTAGGAATGACATGAATCACATACGTTTTCATTTCAAAACGGCCATATTTGAGAAAAAGACGAGTAGTTTGCATCACTGGATGTTATTGTCGGTCACTTAACATTTCTATGGGAAAACAGTTGACGTTTATTAAATATTTCACTATAGACCTTATTCATAGCAGCGCCATATTTGATTTTTACCGGGAATCAAAGCAAGGCTGTGAGGGACAGAGAGGCCTCCTTTCAGTGGGTTTTAATGTTATTTAATGTGGTTTTGAATTGCTCTGCTGACGAAACACTGCAGAAATATATTTTCGAGAAATTTCAGGTAGACAAAAAATCCAAACAACATGAGTTGTGGAAAATTATGAGTGATTTAGGAGGTTTATGCAGCTTTTTCCAGCGGTCGCTTTCATACATGCCACGATGCAGATCTGAATAAGGTCTATTTATATTATATATATATATTTTATATTTATATCTTACGTCACTCTCTTTCAGCATTTAACGGACACTGAAAACCCTGCCTACTTTGATTTGATTGGCCATCTCAATCATTTTGACATTGATGACGGTGGCAGTCCAGTCCAGCCTAAAAATGTATCTTTGTAACAATTTGTCCAATTCTAATTATTGTCTAGAGTGGTTACTTACAGCCCTGGCACTACACATTCATTTATTTTGTTGGCTGGACAAACTGGCATTGTATTTAAGCTCATTAAGCAAAAACCCAACTTCACCAAACTTGGCAAACTTCGGTCTGTTTGGTCCAAGTAAGCTTTCCAATTTTATATAACAAAGCAAGTGTAAAGTTTAAATAGGATTAATCCAGGATACTCCAATCCAAATATAAACATTTTAATACATTTAAATGCACAATTGCTTTGTACACTGAAAGACATCAGCACACAACAACCCAGAACACTCAATAAACCACCCAGCAACACCCTAGCGACCGCTCAGACACTATTTATCAAGGTAGAGCTATTTATTATGGTATTGCCATAAATTCAACGTTTGAGCCTTGTTTGGGTCTTCTGGTGAGCATTGCAGCCTGGCAAGGTGTTGGCAGTGTCACACCACGTGTCAGGCCGGGATCAGGGACAGATTAAACAGGTCTTGACGGATTCAGACACACAAACCACGTGAACGAACACAAGGAGCAGCTCTCCTGAACCACACTGATCCTTTAAGCGAATTAAACCAGGAACCCTGTGAGTATTTTTGAGCATGAGGTGTTGGATGAAGGTTTAAAAAAAAAAAAAAACTGCTGACAGACATTATTTAATTAAAATATCACTTATTTCCATTTTAGTACAAATAAGTGTTCTTTAATATAATAATAATGATGATGATGATAATAATAATAATAATAACGACAACTCTACTACTACTACTAATAATGAAGGCAATAATAACAATAATGAAGAATTTATATATAACAATATTTTAATTTTGGCATGTCATTATTTTTTAATAATCACTACACATAAAAACACAATGTTTACGCAGAATATAAACAGGGGGGCCTGGGCATAAAATAAATAAAGACGTCATTAATTAACTGAGAGAAGCGCAATGCAGTCATAAAATCACTGCAAAACGCAAATAACAGAAGCACCGCCTGCTAATGACAGAAGTTCACAAAGATGAGAGTCACATACCTTTTGCAATATCCTCAGAAAGTTTCTCTGCATCACAGCCTCATTTCATGTTTGTGCATCTCGTTGCTCATTCATTGAATGAACTCGCCTCAGTCAGGATTTGAGTGTGTTGTATCTCGTGGTGACCAATAGGCGTTCGAGTCTTTGTGGCGGTTTAGCAAAAGTGTTAAACGATCGTCTATTTCCGTAACATTTCCGAACTAGGACGAGCGCCTTCTATCGCATTATGCAAACGTCACCCAACAGAGGGCGCTGTTGTCCAGCATTTCTTATCCCGTTTGCGCTTCATTTGAATTTGAAAATTGTACTTTATAACAAATGCATACATAATCTTATATGTGATTGATATTCATTTAAATGTACACGTACATAACTATTCGAGTAAATAATTACATAGTATAGTACTACTGTACCTCAACTTGTAACCTCCACTTTGCGATGGATTTATTATATATTTTCATATTGTTCTACCTTAAGAAGCAAAAAACTTTACATCGTGAATAACATAACTATTGCTTTAGCTATGTTTAAAAAAACAGAAACAAATTAAAATACAAAACTTTATTGAAAATAGAAAGGACAACAAATATGTAGATGAACATAAATGCTGTTATGCACATGAGAAAAACAAAAAGCATTATCTTATAAACAGCTGAAAATGAATGCCCCGTAAAGGTCACTTTTAAATGTTTTCAGTTTTCGTACAAAAGGGTAAAAAAACAAACAAACAAAAAAACTCTGAACAAAACTTATTTGATGTCTACAACAACAACATAAAACGGAAGTTCAATATTTGATCTTGCATAGATAATTGATTAGTTAGAAATAAGCAGCTATTATTGTTTCAAAAATAGCGTGATGATCACAATATTCCCAAATGAATCAAGTGCAACACGAACGTTTAGAACTACATGAACAGAACTCTTGCATATTTGTATCGTGCGCCACTGGCACGGTTTATGAATTTAAAAATTACTACCGAATTTAAAACTCAAATTTCTCTTTGTGATTTAAAACTCCAAATATTATTATTTTCTTTCACTGAGGCAGTCAGTTGTTTAAAAAAATGAAAAGAGAATATTTTGTACTGGTGTGCATGTTTAAATACCTCGGCTGTTACTGGGAAGTGTTTTGGCTCACCTCGGAAACGAGAACTTTTATGGTTTTTCCAACTTCAAAACAAGCAGAAACCCACAGTTATACCTTGACAAATACAGGCATTCACAATAATGCAAACACAACTCACTTACAGTCATACACAAGGAAACTGATTACATAGATGTCAATGCAGGTGCAAATTACTCAGTCGAAGAGGATTGTCCAAAGTACATTAGCTTTTTTCCAACAAACATGCACCGCTGTAATCAGCTGACCTTGAGGTTAGAACTCACAACCACACCCCAAATCACACACACAAACAACAGGGTGACAATATTTCGTGCTTTATGGCATTTTACAGGCTATTTGAAGTCGTTCACTCTGAGTAAAGCAGATGTTTCCAGTGAAAGAACATGTTCCAGGTAATGGAAAGACTTTGAAAGGAGCGGTTTTGGAATCCCTGGTCCTCGTTTCCAAGGCAATCATCTTTAGGGCTCAGGTTAATCATAAGCACCGGGTGAAGCCAATGTTACAGCAGTTTAGGATTCGGGCAACTTTGGTCACACAGTCATTTGAAGGCTTCGTCATGGCTGCCCGTGATTAGCTAAATGCAAAAATGTTGAACAAGGAGTGCAGGTGTGGTGGTTTAACGGAGCTCATTACTGACCGCGGTCGTAGATCTTAACCATTCGCTTAACGTGGAAAAGCTTGTGGCGCAGTTTGCGACATTGGTGCTTCTTGTTTTGATAATCTGGCATCTAAGCAGAAAGAATATGCCAAAGGGAGCCTCGTATTAACATCAAAAAGCAGAGCATCTATTACTATGAACATGAGTCAGATGCTTAGTCATTCTTTAGTTTTATAATCAAGACTCACCCGTTTTAGGTCTTTCAGCCGGTTATATTCCTCGGCTACAGCCTGTAATGTGAGATATAATAATAAAAAAAATAATACAAAAAATCTTAACAACAGGGAGATTATTTTTTTTAAATCTAAAACGTTTCAGTCACTCACTTGGTACTTGGACGTTCCTTCATCAAGTGTGTCCAGCTCTCTGCTGAGTTTGTTTATCTGATCGTTGATGTCATCCATTTCAGCACACAGTTCCTTATAGGACCTGAGGTCAGAGTCGAACTCTTTCTTATACTCGTGTCGCTGGGCATCAGTCGTGATCTCTGGATACAGACTGATTGGGAATGAAAGAGAAGCAGGTTAACATTGAAGTGCACAGGAATGTAGATGCACTTAATGGATTAATTAGTTTGAAATGACAGCCTTTTATTAGCAGCAACGAAGAAAAACACCCACCAGTAACTGAGAAAAGGACATATTTACCATTGGTCAATTAAATTTTGCCAGCAAAATCTAGTCATTTCAAATTTTTAGAATTTTGCCAATGTGATTAATCACAATTTGCCAAAATTTCGCTAATGTAAAATCCCACCAGTCAGAAATTTTGCTGAAGTGAAATATCAACACATGAAATAGTACACAGAAATTTTGCTTTTGTAAATTTCAAACATTTGTTGAAAACATTTAAAGAAATTTTGATAATGTGAAATACAGTGGTACCTCGAGATACAAAATTAATCCGTTCCGAGGCGGCCTTCGTATAATGCGTTTTTTGTATTTTGGAACACATTTTACATGTAAAATGGCTAATCTGTTCCAAGCCCTCCAAAAACACCCCATTAAATTTCATAATAAAGCTAAATTGACCTATAAACAATGAAATAACGTAAAATGTCGAAGCTTACCTTTCGAGTGAGGCTATCTCCGAAAGTGGCGGCAGAGGAGGAGGAGGACAAACGGCAGATAACGTACGTACGTACACTTAACTTTACGAAAACACATAAAAATGTAAAGTTTCGGGTGCGGAGTGGCTGAGCTAAAGCACGCCAGCACGTACGTATAGATGATGCATGATGGGAGGGATGCTGTCCAATTAGAGAGAAGGATCTCATGGCTTGGCTAGCATCAGGAACCAATGGGAGAGCAGGAGGATGGTGGCGAGTCTACTATAACTAAGATGGCGGCGTGCGGCACGAGTTTCAAAATTGTTATGGGGCGAATCTCAGACTTTGGATCTTGAAAACTTTTCGTATGTAGAGCAGTAAAAAATTTTCGTCTTTGCTTTCGTAACTTGGATTTTTCGTAAGTTGAGCCTTTCGTATCTTGAGGTACTACTGTACGACCATATAATGTGACACACTTCCATTGACCAAAATTTAGCTTGTTTACATTTCCAAGAATCTCTGAAACGTTCCTATAAAATGCTGAAATACGACCATTCGCAAAAATTATGCTAATGCTAAATACTACCGTTTATCAAAATGTCACTTTTGTAGAATTCCTCTATTTGCCGAAAATTTGCTAATGTGACGCATAACCATTTGCTGAAATTTTGCTAATCCCACCATTAGCAGAAATATTTCTATTATGAAATATCACCATTTGCTGAAATTATGCTAATTTGTGAGTAATGTGGACACCCAAACTTTCAAACCTATATTCGTCATTTGAGTCAAAAAGAAAAAGCAAAAATGACTAGAAAATATGACTAGAATTAGCCATAATGCATAGAATACAAATATTTTATATTGGGTAACACTTTACAAAATTGTTATTATTATTTTTTTATTATTACTACTATTACTTAACTACACAAGTTTCTACTTTCACATTTAGTGTTAACTTAATGTTAATCTCAACATTTACCAACACATTTTCTTAAGATTAAAAGTTATATCTGTTAACATCAGTTTATCCACTTGGAACTAAAATGAACATTGACATTTTTAAGACCTATAACATTAACAAAGGTCAATAAATGCTGTAAAATATATGATTAAAACAAACGAGACACGACTAGGTTTATTGTTTGCTAAGAGATTTTCCTCTTATGATCCAACATGGTGTGTTTTTTTAACTCATCATAGCTAACCAAACAACACATTCATGCAACAGCCTTTCACCCTATAACCCAAAAACAGTTTATGTTAGCTTGTGGACATGCATGGCAAAGTTGGTTCTCTCCTAAAACGTCCTTCAAAAAACCCTCACCGTGCCCATAGATCCTCGTCAAAATCGTTGGCGGTCTCTCCTCCCGTCGTGTACTCCGTTTCGTACTGGGACTCGTCCAGCTCAGGGTTCCTCTTGCGTCTCTTGCCCCTGGAGGCGGACGGTTTGCGGATGGTGTCCGTCTGGTCGGAGGGGCTGGAGCTCAATTCTCCAGACGGGGATGTAGAGTGAGATGGGTGGCTGAAAGAGCGCTCGGGGTAACTGTGGGAGGAAAAACTGCTATTTACTGTATGCGAACGAGAAAGGAATCAAAATATTCTTCAGGATGCTATATGACAATCTGACAAGAACAAAAAACAGGTTCAAGACTGTGTGGTTATGAGGAAATGAATGAACTGAATGAGGAAATGCATATTTGAAACAATATTAACATGAACGTTTCATAAACTCTTATCTTGAGAATCATATTTAGGTTATTATATCCTGTTTTTAAATTTAGCATTAAAAAACTGATGTGAATATTGTAGCAATATATTATTATTTAATCAAATAGAGACGAATATTTCAAATGCCCTCATAAATTGGTGTTATGAGAACTTTTTTTGAAAACTTGGCCAAATTAGTACGTAGAAAAACAGCTTCTACAGAGACATTGTTGGGACTTGGCCAACACTGTCTATAGAAAAATGACATGAATTCATTTATATTGAATCAATACCATCACAGCTTGTAAAGATACACAGAGAAAGACTGCAGACATGGAGGGAGAGACTTAATTTTAAAACAAATTATAATAAAAGAACATCTAATTAAATAATGCTCCAAGTTTGATCTCAGGCCAAAACAAATATACTATGTGGCGTAATCTAACCCAACTTCATAAAACTAATGGCCCAGACCATTAGCCAGACTAATGGCCCAGATAACTAATGAGAGCGCAACAGCACTGCTGAGCTAGCTTCATCTAGAAAAGGTCACAAATAAAAAGTCTAAAAATGCCCCAGCACAAAATAGCTTGAATCAAGAGTAACTACACTCAAGTTTGGGATTTAAAGAAATCAATACATTTAGATTTATGCATTTGGCAGACGCTTTTATCCAAAGTGACTTACATTACTTTCAAAATACACACTGACATTCTAATCAGTTCTTGCTTTCCCTGGGAATCGAACCCATGACCTTGGCGTTGCAAGCACCACAGGAAAGCCTATACTACAGGTAATCAATACTTTTTTATTCAGCAAGGAAAGATGCATTACATTTTTCAAAAGTAAGAGTAAAGAACTTTAAATTGTTCAAAAACATTTTAAAAAACCTAGAATATATGATTGGTTTCTACAAAAATATTAAGCAACTATTTACAACATTGCACATAGTAAAAAATGTGTTACACTGTGTGTGTTATGCTGAACATTCAGAATAAATTACATTTTAAAATACATTATAAATAAAACATAGCCATATTCAACTCTACAAATATTATAGTTTTTACTGTATTTCTTATCTAGTAAATGAACCTTTGGTGAGCAAGAGACTTTGGTGAGAAAAAAAACATGTACTAACCCCAGACCTTTGATTGTTAGTGTATGAAAAACTGGAATGCAGTTTCAAATGACTTTAAGCAATAAAGTGAGCTCCAACATTTCCTTAGCAGGGACATTGCCCAAGTTTTTACATGGAGCTCAGCATTAAAGTCTCTAGCCAGGCCAGGGGCGGCCGGATAACCACCCACTCAATTAAACACTCACTCACTCACCCGATAGTATTGTGGGTCCCAGAGCTAAAGACACTGCCAGTCTTTGGGGGAATGGAGCCGACACTGGGAGCAGAAGCCAGAACAGGAGTCATCTTCTCTGAAAACACCATAGACGCTTCCTGCACGCTCTGTCCATCCTGTACATGGTTGACCTGAAAAAGGAACAAACTTCCTGTTTAGTACAAAGTCTGCACGCTCCGCTACATATCTGAACAAAGAGTCTGACGTGCGTAAAAACAGAAAGCAACGTTTTTTAGATAATGACAGATAATAGATTTGAATAGATAGTAAAATGTCTGGTTGTTTGCTTTTGAAAGAAGTTTTATACTCACCAGTAAAAACTAGTTCAACATATTTTAAAATGTAATTTATTTTGGTGGCAGAGCTGAATTTTTATCAGTCTTTAGTGTCACATTGTTTCCTTCAGAAATCATTTTCAGAAACATTTCTTATTATTAGTATCATCAATGTTGAAAACAGTTGTGCCGCTTAATATTTTTGTGGAAACCGTAATAAATTCTTTCTTCAAAAGAACAGTATTTGAAGAAGAAATTTGTTTGGAAAAATTAAGTAAACAATAAAAATAAGTATTATTTGTAAAAGCTAATGCCTGCCTATAAGGATGTTATGTATATTACACTGAAAAATTTGTCCTGTCATAAATCTGTCTTTTAAAACTGCATTCTGTGCAGAACATTATACAAACACAGAAACCATTTCAGATCCATTGTTTACACTTTATTTTCCTTCTGCTAGTGCACAGGAAAGTCTGTAGTGAATAAGAGGCAAAAGTGCTTAGGCTCTTCCTGTTGAACTTTGATTTCAGAGCATGTTTCTCGGCATGTACGTTTTGTGACAAACACACAATGCCAAAAGGTATGACTTCTGGTACAATATACAAGTGTTCCTATTTATAAAACTTTTTCTAAAGAAAAAAGGTGAAAAAGGCCATGTGGATATAAGGAAAATCTATTCTGAGCAACACAAAGCTAAAACAATGAAAGCAGGTGTGTGTGCCAGGGGGATTGTTTGTTTTCTTGTTGTATGTGAAGGTATGTGTGTGTGTGTGTGTGTGTGTGTGTGTGTGTGTGTGTGTGTGTGTGTGTGTGTGTTGGGAGTGAGGACGCAGCAGGAAAGAGGGTGGAGGAGCGTTTCCGTGCAGCTGGGGAGAAAGGGGAAAGCCACTGTATAAGAGACCAAGCCATCCAGGAATTCCAACAATGCTTTCCACCACTGATCCGTGATCACGCTACATAAGCAGGGAAAGAATGCTTGAGAACGCAGAAGAGAAAGTGACCTCCTTTCGGACCAGGAAAAAAAAGTGAAGGAGAGATAGAAAGGCAAGGAGAGAAAGGTATTCAAAGGGAGTGTGTGGAACGCTGTCAGAGCTCATAGATCTACTGAAAGCACCAGGGCAGAGAGAGACAGACCAGTCTCATGATGGTAGTAATTAGGTTTCCAATGGACTTAATCCAAAATCAAACCTCACCCCATGGAGCCTCCACTACCAGCTACAGGTTCATTAACAACCTGCAGACCGGACGAAAGATTTACTGCGTAGAAGTTGCTCGTTTTTAATTATAGCACAGCAACTTTGACTTTTTTAGCATGCGTTAAGAGTACAGAGCTTTAGAATTATGGATGGTTTTGGAAAAACGTGATTAGAAATGTTTGAGTTCACACTGAGTTCTCTGACTTTTTTTTGCAGACTGTGGTATCTCAGTAAATCGGAGGAGTGAGCACAGTGTGGTCTCTTCTGAACAGATAAAAGAGACACTTTTTTCTAGACTCCTGGGAGACAATCTGACGAGCCATTTGCTATTCATTTCATTCGTGTAGGACAAGCAATAAAAGAGGTCACATTATTCCCTTTTAAAACATTTTGATTTTGGAAGAGGTTTTCATCCTTGAATGTTATCTTTTACATTTTTGTAGCACTCTTCCTCTAGACAGCGTTTCTAAAACCCTTTTGAGCTCAGTTGATCGTAGAGACTGTTGGTGGCAATGGTTGTGTACATTTACACAACAACGGTGTACTGAAAATGGAACGTTTTTCCTTTTTTCACATACAGACGACAATGTTAGCAAAACAATCCCGTTCAAAAAAACAGATACAGTAATACCTCGGTTTACGAGTTTAATTCGTTACAAGAGCGAGCTCGTAAACCAAAACAAATTTCCCCATAAGAATGCACTAAAAATCAATTAATTCGTTCCACATGACCACAAATGCCCATTTTAAATATTTCTTTGGTTTTACCCTATTAATTGCAGTTAAAATTATAACCATTAAGATCTCATATAAATACTAATTAATAATTGACAATTAAACTCTAAAAATACTTGACAATTTACTGTAATGCACTTGAGGTTTGAGCAGCCTGAGTGGAGGAGACTAGAGGAGGGGGGAGCGGGGAAACCAAGGATTCAAGTGCAAATGAGTGAATTTATTATAATAGTGCAGAAAACAAACGAAGTGATAATTGACTTTCACTTTCCAGAGTGAAAGTCGTCGAACATGGGAGCCGCGAATGAACGAACGCACGGGAGACGTGAACGAACAAACTCACGGGAGCCGCGAACGAACGAACACACGGGAGCCGCGAATAAACGAACGCATGGGAGCCGCGAACAAACGAACTCACGGGAGCCGCGAACGAACGAACACACGGGAGCCGCGAACGAACGAACGCGTGGGTGAGGGAAGATTTATCTCGCACTCTGATACAATGCTCGTATACCGATTTGCTCGTAAACCAAGGTATTACTGTATGTGAAAACGACTAAAAACTCTGTATTATTCAAGCCAGGCCAGTAGATGGCGATGTCACAACGCACTTATAGACTGAACTATAAATACCAACAAGACGTCACCGTTTTAACATATTTGCACTTTTGTAGTTTACACTGAGACGATAACGGTATCGTATTTAATAACTTGCACTTTCAAACCTGTTTGTGTTTTTATATTTATATTTTTATATTACACCACGCTGTTAATGGCAAAAACATATGAAAAATGTTCTGTTTTTAGTTGAAAACGGTGATGAATAAACACCCTTAGTCTTACAGTGCTTTTGGGAAAAGCAATCCCGTCTCTATGAAGACCATCCTTCAGAAAAATGCATTGTTCTCTGATTGGTCGATTGAACCAGTGTGTTGTGATTGGTCAACCACTTGCATTTTTTAGAAATGTCACACCCCTTAACGTAAACGTGAGTTTCAACCTACGTATACCTTAGATGGGAATTCTTTCAATGAGGAATATTGTGATGTGTACATTCCCGAAAGAAAACTAAAGGAGACTACGATCGAGGTGTTTCAGGGAAATCAGATGCAGTGCGCACTGATATAGAGAATAACTCCCTTTAGAGAGGACTTTTTGTTTTGTGACTGCCTTTTCTATACACACACAGCAACAATACACACTATAGAAAGATGCAAGCATATATATAGACATATATAGACCTCACCTGTTATTTTTCTCTCACAGTAATCAAACTTTTTAAAGTTTTGAGAAATAAACTTTACTGCTTGAATTGCTCCTCTTTTTCAAGAGTCAGAATGAGTAATGCAATGTTAATGTATGATGAGCATGCGCGTGCACACACACACGCACGCACGCACACACGCACGCACACACGCACACACATCATGACTCATGTTCATTTACACAGTACAAAAGTAGTGTATCACTGAAACACACAGTTCTGTAACAAATCAAAACATAGATGTAATGCAAACATATGTTAGTATATTTTGGCTAGTGTGACGTATTTGGCTCCTTTTTTTAAAAATAATCAGTATTAGATGATAACAATCCTTGCATAACTGATAATTTACTGACAGCCATCTTCAGTACATAATAGCTAAATAAGTATGTGTGTAATTTCAAAAATCCATGGCGAAATATATATATATACACACACACACACACATATATATTTTTACATATTTAAAAAAATATATACAATGACATAAAAATTGCTAAAATAGATATATTTATTTTTGATCCATTTAAGCTACTTTATCTATTAAATGAAAATATATTAAATATTTTTACAAATATGTTTTCAATCTAAATACATTTATGCAAAACAAAACACATCGCATTTACCCAAAATGTATTTTAAAACTGTAAATGTATGTTCCTGCTACTCCTTGAAGTATATTTTATAATGTATTTTGGCCTTTCAAGTTTTAAACAAAATATACTTTTTATTTGAAACTGCCACACTCTTTAAAGATCTCCATAAGCAACGGCCATTAAAAATAAACATATGTATACTTCAACATTTAATTTATTAAATGAATTGCAAACAAAAATACAATTCAAGCATGCGTCCTAAATGTCTGGGTATTAGAGTTCACAGTCCCAAGAGGTTAAGTTCTCAACTTTCTCAGTTTGGTTAATGATCAAACACAGCGAAACTAGGTTGGCCGTTAACAAACAGACCGTATCAGCAATTCATTCAACCTTGTGACTGAATTATCACCAGTGAATTATCACAGGCCACTGAAACACCTTCAAACCGCTCCCAGTCTACCTAAACAAGAGGTCTTGATTGACTATCACAAACAATTCAGCAGAATTAAACCGCTTGTCCTATATATACACTATATATGTTTTATGATTGAAATGTATGGGTATTTCCACTGCAAAATATTTGGATACTGTTTGCCTTAGAGACTAGCAATAAGACTGACACTGGCCTTTAATTTTCATCAGTTTAGGCAAAACACTTCATGCCACTTTGATCTGGCTGAGCCTTTTAATTAGTGGCTGTGTGCTGCTTCTTTCATGCAGCACATCTCAGCTGAGACGACTGAGTGGTAATAAGGAAACTCACCCAATCCTCCACATCTCTGCCCTCGGTTCCTCCCATCAGTGGTCGGTCCCAGTAGATGTTTGGCTTCCCGAATTGCCAGATTCTACTTCTGGTTCTATAGGAGAAGAAGGCTGCCACAGCCAGTGCCACCACAACCATAAACCCACAAACCATCGCAACTGCCTAGGAAAGACGAAATTGTATCGTTATTCCAATGCATACAGAAAGGATTTATCATACTTAGCTAAAATAATGAATAATTAAAATAAAATAATAAAGCATCAACTTAATAAACATCTCCCTCTAATAATCACTTCTATATTGAAGTTCTGGGTTATTAACAACTACATATTAACAACACATTATTTTGACCCTTCACTGAATTATCGTTTCTTAGCTTGCAAAAAAAGAACAGAAAATGTGTTTACAGCAATGCACTCACAATGGAAGCATAATTTTTTAAGCATTTGGATGAATCTATCCAATAAAATGTACATTTTATTCATTTGAGGAGTGATTTTTAACATAAAACTAAATGGTTTTTAGGGGGGGGGGGGGCAAGGTCCAATTTAATACTAATTTACTTTTTTTTTTTAAGTGTAGAGTGCAAAGATGGCATTTAAAATAAAAATAAAAATAAATGTTAGGGTTAGACCAGCCTTCCACTGTAGGTGTAAATGCACTTCCTGTCAGATTTTACACACTAAGAGACAAGTTGAAATGATGGTCTGTGTAATCCTTTAATTGTAGACCATAAAGAAAACTCAAATTAAATAAAGACATTTCCAAGCATCCTGTAACGTAAATGGTACCTCCTGAGGGTCCACGTAGCAGTAGTGGTACAAGTACTGGTTATAGACAGGAAATCCGGCCCCCATTCCCGTCACACTGCTGCCGTAGAGGTTCTGACACATCATAATCATGGGGTTGTAGTATGAGCTGGTGGAGCTTTGGGCCATAGGGTTCACTCCTACAATGTACACAATGTTTATAATACCCTGAATCACCGCCATTATGGAACTGATAATCAGCACCACCAGATAAAACTTCCTGCTGCGGAACGTGTTTGTTTTGGAGAAACTGGCAGCAAAGAATCCCAAAGCAATGATGAAGTTTATGGCAGCGACGGCGATCATGCTGGTCTTTGCCGAGTAAGGGGTCGGGTACGAATTGTAGTAGCCTCCGTAACCACTTCCGTATCCGTACCCGCTTCCATATCCATACCCGCTTCCGTATCCGTACCCGCTTCCATATCCAGGATAGCTGGAATATCCAGATCCATAACCTAATCCATACTGCATGTCCCAAACCAGAGTCGAGGCCACGCAGGCGAAGATTCCTAGACAGAGGATTATAACCGTCCCTACCATAATCTTTACAATTCCCGGAGGGGAGAACCACTTGTAGAAATGCTGTGGTACCTCCTCGCCAATATAGTAGGATCCTGGAGGTGGAGGGTAGGGATCAAATTCACTCCGTGGGTCATGGAAGCTCCCCGGTGGTCCAAAGCCATTGGATGGGGGGGTGTACATCGGGGGACTATCGTATGGTTGTTTCTCAAACATGTCTCAACGGTGACCTGATAAAAGAAGCAATTGAATGTGTAAACATGAATAGCATCACTCAGGTATTGCAGGCAGATGGAAAACGTATTAGGTTCTTAATTTAAAGTAATTTTTGGTAAATATTTTTTAAGACGACAAAAACCACCATGAACTGCACTATTCAAACAATGTGCAATATATATTCCAGTCTAAAGCATATAATAGCTTTGTGTAAACTTATTTATTAACTGAAACTAGTCCATGGCAACTCCTTATAAAAATCAATAATTTCATAATATCTGAAAACACATTACATTTATATTATTATTTTATAAATTATAAATATAAAGTGTAGGGTCATTAAGATAAAAAAAACTGTAATAATGTGAAATGTTACAATTTTAAATAAATGTTTTATTTGAATGTATTGTAACATGCAATTTATTCCTGTGATGCGAGGATGAATTTTCAGCATCATTACTCCAGTCTTCAGTGTCACATAATCCTTCAGAAATCATTCTAATATGATGATTTGCTGCACAAGAAATATTTCTAACTATTATCGATGTTGAAAACATTTGTGGAAACGGTGATAAAAAAATTTTTGTCAGGATTATTTGATGTATTTAATGTTCAGAACATCATAATACAGTATATGTTTATATAGGAGGTGCCATGGAAAGTCATAAATAATCATAAAAACACACACACACACATATATATATATATATATATATATATATATATATATATATATATATATACACACACACATTTTAATTAAATATAATTTATAGAATATATAATTTCTCTCTTTTTTAGGTTGTCAGACAGACACTATGTAGAGTAATTTTAATTTAGCATACACTGGAAAATGACATAAAACAGCTTACGCAACTGAAACAAAACAAGTGTGAGTAAACAATGAGAGAATGATCATTTATAGGTGAACTGTCCTTTTAAATGCCTCCGGTCAACACGTCGACAGTAACATCAATTAATGCACAGGCCAAAATGACGTTACCCGAAAACCACAAGCCGTGTAATCACTGTGCTGAAATAACCGTGCTATTTATCAGTGTGAGGTAACAACAGAGAGAGCAGTGGAGACATCGGCACCAAGGATCAGAGTCTGTCCACACAAAGCCACTGTTTACAGGCCCGACCGTGGGAGTTCAACTCAATCTCAACCATTGTCCAGCCCTGATTTGGAAATGCATAGATTTCAATTCCTGCCAAATATGCCGTTTGTTTAATTTCAGATCATATGGTCTAGGGGTGAGGTCAAAAACAGGGCAAAACAGCACTCAAAAACAAAAAACAATAATCTTAGGAGATTATGATGATTACAGTCACATATTAGTTGTACTTTCATGTGACCATAGATAGATAAACACTTCTAATTAAATACGGCATCACATATCTACAGTCTTTATAACTATATATGTATATATATATATATATATAATATAGTATTTATATATATATATATATATATATATATATATACACATATATAGTTATAAAGACTGTATATATATATATATATATATATATATATATATATATATATAGATAGATAGATAGATATACTATATAGATATATATATATAGTATAATACAGCATAAAATTTCCTGAAAAGTTATATATCAAGTTAGGATATTAAAGTCAGTGTTTTCAATAAAATATAATATTTCCACAGGGAAAAATAAAAAGCGTCTATTGTTTTGTTTAAAAGTCTTCTGTCTCAGTATCTACTGTAGCGTGCAAAAACACAACAACAGAAGAATGCACACTACACTTTCAGACCTTGGCAAACGCCTAAAGAAGCCATTTCGTTTGCCAGGTCGGTTACTATGTGTTCACTTACTACCCAGCCTCCAACAACTTCTCTCCTTTGTTGTAGCGAAAAGTCAAGGCTGCATTCTGTCTGTGCATGGTTACCATGGTAATAAAGGCCTGAGGTGGTAAAAAAATAAAAGAGCGAGAGGTTTGGATAGAAAAACACAAGAGCTTCACTGTCTGGGCCGCTCTGGAGAGGGGGTGCCTACGCAGGCAGATACAGTTGTGAGGATCAGGTGTCCTCAAGAGAATCCTTTCTTATTTACCATCCCGATACAGGTTTGTTTTAATGATTAATTAATGAGTCTTTTGAATGCCTGATAACAGGTGAGAGGGTTAAAATAAGATCATTTGCAAGAGATTTAGGCTGAAATAAAAGCAGTGCCATGGTAAAGTGATGGTATTTACAACGGTGAATGCATAGTAATACAAGGTATTTCAAAGAATACTGCAATTATTTACATGTTACAATGGATAACAAGTAAAAAACAAACATGGTACATAGGTCAAAAACACAAATTAAACATTAAAACAGAGTATTTCCTTAATATAGGGTGGATTCAGGTTGATTGGGACAATTTTTCTCAAAGGCAAATTGTGCCTCAATCAACCTGAATTTAGCATAATGTTCAAACATAATATTTCCGAGGCATATAATGATTTTATGAACTCCTGACACATGAAAGGTAGGAGCAAAGATCATAAAATCTGTTATTTTTTCTGCATGTCCCCGACACACCACAATAGTTTAAATAAATGTTGAGATAACAGGAATTATATTAATTTTATTTTAAAAACTTAAACGTATTATTGTCTACAAAAAAACTTTTATAAATATATTTCCAAACATACACTATATATATATAATATCTAAAATACACAAAAATCGAAAATAAACAGAAAAACATTGTTTACCTTTTTGAATCTGTCTTCTGATGAACTTTATTTTCAATATAGCTTCAAATTCAGTTCTTAGCTGGTGTTGACGGTGTTAAAAAAAAAAAAGATGCGGCAGGTGAAAGTATTTCTCTGTCTTTGTTAAATCTCTCCGGTCCACCTGCACATCTTTACTTGTCTGTCTGTATTTGAGGTCTGGTTGTTCGGATTCACTAGTCCTGAGGCCCCTGAAAAAGATGTGGGTGGAAAAACATGAACGGCTGTGAAAATAAACTTCCTGAGAGCAAGAAGTTTACTCGATCTAATCTTGGGATTTGACGGTCAGACCAGCTTTAATCCCATTGGACAAAGGCCGCAGGGGGCGGGGCATCCCGTCATTAAAGATTGCAGCATGTCCCCTTCATGTAAAATTGGACATTGTTTTTTTATTAAAAAAAATAATAATAATTAAATAAATAAAATGTTATATATACATACACACACACAATTATTATTATTTATTTAATTATTATTATAGGTGAACTAATATATATATATATATATATATATATATATATATATATATATATGTATTATATATATATATATATATATATATATATATGTATTATAATTATAATGTATATTTTAATAATTATCAATAAATATTTCTTTTAGATTATTTCCCCACACTACAAAAAAGTTGCTACATTAAATTTGAGTAAATTTGATCATTTGAGTAGTATTTGAGTCAAGTCGTTTGAACTTCGATTGCATTAAATTGACTTAGAAAGTGAGTTGAACCTTGTATAATCTTTGGTTAACTTACTTTGATGAGTTAAAGCAATATAAAAAACATGTGTTGTCATATGTTATTGCTCATATAATTTTTACTGTGTACTTGTGGTGTATTTTCCCCCCACATAGTTATATGTAAACACTTTTGTGAACTTTTTCCTTTTTTTATATTCCAGGCATTTCTTTATTTTTATAGTTGTTTGTATGCTAGTTCGTTAATAAAAATCACCTTCCAGGAACTTATATAATTTGTCAAAAGTGCAGAAACATCAATAAGTAGGGCAACTAGGGATTGTTTTTTTTATTAATAGATTAGGAACTCATATCCTGTTTGATAAAATTATAGAAACTGGTATGATATTGTCAACAGTTCAAACATTAAATATAATACAAAATATCAAAATGTACTTCAAATGGACACCTCAAAATTAGGTGTAACTTTAAGCAGTCAATAACCAATTTTAAAAATAAGTTAAATAAAAAGATGATTTTTTTTTTACAAATTGAAACATTTTACAGCTCTCATTTTTTTAAACCCATCAATGTATTAGGGTATTGTTTTTTATTTTAAAATCAGAAGTAAAACAAAGGCTTATTTCCTCCAAATTTACATTTATGAGTAGTAAATGTAGCTAAAAGTAGCAGGTTAATTAAATAACATTAATTATAAGAATTATAATATGAGAAAAAAATTTTTTTTAAAGCACAGATTAAATCGTCTGTCAAATACATGAATGAACGAAATAAAAATTATGTATATACATAATGTGTATGTACTGTATAGTTTATATAGTTTAGTGTTCAAGTAGCTTAAATTCTTTAAAGAGCAACATTGCATTGAGGTTAAATAGCGCCCTCTTGCGTTAGAAAACTAGGTGAGAAGCGAATACGGTGCAGATATTCGAAATATTTGTGCAGCAACCAATGAAATGAAGTGCAACATATTACAACGTCTGATTGGTTATGGTTATTTACATTAGTTATGATGACTAATCAAATATAGAAAATAGGAAACACTAAAACACTATATAGGCTAGCCTAGTGAATAATCTATTGCCCATTTTTGTTAGGCTACATGTTGAAATGTAGGCTAAAGGCTGTACATGTACAACTGTATTTTTAAAAACTCAACTAACAACTGTAAACAATGTTAAGGATTTTGATCCTGGCAATTGACTTACATTTGGTGCAAAACCAAAACAACGGTTACGTTTGGCCAGACGTGATGCATTTTTGAACCAACTAGCTAGCATTGTGTTGCACAAAAACATTCATCGTAGCATGGCCATCTGTGTGGATAAAAGAACACGTGGCTCTCTTAGTTTAGGCCTTATTTCTCATAGTTATTCTCTTTCATCTGCACTTACTACTTTTACATTAGTAAAAGAATGAAAACTAGACAAGAATATAACATCAATGATGAAGTCTTTGTTCTCATATAGCTAACTATAGCCTGATAGCCTCTTTTAGTTGTGACTCATTAATTGAGTATAATGAGCATAACAGAAACATAATTAAATATTTGCTTGTTTTACACTATATGAACAAAAAGCAAACTTACAACCACTCCACACACATATGTGCATGTATAAATAAT
Source organism: Rhodeus uyekii (assembly GCA_037043235.1). Lineage (NCBI taxonomy): Eukaryota > Metazoa > Chordata > Actinopteri > Cypriniformes > Acheilognathidae > Rhodeus > Rhodeus uyekii. Next base: position 3,420,707 of record JAWRVZ010000023.1, on the reverse strand, counting down.
TGATATTCCATTCATTCACATTATTTCTGTGCCCCAGGTTGCAGTGTCCCTTTTTAAACAAACCTGCATGAAAAATGTGCCAGGTTTATTTGTTCTGGTTCTTAAATATTAATAAATACTCACTGAGCGAAGCTGGACCTGGGAGTAGTGTTGAGTAAGCACGCTTGGGGAAAACAGAGAAAGTGCTTTTTTTTCTTCAAATATTAATGCAGATGGAATTTCCCCACACCAGAGCACTCGGGTTTACACAACTTTGACAGCATAATTTTAGTGTAAAGCAGCTTTGTGGCTGTGAAAGTTTCATGCAAGTGACTTTTTTTTAACACAAGCTGAGAAGAGAACAAACTTTCCCTATATTATCTAACTTATTTTGAAAGAAATAAGTAAAATAACCCACTCCTTTAACTAAACTGTAACGTGATGTAGTTTTCTCCAGATCATCCAAACTGCAGACAATACAGAAATTCATGTGGAAAGGGAAGAATTTCGTTTTTGGACATAATAACCACATTCACCATGTACAAACCCAATGATAAAAATGATTGGCTCTACATGAAAATGCTGTCACATGCTTTATTTGGTGTTTGGCTGCCTAGAAATAAGGGGTCATCTTACCTTGTAGCTCATTTTACCCCAGTCTTGCCTATGTTGTTAAGAGAGAAAAAAAATAGTTAATTTGAATGAGAGGAAAAAGGCAGGGAGAAAGAAATGGACAATTTTTGCAACTTTCGGTGGCTGTTTGATGCATATAATATATAAAAAGGCAGACGAACGAATGTATGAACCTATTTTTCAGCCTTACAATGTTTTGCAGTTCATTTTTAAATGTAGGCTACTCATAATGTGCCACTAGGCCACAGCCTGCATGATTGTACAACCATTTAGGAAAGTGATCTTCATTCTGAGTAGCCATTCATTTGCATTTAACTGTATTTTGATCGCATGTTTATGCATGCCGTGTGTGTCACTGAAGCGCTTTGTAGCACTGAAGTCAATTACTAAAACAAGACATAATACAAGAAAGAATATCAATGAGGGTGAGATGAGACAGGTTTGTCCAGATCACAGCACCCACTCCTTTGTACCAACTGAATACATCAACTTTCACAACTGCATATGTAAAAGATCATGTATTTTGCCGGGTGATACCACCCACAAAATCATTGCGTTTTGCGATAACCACCGGTGTAACTGGCTGACACATATTACAACACAACTAACAAAATAAATAAAAGAGTGGACAACTGATTTGAATAAGGCAGTTTCTGTAGGCCGTATCACCTTATATCCTATATGTAGGCCATGTCATAAAAGCTTCTGATGTGAAAAAAAATACAAAACAACGAACACTGCCATAACATCTTGTGCATGTCTTGAGGACATTTTTACTACAATTTAGGAAATACAGGCTGTCGGCTAATTGACGTGAACAACCAATCAGAATCAGCCGTGCAATTTAAAGAATAAAAAACCAAGTATTAAAAAAAGATAAAAAAAAAAATGAATCACAATGATACAAGAAGATTGCAAACCTTAGTTTCAAACAGACTGTAGTAGTCAAACTTAATTTTGTGCCAAGTCTGTGTAGGAATAGATGGATGGATGGATGAAGAATGAGAGAGAGAGAAAAAAAGCACTTGAGTTAGAGACTTTAAAGTGCCTTGTTCAGAGTAACCTAAAACGCTGTCCATTTCCTTCAGCGCAAAACTTCTTTACGGTTAAATGGGAGTAGTAGCAGTTGCTATTTCTAGGTTGTGCCCCGTATCCTGCGTCATTACTGCTTACGCTTGTCCTAAAATGGACCAAAGGTTTAAGGTAAAGACAACATGTCCAACAAAGTCAACGTTGATAAAAATGCAATGTGACTAGGTAGTGTATTTGTTCATTTATTTCTTTATGTTGGAGCCCGGCATTAAGTAAATCCGCTACAGCTTGGTCAACAAGGCCAAAGACACACAGTAAAGGCAGTTTGCTGTTTTTCAAACCCGTAATGACAATCACATCTGGACATTTTCGCTCTAAACCTAGAACTGGGAACCAAATTGGTTAATGTAAGTGGTAATGATATCCAAGTGTGGGATTCATCTCCAGCTGTCCATTTCAACATTTTCTTTAGGTGATTTTTTGAAGTCTTTGATCAAGGAATGCATGTTTTCAACTATGCTGCCACTCCGCGGAAACATTTTGTATATCCTCTACAAGCTATAAAAATCTAGGTAAATAATAAAAAGGAATCTCTGTAAAAAATGAGAAAAGAAAAGAAAGGAAAAATGAAGAGAAAACCATCGTATCTCCATCATTTGCACTGAAACATGCAAGGGGTACAATATTGAGTGTACAATATTTCCTTCCCATCACATTCTCAGGCTGTCTTGAAGATTGTTTGAGCTAAAAGAGCAGAAAGGACTTTGAAAGCTCAGCCTGAATCTTGTGTGATTAGTGTTGAAATGCCACATATGTGGCGCCTGGAAAACACAAAAGAGTCTATCACATCTGTTGCTGGAAAGAGTGCTCTGAATCCCTATAGCACTGTATTGTTTATTGCTATAAAGAGAACACTTGAATGTGATCAGCATTATATAAAGTGCTCTGTGAATTGGACTGGCTAAAAGTGTTTAGTTTGCAAATTATGCATGACAAAATTTGATCTTGCTTGTTTTTAGTACTCGCTAATATTAGGTTGAATTTTCGTAATGATCGATCAAACTGATCAGCGGTCTTCCAAAGGCCTTTCCTCACCTATGAGCTCAACAATTCAACAATTCTACGGGCTTCTAGTCAAAGGAATAGAATACCAGCTTAGTACTTACTGAATACTGTGCAGTATATTTGTGAAAATGCCACTGAATTTGCCTCATTCCATAAATGTGCAGCAGATGTTATATGATCTCACTGCACTGCACGTCAATTTAGCGAGTTATCATTTTGAAATAAGTTTTTGCACTTTGAACCCTCTGGTATTTCTCACTCCTGATCCTCGGTAGTCAAATCAAGACCAAAAACCATAAGGACACTTAAAAAAAAATGAAATTAATATTCTATAGTTTGTATTTTGAGGGAATTTCATGGTACTGGATCATATGATAATATAAAAATGAATATCACATTATGCATATATTTATTTCTGTATAAAAAATGCAAATATTAGAAAGAAAATGTTTGATTATTTTCTGTGAATTGTACTTATATATATATATACAATATGTGTGTATATATATCTATATATACACATTCTATATATATATATATATATATATACAATATGTGTGTATATATATATCTATATATATACATTCTATATCTATCTATATATATACATACATACATACACACACACACACATTCTACATCTATCTAACTCTCTATCTATCAATATAGTAAAAACGTTTCAATTATATACTCTGTGTATATACACACACACACAGTATATAATTTAAACGTTTTTTTAGTGCAAGAGCATTCAACCTTTTCTAATCATGCCCATATTTTATGTATTAATCTAGTAAGTGCTACAAAATTCACCAAGTATCATACCATTCCATCAAAAAAGTAAAACACTTAAAATGATTAGGTCTAAAATGACCAGAGGGTTAAGAAAATTGAGTAAAAATGTCATATTTTGGAGTTCAATCTAGAAATAAATGCTTAAAATCGCCGTTAACCACTGAAAATGGAAGGTCAAGTCGACCACATTGCATTGTGGGATACAGTATCAATGCAGTGTGATCTGGCAAATGTAGTAGGGTACTTTATGCACACAGAAAAACGTGCATACTGTACACTATATAAATATATACTGCAGCAACAGTAAGTAGTATGCTAGCACCCAATTGAACAGTAGCCTACATCTTCAAATACTGCCATGGATAGAAAGTCTCTCCGGTGACTTCCTCTCACTCACATTTTTCCTTCCTTCTCAGTCCTCTTTGGGTTTAGATCCATTTAATGCTGTTTCCAAATGATATATATCTCTCTCTATATAAATTCATTCCACCCCCTGCAGTCTGAATCCGGTCCATACTATACAAGGGCTTTACAAAAAAGCTAACTTTAAACAGCCATACAATGGCTAAACATAAACCATATCTCTACCATGATGTGTTAATTCATTACATTTATTATCCAGTGTGTTGAAGTTATCATTCTTGTTAACGTTTTAATACTAAAAGTATATTTAGCAGTGTTAGTTGATGACACAGGTGTGTAGGAGTGTGTGTAGGTTTAGAGTATGGTTTTGAGTGTGTGAGAGCGTGCTAGCCGCTATCGGAGGATGTGTGTGGAGCAGTAGAAGGTGATCTCCGTCGGTGCACGGATGACGCCAAGGAGCGTTCGGAAGTCTGCGAGGAAGGTCTCGTGAGGGTGAATCCACGCTGGGTCAGCCCGTCCAGCAGGTGGTGCTGTTGCTGCTGTATGGCTTGTGAGAGCAGGCCAGGCAGAGCCTGCAGACTGCTGTTTATGGAGTCCAGTTTTGCCTCTAGGTGACCGATCCGCTTTTCCAGCTCCTCGCTGCGCTCCTGCAGCTCTGAGACCAGGTCGTACATCACATTCTGAGTCTGAGGAAGTGATGATCACAGTAAGTACACATAATTAGACTCACAGACATAAATGGCACAAATACCCTATAGCATGAAAAAAACCTGCACATATCATAAGGCACATTTTTTAACAAAATATTTAAAACATATATACATAAATAAAAAATATGTTAGGGTATTTTATGCATTCAGAATTAATTTTAAGATACAAAATGAAGACATATTACATTACATATACAATTATGCAAAATTAGTTTATGCTGGTCCAGACACCTACAGTAGAACCCCGACTTACGAAACGCTCTACGTACAAAAAATTTGACGTACGATAAAAGATTTAGTTTTTTTTCCCGCCCAAGTTACGACAAAATGATCGAGATGCGAAAAACTAAATCTCGGCGGAGGTGACGATTTCCGCGTTTTGTTTTGAAATTCGCATGCCACCCATAAACTACCACCAATCGTCCCGCTCTCCCATTGGCTGTCTCCCGGCTCGGACGCTAGCTTTCGCTGCAGCATCCTGCTCTCCTATTGGTCAGCATCGCTCCCACCAGCCTCTGCGTGGCGGCGTTCAGTGTTGCCAACTTAGTGTCTTTGTCGCTATATTTAGCGAGTTTTCAGACCACTCCAGCGACAATTTTTCCCAAAAGCGATTAGCGATAAATCTAGCGACTTTATCTGGAGTTATTGGCGACTTTTGGAGACTTCCTGAATGCACATTTTGCTCTCCTATTCTTCCCTGTCAGCAGCGAAATAGAAAGTTCAAAAGGCCTTTATTTGAAATAGAAACCTTTTCTAACATTATAAAATATGTCACCTTTGATCCATTTCATGAATCCTTGCAGAATAAAAGTACCAATTTCTTTAATTAGAAAAATACTACTGACCAAAAGGTTTTGCATGGTAGTGTACATAATATAGCCTCTCATCACAATCCTGTTGAAATTATAATCTACTAAATCATACACAATCTAAAACAAAATCTAATAGTCACACAATCCTTACCGTACAAGACTAGCATATATGTATATGCACAAATCTACTATGGGTGAAGCAGCAATACAGTACACACCTTTGCTAAGTCCACCAGCGTGTTCGCTTGGTCGTTCAGCTTCCTTTGCTCCATCTTCACACTTCGCAGTCTGGGAAAAAAGAAGCCAGGGAGCAGGTGGACAGACAAAGAAAACAAGATGGGCCGCAAGGAAAGAAGACGCACGGATATACAAGGGAGGCAGGAGTTTATAGAGAAAGGAGTGCAAAGGGAAGTGCAGGGGGTTATGACGGGGTGTTAATGAAAAGAGCAGGAAAATTAGCAGGGAAAAGAGGAAGAAACAGAGTTTGATAATTAGGCGGACATCTAGAAGGTCTAAAGTGTTGCATTATGAATGCTTCCCCCATTACATGATATATGCCCACATGCAAACATTTACATTCCAGTTTTGTCCAGTCAGACATGCAAACTTATTCAGCCACAAGAGGTAAAATGAAAAAGACAATTGAGGCCAAAACTCCATAAGCATATGGATATGCATTATATAGTACTACCTCAAAGTCAAGAAACTGCAGCAGAATTTGTTTAGATGGAGATCTGACGCAGATAGAAACTTTCAGCAAAAATGGAATGGACAGTAATGAAATGCAGTTAGACAATTATGAAGTAATAAAAGCATGAAATACATAGAGTTATATCAACTGTTCTTTCAAAAGCCTCAACAAGAGATTCATCAGACTCAAACTGCGAAGTAATGGTTGGGAGGGAGGATGAAGAATCATTTTCACACATGAATTGGCAGCTCTGAGTCCAGACCTTAATTTCATTGAAAATGTTTGGATTGTGCTGGAGGAGACTTTACTGGAGTCTGGGATTAGAAGAACTGTTCCCAAACATATAATATGCTTGAAACAATCACTGCAATAATGATTCAATTACATACTCAATGAAATCCCTACATAAATAAATAGATATGCGCATGTTTACATTTTTGACAATACAACTGCTGCAATTGTTAGCCTTAGTTATATACAGTAATCCCTCGCTACTTCGCGGTTCAAGTTTCACCGCCTCTGTTCATCGCGGATTTTTCTAAAATATTAATTGAAGAATAAAAATTGAAAATACCGCCATATCGGCAGCCATATTGTAGAAAGCAGCATTGCTTCATCGTGATGCGAGAGAAACGGTTTCCCAGGATGCCAGACAAAGAGAGAAACTCTCTCATAGGCTTTGTACACGCCCACGGCACTCAGACAAGCCACGTGATTGGTTCCCGGCACGAGATCGACGAATGAGACCACGAGTGGAGTGGAAGCCTCTTCGCCTCTCTCAGAAGCAAAAATGTTGACGATCCAGCACCGATATCTGACGATGAGGCTGATTTAAAGGCCTCATTATACCAGTGCAGTAACACAATCATCATCATCATCACATTCATGAACCGCACAGGTCTGTCATCGTCGTCATTGCTGGAGTCTCAAGATACTGCTGTCATTGATGAGTGTAGAGCACCATAATACGTATCTTATGAGAGAGAGTAAATGTATAATATTAAGGTTTTATAATTACATAGATTTAATTAAAATATATTTAAAGCATAAATATACATATTTTAAACATTCTAGTACCTACACACACATATACGGAAATTCCTAAGGGGGCCAATCCTACTTTGCGGATTTTCACCTATCGCGGGGGGTTCTGGTCCACATTAAACGCGATAAACGAGGGATCACTGTACGTACATATATACAGATGTACATATATATACACACACACACATATATATATACACATCTCAGAATTCAAATTTGGAGTTATGGCTGTGTGTAATTGATATAGTTGAATCTGAAATTCAAGTAAGGTAATGTTAACCAGACTTCATAAATCATAAACTATACATTTCTATTTAACACATTGTTGGTTTTTGTGGCAGCTGGTAGGCAGGCCTGCAAATTGACATCTAGACTAAACAACAAGAATGGTGAGAAATGTGAGAAAACACACCTCGAACACCACCTTTGTGAGTCAACACTGAGACTCCAGACATTAAAACTCAATGAGATTTAGCTGAAAACATTCATGATATCATGTCAGAATGGAGCCAGTGTAACAGATGAACTGAATGTGGTAGACACATGGTTTGTAGTCCATGGTAATGACAGATGTGCTAGTGGTGATGCATTAGCATGAACCTAAATTCACTGTTATGAAGTCAGAAAGCTAACACCAGAAACTCTCAAGATGCACAAAGCAGGGCTTTCCTCTAGGAAAGCATGGACAAAACTCGGAAGGGACAGGGAAGATGGCGAGGAGAGTTTTGTAAAGGTAGAATGAGGAACTTTTAGTCAGATCTTGAGAAAAATGCTTGTCACCGATACCCACATGCAGAATATAAACATAACCTGACAGCGTCTTCAAAAATACCGTAAATGTCTATAGTTACCATAATTGTCCAGAACTAACAAAGCAACCTAAACCAATCCAGACAATTCATTTGATTCAAACTCTCCCCCTCCCAACGGAAAAAACAAACAAAAAACAAGTGTGAAAAACTCAAGTGTGCAAGCTTTATGAAAAATAAAAGGTGGACACTTTGTCATTTTTCACATGTGCTTGTCAAACTAAAGATGAACTCTCAATTTTGGAAGGGCCAAAATTGGTCTTTTTTTCTGTACCCAGACCTCCATAGTTCCCTGCACTCCAGATGAAATTGTTACCTTCTCAGCAGTTCGAGCAACATGGACCGATTTAAGTTTACAAAGCATTTCATGTGGAGGTATTTATAGAATTTTATGATTGTATGCATTAGACAAGGGGATGTTTATGTGGTCTCGTAAAAAGTGAAGGCCAAATACATTATAAATGAATTGTTGTGCTCAGCAGTTGCGCTTTCACTTTGACTGCCTGCCAAACAGAGGACTGACGATTCACATCAGAGAACCGATAACATGGCCAGAAAATGTTACTGCACTTAAAGGATTAGTTCAGCCAAAATATAAAATTCTGTTCATCATTTAATCAGCCTTATGTTGTTCCAAAACCTGTGACTTGCTTTCGTCTGTGGAACACAAAAGGACAAATTCTGTATAATGTGGTCACTCTTTTTTGTGCGAATACGATGTATAAGGATTGCAAAAAGATCATTCAGTTCAATTCCTTCTGAATCATTCACAAATCAGAGATCAGTATGCGTTTGGAACAACATGTGGGTGACTAAATAGTGAGTGCAGAGCATGGCGCTTGCAACCCCAAGGTCATGGGTTCGATTCCGAGGGAAAGCAAGAACTGATTAGAATGTCAATGTGTTTCTCGAATGCAATGTAAGTCGATTTGGATAAAAGCAACTGCGAAATTCAGAACCGTTAAATGTAAATGATGAGAGAATTTTATTTTTTTCGGCGAACTGTCTCTTTTAAAAGTGAACCAACCAAGTGAAAGGAAACGAATACCAAATACTAAAGCCTGTGTCTAAACGTCTCTCGCAGTCTCTTAAGACTCACTTTTGTTTTTTCTCGAGGCATCTCGATAAAAATGATTTGCAATAGATTTGTGTTTGCATGAAAACACTGCAGACCACCAGACTAGCAGATCGTACATGGTGGTATGACTAAAAAGTTCAAAGTGCAGTGTTCTGTGGAAATCTGGTACAGGCTAGATGAATGAATATCGAACATTGTGGCATCTGATAAATTTGAAGCTGAGAAGATGCGAAGAACCTTCCCCTCCAAGTACCTTATCAGGTTGGTAAACTATTCAAATCTCATTTGTCTAAATATCGTTAATGGATATCAAGTCTAATGATGCCCAGCTTCAAATGTTTTTGAATGTTCATCATGTTGGTTGATTTGCTGAATAAGACTTGTAAAAATGAAAAGGGTTTCCAATGGTAAGAAAAGAGAGAAGACATGACTTACTTCTGAGCTCTGCAGTGATTTAAGGCAAAACAAATGGAACACAGAATACATTTTTTAAAAACCTCAAGTTGCACACCACACCAAAAGACTAAAAAAATATGGCATTTGATTTGCATCGCCAGACCATTTAGCAACATTTTTGTCTCACTTCAATTTTTCATGGTATTTCCATCAATAGTGAAAAATTGCTTCTGCATGAGCTGAAGGTAAACACTACGCCTTCCAGTGAACTGAGAAAGAGTCATGTATCCAGGTTACGGTCTACAATATCAGTGATATTTCATTACGCTCTATATTCCAGTTTTGAACCAAAAATTTAACAGACTCTCATAAAGGTTAAAGAGTAATATAAACATGAACAAATTAAACCAATGGCAAGTAGCCTTCAAGTAAATCTCAATTACTGCAAGTAAACATTATTGCTTCAAGTTTTTCCATGTAATTATTCCACTAAACGGTCAGTAATAAAGAACAAAGAAATAAGTGCATTTTGTTTGTTCTTGCCAGTATTATAGTCTAATTAATAACATTATAATAGACAGAGGCAGGCTGCATCTACACTGCATTTTCCACTGGTCCGATATTGTTAGACAAATCGATTTGTTTTTTGTTTTTGCCCGTTTACATCCACTTAATGCAACCCGGCTGTGTTTACATTAACATCTCGCCAAGACAAAGGTGCATTTGATCATTTAAGCGGGTTGTCCAATATACTAACCCGAATACCCTCTTCTCTTATTTTCAACATTATCTTGGTACTGAAGTACTGTGGAAAGCCTGGTCTATGGAGAATTTCCATTCTCAAGATTTCAGCCCATGATCCGACAGCTAAAACGCCCCCCAAAAAATTAGGGATGTGCCCGGAGGCATGAAAAATTAATATAGCATTCTACGGAGTCCTTAAAGAGACATGGTTAGGTTTACTGTGGTAGTCAGTTACGTTACAGTACATCAGAGATGACGGATGATTCTACAACAGATGCGGAGCGTCGTTGACAAATATATTATCTTGTAAAATATGCAGTCAGCACAGCCGGTCCCTATACACACAGTAGGCATGAAAGAAAAAAAGCGACTTCCTGTTACCTGCAAATTATAAACAATATAATTACCCAACTATATAATTGCGAGAGAATGCTATAAAACATATACCTATATGAAATAAAAATATATTTCCGAACATGGTACTCCGCTTCGGGCACATCCCTACAAAAAAATGCTGTAAATATTTATAACACATTTGAAAGGAAATAGGATTTTCAGTCTAAAAGGTTCAACAGTTTCCAAAACCCCATTTAAAACTTTTATGCGAGTCGATTTCCTAAATTGGAAAGAGAACTAAATCCAGTTTTAAATCACCATCAATTTTAGATTTATAGACCATCTCATAAAATACAAAGGAGCGATATAAAGATTAAGTGTTGCGAATATACGTACTGGTGAATGGCCTGCAGAAACTTGCGCTGATGTTTCCGGACCTTGGCATGGTCAACCTTCTTCACAAGCTTTGTGTGTTTGTAGATTAGCCATGTTTCCCTGAGTACATTAGCAGCCGTGTTTTTCACCTGTCAGCAAATGAAGTCCAGTTAAGAAAGTCATTTTAAAACACCAGTACAGCTAGACAGAAAGATGTAGAGGTACAGTATGCTTGGGAACTTACTACAACATTAAATATGAAATAAAGTGAATACTTCTGAAATAGTGTTATTAGTGCTACTAGTTGTCGACACTGCAAGATTCTGGTGAATTAGAGATATGGGTGAGATATGCTTGCCAGATTTTGTCTAGAAAATTATATCATCAAGTGAATGTTGGCTAGTTTCCACAGCTTATGCAGCGTCAACATTTGGCATTAACTGCTTTTTGCAGCGAGTTTGTCTGCTCCATTTAACACATATTTTATACTTGCTTCAGTGTTATGTCAGTTAATTCTGGAGATTAAAACACACTCACTCTTTTGCAGAGTTGAGTGTCCATCATAAAGTTATGGACATGCTTTTCAGCCTTAGTGAGCTCTAGTTTCCGGGCTACGACAGCCACCACTAGTGCAGTGCAGCCGGCCCCCTGAAAAAACAACACACACACACACACACACACACACACACACACACACACACACACAGACCACATAAAAAATGCATGTTTACACCTGGTAAAAAACGTGTTTTGGTCGATCAGATCACAAGTAGACGAGGAAGATATACCCATTTATACCTGGTGTTTAATCCATCTTTTTGTCCACTTTCAACCACTTCTGTGCTGATTTATTTGAGGTGATGGTCTACAAGTAGTTAAATGTTTGGACATTTTCAGATCTTTCGATCTAATGTGACCAAAAACACAAGGAGAGCAGCAACTTTCGTTTCTACTCAGACACGTCTAATGCTGTAAGTGTGTTAGAAATCAGAAATGGTGAGAGAACTTTGTGCATGGTAAAAAAAAATTGCCTGCAAACCAAACTCGGGTCTTCAGCCGACAAAGTTTAAGTCCCATCTGGCAAGCGCGCTTGATGTTTACACATTAAGCCAGTAGGCGGTTGAGTAGGCGGTCTTTTGTGGCTGTTCAAACACATTCGACCACATGAGCATCAACACTACAAAAGAAATCCGGTTGAATCTTTTTCACCCACCTCTGTAAGTGGTCAAAAGTGTACAAACTCAAAACGTTTTAGACCCCATTTACACCTGTATTTAGCATCGTACACTTGTGAGCCGACTGACCAAAATGCATCTTAATACCTAGTATAAACAAGGCCATGGAGAGATAGCTCAGAAAGCTTTTTATATATACAGTTCCTCTGTAAAATGGCTGCACAGCTTGACTATGTTATGGCTGAGTGGATATTAATTACTGTAAAAAATATGCAGATAAACCCGCAAGGATGTAAATGTCTCAAAAACAGAAGTTCATGCACGACTTGACATGCATTTTTTTAATAAAATATTCCAAAATGGCTTTATAGCCTAATGACGTTACGGCTGAGTGGACACCAATAACTGTAAAATATATGCAGATGAACTCACAAGGAAATAAATGTCTTAATGTAAGACTTGTACATAATTAGTAGGGTAAAAGTGAGACGCACCATGATTCCAGTAAGGAGACACACTCCCTTTCCACAGTACGTGTTAGGCACCATGTCGCCATAACCAATAGACAGGAAGGTTATGGAGATTAACCACATGGCTCCCAAGAAGTTACTTGTGACTTCCACTTTATCATGGTATCTGATGAGATAAAATAACAAGAAAAAAAGCTGGGATTAATTTGAAAGAGTGACTAATGAATACCTTATAGAATAAATCTCAAAAGAGAAAAAAGTTAAACGTTTCTGTACAAGTTTATAAGATAAAAGGTGACAGTAAGATAATTTTTTTTGTTTTTTATAAAATATAAATAACTAAAGTTTATAAAATAAAAAAGTGAATTAAAAATTTAGAAATTTTTATAATTTTGAATTGATAGAAATTAAATGGAATACTAGCTACATTTATGTAGACAAAGTAAGCCCCCCCCAAAAAATCTAAATTAAATAATGAGATTATTTAAATAATTTAAATCAATTATATATAATCTAAATTAATTAGATTAATTTGAATATATATATATATATATATATATACACACACACCGTGTGTGTGTGTGTGTGTGTGTGTGTGTGTGTGTGTGTGTGTGTGTGTATATATTTATTTTATTATGTTAACAAACAAAAATTAACCACAGAAAATAATTTTAACTGGAACTGGAAAAAGAAATACTTGAAATTAATCTTGTACCTCAGTCGAAAAATATTTAAAAAAGAAAACAAATCAGTACCAACATTTTTGTTGACAAAAAACAAACAAAAAAAAACTGGAAAACAAATTGAAGTAATTCTTGTACCTCAGTTCAAATTAGTTCATTAGTTAGATTATTTAACATTGAAAAACATTTAAATAAGTGAATAAAAACAACAGTAGCTACATTTATGTTGACATATAAGATGAACCAAAAGATTCTCACATCTCATTCCAGGTTTTCTGACCCCTACTTAATACGGCGTGCTGCTGCAATCATATTTTCATTGATTTGTCCTATACTAAATGATATAGTTACAAAAGCTATATACTAATATTCCCCTGAAATTTGAACAGCACTGCACATGCACACTGTTGCACGGCTCAAAGATAAAGAATGACCTGTCTGAATTAGCAGCCAGGTACACTTTACATTAGGGGTCTTTGAAAAGCCCAATTACACTTGAAGGGTAATCTTAAAAACGACCTAAAGTACAATATCAATAAGTATTGAATGCAGCAGCATATATCAATATTCAGGCCTGACCGCACTGGATAAAAGGTGGACAGCCCAAATATACATCAAGGTGCCTTTGTGTACGTAATTTCAAAGGAGTGATGTCCATATTCTGCTCGTATGAGCGAGAGGGCAGCCAGGGCCCATTAGATGGCTTGCTCTTCTTCCCCCAGTGTTCTAGCTCGGTCTTGTGTGGAGAATGCGTCTGTGTAAAACTATTGTGGAAGTCATAGTCCATTACACAAGCATAAAGAGGGTATATGGAAAAACATGCTGGCAGTGTAACCAAATCCAAAGCTGCCATGAACTCAGATAATGCACTGCTCTGACAGTATGGAGCACATAAGAGCATTCAGGCAGTTGATTTCAACAAAGGCACTTCAGCATTATCCCAAATCAGAGAACACTTGCTCCAAGAGCTTAATTTATACACAAAGAATCTTAAACATAGATTCAACTCTTACAGAATTTTACCACGGTAACACCGCAATTTCTGCCAGTTACTACTACTGGAATAAAGCTTTGTGATTTTGATATTTGCCATCATTACCAGAAATGTTCTAAAAACTACCAAAAATTACAGTAACTATGGCATTTGTGTGATACTGTGGTTAGTTACCATGGTAAATATTTTGAAAGGAATCGAATACTAATGTTGATTCTTTCAGATAAGAACATTCATTAAAAAAAAACAGTGTAGTCAGTTCAAGAAACACTCGTCCCAAACATTGGATAAAATAATTCGAACATGATGACGTCAAAGTTTCGAAACGAGGCCTTCTCTTGGCCTCAAATCCATGTTCCAACAGCATGATTGGACCATGTGCTGACTACGGGGTAACTCAACATTTATGTTCAAATGAATCAATCAGTGATATCCAGCTTCTATGCTCATGAATTTAACAGAGGACTCATTAGCTTGAGTGCTATTAAATGAGGGCTGTAGACTAGCCTGCCGACAAATGATTTAACGCGAGAGAGCAACTGTGGCTATTTAAGGATGAAGCAAAAGGAAATACGGAGTCTCGGAGGGATCCAAAGGTGCTGATAAAGCACCTCTTCATTCCTCCGACAGATTCATCCACTGTAACTCTCACACGGGACATGAGAATACAGAAAAATAACAAGCTACAGTAGCATGACACCTGACTAGCGTATTAGCTTAGCTTTCCTAAGCACTTTTTCTCAGCCATGCTCATTTTCTAAATCTGTGTTTTTGTCTTGCTTCGATAACGATATGTAGGCATGTATCGGAGAAGCAATACTGCGAGAACTTTATCATGATATATTTTTAAATAGTTTTAAGCATAAAGCACAAAAAAAATTATTCTCAAAAACAAGAAAAATGTCAATGAGGTAGGGAAATTTTTTTTGGGAAATATGGGTGTTTCCCAACTATGGGGACTTTTGTAAATGGGTAAACATTTTACTACACTTTCATTTTGTATTTTATTTATCCTGGTTCCAGATAAAGAAGAAGTAGAAGAAGTAGAAGTAGAATGAGCTTTATTGCCAGGTATGTTTACACATACGAGGAATTTGTTTTCGTGACAGAAGTGCTGTTACTGTTACTACAGAAGTGCACTACAGTTACTGAAGTGCAGAGGATGGATTCAATGATGGTGGAGTAGAACTGTTTCAGCAGCTCCTGTGGCAGGTTAAACTTCCTCAGCTGGCGGAGAAAGTACAACCTCTGCTGGGCCTTTTTTACGATGGAGTCAATGTGGATGTCCCACTTCAGGTCCTGAGAGATAGTGGTGCCCAGGAACCTGAATGACTCCACTGCAGTCACAGTGCTGTTCATGATGGTGAGTGGGGGGAGTGCAGGGGGGTTTCTCCTGAAGTCCACGATTGTGGTGTCGTCTGCAAACTTCAGGAGCTTGACAGAGGGGTTCTTAGATGTGCAATCGTTGGTGTACAGGGAGAAGAGCAGTGGGGAGAGAACACAGCCCTGGGGAGCTCCGGTGCTGATTGTACGGGTGCTGGATGTGTATTTTCCCAGCCTCACTAGCTGCTGCCTGTCTGTCAGGAAGCTGTTGATCCACTGACAGACGGAGGTGGGCACGGAGAGCTGAGTTAGTTTGGGCAGGAGGAGGTTTGGGATGATCGTGTTAAAGGCCGAGCTGAAGTCCACAAACAGAATCCTCACATAAGTCCCCGGTCTGTCTAGGTGTTGCAGAACATAATGCAGACCAATGTTTACTGCATCGTCCACAGACCTGTTTGCTCTGTAGGCAAACTGAAGAGGATCCAGCAAGGGCCCAGTGATGTCCTTCATGTGGGCCAGCACCAGTTTTTCAAATGACTTCATGACTACAGACGTTAGAGCCACAGGCCTGTAGTCATTTAGTCCTGTAATTTTGGGTTTCTTAGGGATGGGGATGATGGTGGAACGTTTGAGGCATGAAGGGACTTCGCACAGCTCCAGCGATCTGTTGAAGATCTGTGTGAAGATGGGGGCCAGCTGGTCAGCACAGGATTTCAGACAGGCTGGTGTAACACAATCTGGGCCTGGTGCTTTTTTCCTTTTCTGCTTCCGGAAGACCTGGCGCACCGCATCCTCGCTGATCTGGATTGCAGGTGTGGGGTAGAGGGGGGATGCAGGAGGTGAGAATGGTGAGAGTGCTTGATTGGAGAGTGCTTGATTGGAGAGGTGTTCAGGATGGGTTGCAGGAGCTGTTAATGGTGTGAACAGTTGTTTGGAGAGGCATTCAGGGCTGGTTGCAGGAGTTGTGAAGGGTGTGAATGGTTTTGTGGGGAGGCATTCAGGGCTGGTTGCAGGAGTTGTGAAGGGTGTGAATGGTTTTGTGGGGAGGCGTTCAGGGCAGGTGATGGGTGTTCTTTCAAACCTGCAGTAAAACTCGTTCAGATCGTCTGCCAGTCGTTGATTCTCTACGGTGCTGGGGGGTGGTGTCTTGTAATTGGTGATGTTCTTTAGACTTTTCCATACTGATGCGGAGTCGTTGGAAGTGAACTGAGTCCTTATTTTTTCAGAATAATTCCTCTTTGCCACTTTGATCTCCTTTTCCAATGTGTATTTAGCCTGTTTATACAAGACATTGTCCCCCTTCACGTAAGCATCTTCTTTGGCCTGACGGAGCTGTCTGAGTTTTGCAGTGAACCACGGTTTGTCATTATTGTAAATTAGTTGAGTCTTTGTAGGAATACACATATCCTCACAGAAACTGATATATGATGTTACGGTCTCTGTGAGTTCATCCAGATCGGTGGCAGCAGCTTCAAAAACACTCCAATCAGTGAGGTCAAAACAAGATTGTAAATCCTGCTCTGCTTCGTTAGTCCATCTTTTTACAGTCCTTGATACAGGTTTAGCTGATTTTAGTTTCTGCCTGTAGGACGGTATAAGATGAACCAGAAGGTGATCAGAACGTCCCAAAGCTGCTCGTGGAACAGAATGAAATGCATCCTTTATTGTGGTGTAACAGTGATCCAATATATTACTGTCTCTTGTGGTATGTTTTGAATTTATGTAATAGTCCTCCGTTGTGGCATCATTTGCTAACATTAGTTAATATTAACGAAACATATGCAGTAAATATGTTATTGTATTTGTCCATCTTTATTAACCTTAACCTTAGTTCACAACGCATTAACAAATACAACTTTGATTTTAATAATGTATTAGTAAATGTTGAAATTAACATTAACAAAGATCAATAAATGCTATAGAAGTGCAGTTAATTATTAGTTGATGCCAACTAATAAAGTTAACTAATAAAACTGTATTGTAAATGGTTAATGATAAATGCAGTGTAAAACAAAGAAAAATATCACTAACAACACAACCATGCTGTAATAGTGGAAAATATTATGAGAAATGAACGAGTAAAAAGGATACTTCAAAGGAAAGAATCTGTAAAGTTTAGGTTAAAAATTAAATAATATAATATATATATAATAATTATTTTCAGTCATAAAAAAAGAAACATCATACATTTTTTAAATCTTCAATCCAACCATGTTGTAATTATGTACGGTATGTCAGCAGAAGTGAAAAGGGCCCATAGTTGAAGAAAACCCATATATACACCATGGACTATTGTTTTGGTGCAGTGCAGTGAAGTAATAGCAGGTGAATGATGTAGCACATATAGTCTAATGGGTAAGAAGTGGGCGCAGAACCTGGCTAAAGGGCTCAGGATGACCTGATTAGCATAGCCTCTCTCTTGCTCTCTCTCTGTTTATGGGTCATGACAACTTACTGGATCTTTACTCTCCCCCAAGGTCTAGGTCAAGATGGTATCTTGGTAAGAATAGCACTTTAGAGCACCAGAAAAGGTCACATATCTGACAGCGCTTTAGGAAAAGAACAGGCTGCCATAAACATGATGACCACCATGTTGACACATGGTGTCAGCTGCGTGAAAATCCCAAAATCCAAGGAATGACTCAAAAACGTAATTGCCTAGCACTAAGACCCCTCTATAACAGAGGATATAAGATGCCTGACCATCTATAGGAAAAAACAAATGGATCTGAATTTGGAAAAGAATTTGGGATTTCCAGGGCGCCAGCAATTTGCCGTTTTGCGAGTATAGCTCATCGAGAGAGATGAGCAGAAGCTAAGAGCCAAGTAATAGTTTTTCCTTGCAGATCACAGACTCACTTTGGACCCCTATCCAGCAGCAGCCATGTGGGAGAAACATAGAACAAAACCGTGAACAATGAAAAACGCACACATCCGCTTGCCACTGGCATCACATCACATTTTAGAAAGACAACAACAGGGTCTTGACCAACTGCATTTGATGGGGGGGGATACATAAATGGTTAAAGAAATTAATCACCCAAAAACAAAAATTCTGTTTACTCACCTTCATGTTATTTCAAACCCATGAGTGATTGTCTTATTTGAAAGCATATACTGGCCACACTTTAGTTTATAATAAAAATGAATGGGGACATAGTCTTTCAAGCTTTAAAGGGTTAGTTCACCCAAAAACCAAAGTAAATGTCATCATTTACCCTCATGTTATTCAAGACCCATATTACATTTGTTCATTTTTGTAACACAAATGTAGATACAGTAGAACCCCGACTTAGGAAATTAATCCGTTCCCGAGGTTGGCTTCGTAAGTCAATCTTTTCGTAAGTCGGTCAGGCTTTTACATGTAAATAGCCTAATCCGTTCCAAGCCCCACGAAAACACATTTAATTTTATAATAAAGCTATGCTTGTTCAGTATGGTATGACAAGCACATCCCAGCTTCATACTTCTCAATTATCTCCCTTTTCGTCTCTATGGAGAGCATCCTCTTCTTCCCTTTCACTTTCATCGTGAAATGAAATGGGAGAGGAACGCCGCTACGCAGAGGCTGGTGGGAGCGATGCTGACCAATAGGAGAGCAGGATGCTGCAGCGAAAGCTAGCGTTAGAGCTGGGAGCAGTGTTGCCAGATTGGGCGGGTTCCCGGCGGGTTTTAAGCTGTAGTTGGGCTGGAAATCTTCAGTCCATTCTGGCAACACTGGCTGGGAGACAGCCAATGGGAGAGCGGGACGAGTTTCCGGGTCAGTGACGCGCGAATTTCAAAACAAAACTCGGAAATCGTCGCTTCGGTCGAGATTTCGTTTTTCGCATCTCGATCATTTTGTTGTTACTCGAGCGGAAAAAACCCCGAAAACTTTTGTCGTACGTTGAACTTTTTGTACGTAGAGCGTTTCATAAGTCGGGGTTCTACTATACTTTAATGAAATCCATTGACAGCCTATAGAACTACCACTTTGATGTTTCAAAAAGTTCATAAAGAGATCGTAAAACTAATCCATATGAATGGAGTAGTTTAACCCAAATTTTCACAATCACTTTATATGACGAACAGATTGAATTTAGCCTTTTACTCAAAAATAAACATTCATCCACGCACACATCAGTTGTGGTAAACGGAAGCTCAAGCATGCTTGCTTGACGTTCGAGGAGCAATGAAGTTCATTCTCATGCGTAAAGCAGTGTGTTTGCGTTTCAACAAGAACCAACTGAGATTAAACCACTCAATTCAGGTGGATTAGTTATACGATTTCTTTATGAACCTTTTGAAGCGTCAAAGTGGTATTACGTAGAGTCAATGGAAAAGAAATCTCTTCCTCTTCATTAAAAATATCTTATTTTGTGTTGAACAAATGTCTTATGGGTTTGAACCAACATGAGTAAATTATGACAATTTTCTTTTTTGGGAAAAATGAAACTAACCTTTTAAAATGATTTTTTAAAAATGATGCTTCTGAAGCGATATAACAGCTTTGAGTGAAGAACAGAATGAAATTTAAGACATTGTTCCCCTACTTCTACTAAAACTACAAACGCCGTAAGGAGAACAAAAACAGTACGTCAGAATCATCGTCTCAAGATTATAATTTCAATCTGTTCATCACACAAATTATGTTATGTTGATGTTTGACAACCCCAGTCCCCATTTACTTGCATCATATGGAAATGAGAAAAGAGCAGCCAGGATTCCAACGATTTTGTGTTCGGTTGACGAAAAGAAATGATACAGGTTTGGAACAACATGAGGGACGAGTTCATTTTTGGGTGGAATATTCCTTTAATACTCCAGGTGCAAACAGTGTTTCTTAAGCAATCAAAGGTTTATCTCACCTTTCACAGACATGGACAGTCCAGGCAGCAATGATCCATGATGATATGCTGAAAACCAGCAGGACCGTGCCTGGGCAGATAGTCATCAGAGTCTTCATGACAAAGCGTGTGTTAAAGTTGATCTTATTGAGGGCTCCGATACTGCGTGACGAGGCGTCCGTAAAGAGCTTACTGTGCAGGAGCATGACTCGGCCAATCAGATACAGCCGTAGGAACATGGGAATGGAAAGGATGATGTCCACGTCTGCATCCGCCACAGACGGGGTGTAGGTGAAGGCCAGGCGGGCGGTCCAGGTGAAGACGTACTGACCTGGAATAGGGTGGATGGCACACACCAGCAGTTCCAAAATGATGAAGAAGATACGCTCGTACGTCATGGCTATCCGCCAGTCATCTGCTCCATTGTCCACCATGAAGAGCTAGACAAAGACATTTTGTTAAGGAATTAACAAATTCTCTGAACAGGACTATGATCATCATTGCAAAGCAAAATATTAAACTTTTGCTTACATGTTCAGATATGATTTAACAGGTTAAAATGATATTGAATAATATGTACCATAATCTATTATAGTAAGAAATATAATATATATTATAAAAACATTCTTTGTGGCTTTAGTATAATTACTTTGGCATGGATTTTTCTTCTCTTTTGTTTCAATCAGGAATAAAGGTTTCCAAATGTTTATCCATTCTGTAATTTGACCATCATCTGATGTTCCAAGTCATTAAATAATGCTCACAAACCAACTGATTGGCAGGCCTGTATTGAATTACATCTCCTATTAGCCATAAGCCCCACTTATAATACCATCATTAATCAAAATCAGTGTCTTCTCTATAAAGAGCTTTTAATGGATAGGTAAAATGGCACAGACACTGAATGCAGATATCAGGAATTACAAAAGCCAGGGCAAGTTTCCATTCAGTAGCTACTATAAGTCATTAGGAATTGGCATAAGTGTTTGCTCAGTAATCTTTTAGGCTCCTGTCTCAGTCTCTGCTCTAGTTTATGGCTTCCAACGATGAGTCGGCTACTTACCTGAATCTCTCGTGCGTGGTACATAATGATCAGACAGAGCAGAATTACAGTGGAGAGGCTAATAAGGCATTTCAGTGCAAATGAATATGAGGATTCCTGTAGAGACAGAAAAAAAAACAACAACATTAGTTTAAATTTTTATGCTCATACAGCTGTATATTTTTTTTTGTCTGTCTCTGTGCTAGAAATGCCCGTCATGACAGTTTGATTCCCAGTGAAACTGCATACTGAGGAATAAGAGTCTTCCACTAGAGCAAATGTAATTACGATGGATAGTCCAACATAATTTCTTGACAACTACAGTATAGTGTGCATATGTGCTATATGTTCTGTACATTTATACATAAATCTGAAATTCTACATCTGCAAATTACATAAGCTATAAATAACATGTATACATAAAAATTAAATACGGTATTATTTTTATATTTATGTCTACTACTGTGTTATGTTGCAAATTTTTTTAATATATATATATATATTCAGTGGTGTGAAAAAGAGTTTGCCCCCTTCCTGATTTCTAACCACACTGGGCCTGATTACTGCCACATTGGTTCTAAATCAAGAAATCACTTAAATAGGACCTGACTGACTGAACAAATGATCTTCAAAAGTTAGACATCATGCCAAGATCCAAAGAAATTCAGGAACAACAAATGAGAAAGTAATTTTGATTAATCTGTCTGGAAAATATCTAAAGTAATTTCTAAAGCTTTGGAACTCCAGCAAACCACAGTGAGAGCCATGGCATGGATTCTGCATGGCAGAGTTCCAAGACGATAAACCACTGCTGAGCAAAAAGAACATTAAGGCTTGTCTCATTTTTGCCAGGAAACATCTTGATGATACCCAAAACTTTTTGGAAAATACTTTGTGGACTAACGACAAAAGTGTGTGTCCCATTACATCTGGCATAAAAGTAACACCGCTTTTCAGAGAAAGATCATCATACCAACAGTAAAATATGGTGGTGGTAGTGTGATGGTCTGGGGGTGTGTTCCAGCTTCAGGACCTGGAAGACTTGCTGTGATCTGTTCATGACCTCAATCTGAAGCGAACTTGGGCTCTACATGAGGACAATGATCTAAAATACACCAGGAAGTCCACATTTGAACGGCTGAGGAAAAACAAAATGAAGACTTGGAGTGGCCTAGTCAAAGTCCTGACCTGAATCCTATTGAGATGTGGCATAACCTTAAAAAGGTGGTTCATGCTTGAAAACCCTCCAATGTGGCTGAATTACAACAATTCTGCAATGATGAGTGGGCCGAAATTCCTCCACAGCTGTAAAAGACTCATTTAAAGTTATCGCAAACGCTTGATTGCAGTTGTTGCTGTTAAGGGTGGCCCAACCAGTTATTAGGTTTAGGGGGCAAACACTTTCACACAGGGCCATGAAGGTTTGGATTTATGTTTCCCTTAATAATAACAACCTACATTTAAAAACTTCATTTTGTGTTTACTTGTGTTATCTTTGACTAATATTTAAATTTGTGTGACAAACATGCAAAAAAAAAAAGAAATCTGGAAGGGGGAAAACACTTTTTCACACCCCTACTGTGTAATTTCTGTGTATGTCTGCACTTTCTTCTGCAGTCACTAAGACACATTCCTTGTGTGTGTAAACACACCTGGCAAATAAAGCTAAATCTGATTCTGATATGCAACATACAGCAGTTTGTGACGTTTGTAGGGTTGATTTTTTTGTATTTCTGATGAAAGCTAAAAGTATAGAGCTATTCAGATTTTAGTCCAATTAGCTTTTTAATTTTTGAAGAATAAATTACTTTGAGAAGGGAATTTTTAGAATACCTCTAATTAATTGAAGAGTGGATTAAAGTCTGTGGTTAATATTACTGCTTGTTCTAACCAAAATTAGACAAAAGTTTTTTCATTGTCACAAAGAAAACAGTTTTGCTGATTTGTCAAGCATGTAAACTCAGATCTTTGTGTAAGTTGTAGTTCATGTATCCAACTTATGGAACTATTCTCAATGGAACCAATATGGCAAATTATAATTCCAAGTTCAGCCCATAAATCCACACCATGACTGAAAATTGTAATAAATATAAAACCAGAGAACAGACCAGAGTTCTTAGCATGCAGGCTGGTTTAAGGTGTTTTTTGGGGGTTGGTAATACTTTTTATGTTCTCTTACACAGGCATGAATTTTAATGGTGGTTCAAGGTTTATGCCATCTAGCACTGGTTCATTAATACTGCATTTAATAAAAATACAGTAATATATTTAAATATTATTACTATTAAAAAAATAACTGTTTTCTATATAAATTTAAATATATTCCTGTAATGAGGAATTACTTAAGATATTACTCCAGTATTAAGTGTCACACAATCCTTTAAAAATTATTCTAATTTACTGTGTGTGTATATATATATATATATATATATATATATATATATATATATATATATGTGTATATATATGTATATATGTATATATATATGTATATACATACATACATACATACATATATATATATATATATATATATATATATATATATATATATATATGAAATATTTCTTGAACAGCAAATTAGAATAATTTTTGAAGGATTGTGTGACACTTAATACTGGAGTAATGTCTTAAGTAATATATATTTAAAAAAAATATATATAATAAAAAAAATATATATATAGAGGGACAAAAGGAGATGATTATTGTTAGTTCCTCTTTTAGTCATGATTGTGTGTGTGTAAAAAAAAAAAAAGTCTGCTTGTGCCGTAAAATCAGTGTTGAAATTAGTACAGTATATATAAAATGTGTTCGTAACTAATTTCAGTTACGACGCGTTTTCTTTTTTTTTACACACACAATCATGACTAAAAGAGGAACTAACAACAATCATCTCCTTCTGTCCCTCAATCGTAGCTCTTGTTCTTTCCCTCTGGATGACGATCCTCATTATAAGATCAGTTCAATTGGAGCTCATTAAACCTGCCTGACTCTGCTGATACACTGGAACATGATGTGCCGGCTAAGGCACTGAACTTTGCTTTAGGAGAAGGTAAAAAGAAAAAAGAAAGCTACACTCCAGGGACTGCCTAACTAACTAAAGGGCCAGCCATTCACTTAGGCCAAAGGAACGGGCAAACAGATTTACCGTAGCACCATATGAGAATAACACACCACTGTCTAACCATTTCTAAACATAGACTTTGAACCCACCCAAAGATCATTGCACTGACAAAGTGGCCTACCGTGCTCAATTGTCTTCAATGATAATATACACTCATCCTCCTTTCTTTCAAAAATAGCATTTTTGAAGGTCTGGTGAGTATAACTCTAAGTAAAGATCTCCTACTCTTGCTATAGCCAAGCCCATTAAGGTCCCTTAAATAATTAAGTGAGGTTATAATTAAGGGTAAAGCCTATTAGCTCATTCCTTTTGTATAGGAGCTATACCTTAGAGTGAAAGAGTACAAATGCTTACATGAAAAATTACACATGATGTAACTGTCAAGAACCTGTTTTAAAGATTTCATTGATTGATGCTCTTTGATGCCTCTATCCATTAAGCAACTGCACACAAAGTACCAGATGTCAATGACGAACGCATCCTTTAGTGTTTTAGACGTTCATAAATAGATCAATCCCAGACTTCAATATGCTGCAGCATTTAATTACATGGTATGAATCAAAGTACTAAAGATGAAATAAGTTGTATAAAGCTAATCTTGGAGGGGTCAACATGTAATATCTTGTGATACATCACTGCCTATTAAAAAGACCATCTTACACAAGCATGAATTTTAATGGTGGTTCAAGGGTTATGCTGTCGAGCAGTGGTCTTAGTTGTGGATCGGCCGATCTCTTTACAAGAAAAAGTGATGATTAACCAGAATGCTTTTACTGGTGAAGCGGGTTGAACAGTAAGTCATGCTCATTAAGTTACTGTAGGTAAGAAACTTGTTTTCAAACCAAACTCATGCAAATTGCCTGCAGTTACATATACAGCAGCCTCAAAGTTATTTAAACTGTATATGGTATATATTTATACCGTATATACAAAAATACAAATATATCTACAAACGTCTTTGAATTAAGCGACAAAATACCAAGTGTAATTTATTTGAAAGAAATACACTTAACACTTAAATACACTGAACATTTAAGCAAAGAGTTTGATCAGATATGTTTGTTAAGTTTCATTCACTGTTATTTTAGTACTATTTATACAACATTACAGTATATATTAATATTCTGAATTAGCTATATTAGAACTTCTATATTTTCATTTAATCATTTAATTTTAGTTCGTTTTAGTAATTCTTTGCACTTTTTATATTTAGCTTTTTTCATAATTACAGCACCGGTTTAAAAAAATTAAACAGCAGAAATATTACTCAAAGTACATTCTGACTGTTGAACTTTAGAAGGAAAATTATAATAGTTAATATGAAGAAATACACCCGTGGTCACCCTGCTGAACAATCTTTTACCAGCCAGTTAAGATTGATGTTCTGTTGGCTAGTTTTAGGTTTTAGGGATTTTTAAAAAACTTTTTTTGCTAGTCAGACATGAAAGAACAGCTGGTCGCCCATCTAATCTCCTTGGCAAGTCTGGGAGAAAAGCTTAGACATGCAAACCAGCGAGAAATTTTTCTGACCATTTTTTTTACTTGCAAATGGTTACTTACCACTTGGCTAGATAGTTTTCATAAAATGCAATTAGATTCTGACATTTTAAAAGAGGCTTTAACATTAATGCATTTGGCAGTCTTAAAGGGAAAGTTCCCCCTAAAATGAAAATCAAATCATCATTTACTCATCCTGGTGTTGTTCTTATGCCAAATGCCATTTTTTTCTTTCTCAGACCTCAAAAGGAGAATAAAAAAAAAAAAAAAAAATTTGAATATAAAATGGCAATGATTCGCGACCAGCATTAAGCTTTTTTCAAAAGACACAAAAGTATCACAGAATGATCCCATGCAACACATGCCAAGTGTTCTGGGGGGTGGTATGATAGGGTTTGGTGAAAAATAAACCAAATTTTATGTATTTAACAAAACTTTTCTTGACCCTGGCTGTTGGGCTTTTCCGAAGCTTTATTAGCACCTCACAGTTCACTCCGTCTCGCCCAGAAAACGCCCCACAAAAGTTGTGACAAAGATGAACAAAAACACGAAATAAAATACAACCCATGCACCTTCTTCTCTAAGGTGAATATATACGTTGTGTTCACAGCAACAAGAAATTAACATGTTCATATCTGTGAATTGTCATTCTGACTGTCATTAAACAAATTGAGTCGCTGATACTTTTTGACATTTCTAGATGTTCATGTCAATGTCTTTGTTAATCTTGATTTCTCACAACTTGTGTGCTTTTTCTGGGCAAGTTTGAGTGAACTGCAGAGCTAATAGAGTCTCATGAACGCACAAGTCGTGCAGCAGTGCACAGAATACCAACAGCCAAGTCAAGAATTTTGTTAAATAATACATTCAATTTCGGTCCGTTTCACAAAAGCTTATCACATACCCCTAGAACACTTGGATTATATACAACACGTGTCGGATGGGATCATTCTGTGATACTTGCGTACTTTAAAAGAAAAAAACTTCGTTATGGCCGGTCGTTATGTACTGCCTTTATATCGACAAGCACAAGCAGAACATTCAAAACAAAATTTGTGGTCCATAAAAGAAAGAAGGGCAAACAGCATTAGAACAACAGCCAGGTGAGTAATTTATGACTTAATTTTCATTTTCGTGCGAACTATCCCTTTAAGTGTACAACCATCATATCGTAGGAACCTTTACCTTTGTATAAACTCCCCAGGAGAGTTCAGTCTCAGTCACCATGACAACAATCCCAAACATTCCAAAAATCAGGGCGTAGTCGCTAAGGCGCTTGCGTTTCTCGAACAACACCCTCCGGTGCCCGAGCTTATAGCCAATGTCCTTGTTCTTCTTATGCGGAGTGCTGCATGGTCTTTGCCTCACAAGGTTCTCGTTGGACTGCTTAATAGGGTCTTCCCCGTTCCCTTTGGAGACCACCACCTCCAGGCCGGAAGTGTGCAGGGTCTGCAAAGGCTGAGTCTCAGAGTTCAGCTCTGCCAGGTTCCTCCGGGACGCCCCCAGACTGCCGAGTGGTCTGACTATGCCCCCATTGTATTTGCAGCTGTTCATGGCTATCTGAGGATACTGTGGGCCGCCGTGGGACAGGGAAGGCCCCGATCCAGCATGGCTCAGCCTGCTGGCATCCGCATTCACCTGCCAGAAATAAGAAGATAGTTATAGATTTTATCTTTGTCTTTTGTGTCCAGGATCTTGTGTACTGGCAGAGAGGGAGAGCAATGCCAGTACGCAACATTGCTTAAATCAACATTGATTTAATGGACATTTCTTTAGAAAATTACATAAAAAATGTCAGCTTTTACAGGGTTCATAATGCACGCGGGAGGAGGGTCATCTACTCACTGTTATTCCACAATAAATGCATTCAACTGTTAATTCAAACAAATGTTTTGAACTTAAGCTGAGTTGATTCGACGCCTGACAGTCCTAACGCTCAGCATTTTCGTGCGCATTTTTACTGGAAATATCCTAACCACAGCCTCTCACAAAGACTATCACCCCTTAACTCGTTCATTCTCTCAGCGTCGCTCGGTTGGTTGCATCATTCACCACCGTGATTCTTTTATAAGTGATTTACAGCGGTTTTACCTTGAGTTGTTAACATTAATTGTGATCGCTATTGTTCACGTAGTGAAATAAATACGTACAGTACAGCATATAGACAATGACCTCAAGATGAGTAAGAAAGAAGGTACGAAATTCTCCCTGTAAGCAGTAAAACCCTCCTCTTGTCTCCTTCACACCAGCAGCGACGCTACTCAAAGATAAAGTGCGTTACAGTAAATTGTCAAGTATTTTTAGAGTTTAATTGTCAATTATTAATTAGTATTTATATATTTATATATAATTTTAACTGTAACAGGGTAAAACCAAAAAAATATTTAAAATGGGCATATATGGTCATGTTGAACGAATCGAGTGATTTTTATTGCATTCTTATGGGGAAAATTGTTTTGGTGTACGAGAATTCTGAGTTACGAGCTCTTGGAACGAATTAAACTCGTAAACCGAGGTATTACTGTAGCTCTTTTCAATATTGATAATAATAGTACCAAATCAGCATATGAGAAGCTTTAATATCGTAGGAATAAATTCCATTTTAAAATACATTAGAATAGAAATATTTCACAATAACTGAGAAAAAAAGACTTCCTTGGAAAGCATAAAAAGTACCAACCCCAAACTTTTAAATGGTAGTGTAATGAGATTAAGAATACAAATGAGTTTACGGGTAACAATTACTCAAAATCAAAACAACAGAAAATGTTCACTAGCCATAAAGCTTTCAATAGGAACCGAACAAAGTGGGAAGACAAGCACTTCTTTTAACTGGCCAAGTGTCCAAATATGTCAAAAGAAGGACATATACTATTATTCTTAAAGCAAGGAGCCATTTCACACAGAATGCGTGTTTTATAAATGTAAACGTGCTAGACAAATGTGTTTGACCACTGCATCTTGGTTCTTTTGCAACTTTTTGTGCATGATGTGCCGTTCAAAGAACACAGCATTTACGCTAAAAAAAAAGTGTCTCTAAACCTTGCTGGGTTTTTTCACACCACTGACCTGCGACCTTTTGCTGTTACAAACATGCTCTGTGTGAATGGGCCCTAGGAATGGAAAATTGTAAAGAAACATCAAATAATTTTTGGTATAAAAATACTTCCGCCAATATGATCAGTGATTTTGATGATATCACTCAGCACTGCAGCTTCTCATCAGATTTTCTGTCCAATCAAATGGCCTCTAGAATTTGAAGCGCCCCGCCCCCTACATTATAAATAGAAGCTGCGGCGCTGAATAGAATATGGACTTTTTTCACACATTTACTACTTTCTACATGGTGAATGACACACAGTTCATTATACAGGGGATAGGAAATGATTTACACAGTAAATATGCCTTCCATTGGGAGCAAATGAAGTCTGGTTTTATGTTAGTGTCACACAGTGAACACACAGTCTGCTATGGACCAGAGACGCGGATCATATGTGCAAGTCGGCGCAGACCAGAAAACAGACACATTTGAATTCTGCACAAAATGCTATATTTTAGAGCAACATGGAAGAGATTAGGAGGAGAAACAGAAACTACGGCTCTGGCCAAGCGGTGATATCAAACAAAACACAACTGGACATTTTAAAAACGAGATGTCGAGGCACTTCAGTGGGCCTTTTAAACCATGGGATCATGGAACAAATTGGATCATGCAAATGGTTTTTTAAAGTGTTTAGAAATTAATTATATTAACCCAATATATACGGCAAAATACTTGCGATAATGCTCACGAAGATGATACAGAAAAGCTTGTTCACAATAATCTCACATTATTAAATTATTTCCGAATTGCATTTTTATTCCACTGTTCTACATTTTGTGGCAATAAGGATCAGTTTCTGTTATCTAGCTACTGCTGCTGGGCTGACACAATGCCAACTCATTTGCAGAGACCTACTTCTGTAATGTCATTTTCTGATAGGCAGCTCACAACGTAGACCCACATTCGAACCGAATAGAGACACCAATGGATTACAAATGAGAGTAATGACAGCTGCTTTGAAAAAAGTACTAAATTGCATGCATGGATACACACAAACACACGCACATAACCAGGCATAATTGACCAAAACTAGTTGCGCCACCACCTGGAAACTTGTTCCTGTCACCAACCTGGTTTTGCTGGTTTATATGAACCTTCGTAAAGACTCCATCACTCCTGCTTGAACCTCCATCCTCCTCAGCATAACTGACAATTGAAAAATTTTGTTTATCCATGTTACTCCACTATACATCTATATCCATGCAGGAATGAACAGCACTGCTACTACTGACGATTAAGCTGAGCTTAGAAATAATGCGATTCAGGACTAGAAAAACGAGCATTTAGGACCCCCAAAAGTCAAATTCCATCAAGGCCTCTTGTTCTCATGGAGTCTTTCACAAGCCTTTCTGTTCACACGGCAACAGAGAATATATATTGTGTACAGCTTTTTGTTTGTCTCACCTTTTATGTTTAACAAAATGGAAAGTGGGAAATTGTCCAAGAGTACAGTCTTGTACTAACTGTACCCTTTTAGGAACACTCTGAATACCCAATTTAAATGGGGAATAATTGACAACAGGCCATTATTACAGAAATAATGCACGCCTGATGTGGTAATGCGACCACAATGCAAACCAATTCGAATCAAGCATTCAATAACCCGTACTCTAAAATTCATAATTTATATCATCTATATTTATACAAGTGCATATAATTTATCACTAAAATGTCAACCTATTGCCAGTTGCATAAGCCACTACGTTAAGACTAAGTCTAAAGGCATAGTTTGACCAACTAGCAGTTAGATAAGAGGGTAATCCGTATTACTTCTCCAGTTCAAATTAGACCAATCTACCTTTTAATGTAACTGAGCCTAAAAGGTTAGGACCAGTTTTGAAGAAAAAATTAGATGACTAACTTTAATTACTAGTCTAAGCGGTTTATGAAACTGGAAAATGGACGTAAAATGGAAGTCGTGAATAAAAGATTTGAGTAGGTTTCACAAGAAAGTGCTATTTTAGTTTTTCATGTATAATTCAATGTGTTGCTTGCGGTTTGTATCAATTTACTACCAATATGAAAATTGTGAAGCCAAATGCTTAGTATGTGTACAACCAACCCACCTAATCATCACTGT
This sequence comes from Rhodeus uyekii, assembly GCA_037043235.1. Taxonomy (NCBI): domain Eukaryota; kingdom Metazoa; phylum Chordata; class Actinopteri; order Cypriniformes; family Acheilognathidae; genus Rhodeus; species Rhodeus uyekii. The sequence continues at coordinate 3,389,528 of JAWRVZ010000023.1, read as the reverse complement.
AAAAGGAAATCTTGTTTTTAGATTTAGATTAAGTCGTACAAATTATTACACATTTTTAATGAGAGTGTGATGGGAAAATAAGCTCGCAACTCTAAGGACAGAAAGGGCACTTATTGTAGGAAAATGCACACGCACACACTTGAGTATATTTGGAGAACTTCTCGTTCAACAGATGTCTCTGAAATACTGTAGGCTGTAGAGAACAAAATATCGCTATTGTCCTTGTACTGCTTATGTGAACCCATAGTACTTAAAATACAATGGAGGAGTAATAGACATCATAAAACAGACCCAGAACTGATTTCCAACAAGTAGTGACTGTCTCTCTGATGAAAACGCTCCAGGGATCAATTGCAATACATAGTAAAGCTTCTGTCAAAACTTCCACTCTTTCCAAGGCCAAAATGGTCTGCCAGTTGCCAAATGAGCTCTCTTTTTTTCTATCAATGTCCACAGAGAGCTAGTAGTCAATTGTGTTATTAGTCTTTCTTCCTGGAAATGTTAAATAGGTACAATAAACTAAAATCTGGTCCGGAAAGATAAAGTTGATTATTAACATTTTCCTGAGGTTTAAAATAAAACAATCTCAGAGCATTTTTTCCATTACTCAGAGGATTTTCGTGGTTAAATTAAATGTAAAGATCCTTGAGACTATTGCTGACGTACAGTAAGAGTTTAAAAAAAATGAAACGAATGCAATTTATATACTGTTCAATGGTTTGGGGTCAGTAAGATTACATTTTTCTTTGAAAGAAGTCACTTGTACTCACCAAGGCATTTGTGTTCAAAAAGTATTGAGATATTTTAAATTACGGTTTTCTATTCGAATAAATTTCATGATCCTTCAGAAATCATTCTAACACGCTGATTTTGATGGTCAATTATTATTTTTTAATTATTATTCATGTTAAAAACAGCAAAATTATTTTTCAGCATTTACTGATGAACAGATTTTTTGTTCAATTTGATAAATTCAATGCATTCTTTCTGAATCAAAGTACCTTAATTGTACTGACTATTGTGTATGTTTATACATGCTATGCATATTTAGGTTGCATTTTATTTTACACTTACGTGTACATACCTGAGAAAGAACTGGTTAATATAAGGTGAGTTAAGGTTAGGTTTACGGATAGGTTCAGGGTTAATACCTAGTTATTACCCAGTTATTGCAATTACCGTATTTTCCCGCATATAACAGATTTATACAAAGGTTATATCAGATTTTACAAACCCCGCAGGGGGTGCGGGTTATATAAGGGTACTATCACTCTGACAGCTGGAGCTGATAGGCTGTCTGACCTGTCAATCATGCAAGACGACGTGATTGGCTGTGCTGCCATGAGGGCGGGCTCTTCTCATCTCATCCGATGATCAACACCTGTAGAATACGCTTCTTAAGTGCTGCTGCTTTTTCTACTGATTCTGACTTGTGTTTGTTTTCTTATTGTTTGAATTTCGCGCACAAGCACTGTGTACCGAGCCTGAACAGTTATGGATAATTGACGTCATACAAGCAACTTTTGAAATTCGAAATGTGAACTTCAAAACAGTTCATCAGTCTATGGGTGCGGGTTATATAAGGGTGCGGGTTATATCAAAGATTTTTCCACGGCCCCTGAAACCTGCGGGCTATATGAGGGTGAGGATTATCTGCGTCTGTGGGAAAATACGGTACTATAACAAGTGCATAGTATACATAGGGAACAGGAGCGTAAAATAAAGCGTTAACCATATTTCTAATGCAATTTCCAAATAAGGTGTTCTATTCGATTTAAAATATTATATATAAGTACTATAGACAGAGAATTCCCTGACTTTTCATTGCAAACTTAGATCTCAGCGCAGTCAGTGACATTGATCTCTTCTGAAGCTCAGTGGAGGCACATTGATTACTGCATTTTTTTAAGCAAAAGTCCCCATTTGCTCTCCATTTAATCACATTGCTGTCAAAAGAAACAATTTGGATATTGGAGAGATCTCATTTGTGATTTTTCTTTGCAATGGGACGCGTCACAATGCAACTTCCAACACAAATGGCAGCACAGCTGCTGTAAGAACAAAGACGCACAAAAGCTAGATATTCTTCGCATGACCTTGAAGGGTCAATTAAAACACACAGCTGCATGCTCTGGGTACAATTTTATGCCCATTTGGGATTCATCTACAAAAGCGATCAAATATCAGTCACAAAAACATCTCCATTTACGACATTTTGATGCAAGAGGCTAAGCATTTACCATGTTGCAAAGTCATTTTCATTGTCTCAGCCTCACAATTTCACATTTCGCTAATTTTCCATATTAACCAATATTCTCTTCTGTGCGTGTCAAAGCTGAAGGGCCCTTAGACTTCACCCTCCCCTGCTCCTTCATTCCCCTCTCTGCAAGCTTTGGTCCGTACAAATCCAATTTAGCAAATCTATTTTGACATTGAATTTGCACTCATTCAGATGTGGCATCAGACTCTCTGTTCCTCAGGTCTCTTTCTGTAATGAAATGTCTGCAGCAGACCTGAGAGCTGATTACAGATCCCGCTATTCAAGAATATCTTTTCTAACTGCTCACCACTATCAAAATGTGATCTTTACAACCAGACATCTACCCACGACTCGTGTTGCAAAAATTGGCACCTCAGGGCCCGCACGATGTGGGAGACAAAATGAGCAAAACATTTGTATGTGATTTGTTTCAGCAATTGTGATTTTTTTTTAATGTAGATTGAATCATGATACCTGGAGAAAGCTATCAGTTAGCATCTTGTGCAGGTTGTCTGGCTCAATCAGGACCCTCGGAGGCATGAGATAAGAAATATGCCATCTTTGCTCACGGGAACCACAGAACTTTTTGAGTCAAGCAAACGAACTGTAAATATCATGTGACTAATCACACTAGAGCTGCTAGATGCTGATGGCATCACAAGAACACACGGTCCCAAACACTTCACTATCAGCTCTCTAGAGATGTAATAGGGGAAAAAAAGTTTAATGAATTTCACTTTTATTTAAAGGCACAATGTGTACGATTTTTAGAGTAAAATATCCAAAAACCACTAGAACAACGCTGTGTATTTTGTTGACTTGTGTACAACGTTTCAATGCTGTGAAATTGTGAACGTTTCAATGCTGTGAAAACTATCGAAACCATTGCGACGGCCCGTATCATTGCGTCGCCTGTCAATGACGCCATTTCCGCACTATCCTCGATTTCCTGTTTTACATCTGTAGATATCATGAAAACACCAAAGACGCTTTAATACGTTTTACTTGACAGGTGAGCAACTGTTTGGAACCCTTTAATCGACAGAAGACTAATCATTGTTATACATCTCAACACTGTTAGTCTTATTGTTTGAATTGTCTTGATTTACCGTAATAGGTTTGTATCCAAAATGTAAGTGGCTTGATCAGAAACAGCTTTATTTGTAGAAACAGTAAGACAACATTTTCTGTTAAAAAGAAATGCATTCATCCAGCATATATCAATCTAGCTTAACGCAGTCAGCAACAAGTGTATGATTGTTTCGACCAAGTTACCCCACAATTTTCATTTTCTCAAATTTTGTATGAAAATTAATTTAGCACTTCCAGCTATTTCATTAGAATTAAATACAATAAGGTGAATATAAATTATACAAACTTACCTGTAACAAAGTTCAAGATCAGGGAAGCATAATAAAAACAGCAACGTAAAAGGTCCCGCCCTGCTTCATTAGCTCATCTATGAACATGATTTCTGCCTGTGTCTCAACGGACAGCTTTCCATCAGCTATGGAGATGAAGACGTCACCTCCCATGATTCCACGCTCATTCACGGCATCAAGCTATGCCTCTGTTATTGTTTTGAATAAGTGACCTCTAGCGGAGAAACGTACACATTATTCCTTTAATTAGATCTTATTATTCTTCTAAACCTTTAGTGCGCTCCTAAGGCCAATTCACACTGCACCGACAGATGCTGACAGACAATTTGTCTGGATTTTGTCAGATGCGCGTTACCCAACGGCATCTGTTGGCATTTGTCTGAGCTTTATTTCGCCATTTGAACGTGCTGAGATCAGTGACATACCGTAAACGGGTGATTGTTCGCATTGGTCAGCGTCTGTCAGTGTGAATAAGGATATGTTAAAAACCTAAAGAACTTTTTCCACTATAATCTTCTGTGCAATGGAAAGGTTGCATGGGTGTTAAAGGTTCTTCATGGAAGTCAATAAAGAACCTTTATTTTTAGGAGTGTGCGCAACTCATCCTTCTACGGTGATACAGATATAAATATGAATGACACCTCAAATCAAGCCTAACTGCCTAATTACATTTCTAAGGGAATGGACATGCTTTTTGGATGGCGGGTGATAAAATCTGCAAGGGGAAAAATCCTCAGATTTACATTTAAAAAGTACTTGGCAACAACTTAGTGACCACATAGCAATGACCTAGCAATGCCATTGAAACTAGAAATACTGGGAAAGCCTTCTACAGCCACATGAAAAGTAGAAGGAAAAAAAGCTTTTATATGGTTTCACTTTCAAAACAGTTTCCCACATAATAGGTTAAAAAGACTGCATTTATATCCTCAAGCAATTGACTTCATAACAATTTCCATCCTTTTCCCAAGTGAAATTTAGTGCACTATCACACAAATAACTGCAGAGACTCTCCTGGGTCTGACCTGCAGAATCAAGAACACCGTTTCAAATCAAAGGTTCTTTTGTTGTTTGCTGTCATAAACAGGAAAACGATCAGGTATTTAATGGTATTTATGGGTATTTATTTATGACGACTTATTTCAAAATAGCAGTGTTTTAACTGGTAGCATCAATAATTAAAAGCAATGCCCAAGTATGCCATTAGAATATACTCTAAATATAAATAATCTATACTGTCCCAGCAATAGGACTTGACACAGTTTGACATAGTAGACACACTCACAAAGTAGGTATTACAGAGAAAGCCTTTGGCTAGCTTCAGTTCGAATACACATAGAGACAAGAGAGCTCAGCCAATTATACTCTCCACAAATTACCCTTGATTAAGCAGCAGAACACCAGCTGCAGAGCAACAACACCCAGAGATTCTCGCTCATACTGAACCAGTCATTCCCTCAACATCCACAGCACATCCCAGTGCTTCCACTCCCTCTCATGCACAATCAAGAAGAATAACTGTAAACTCTGCGTAAATATTTACATAATTACAACCCCTCCGCAGAGAGACTTCAGCATAAATGTTGTTTTCCTAAAAGAGTGATTTGAACAAACAGCTAAAGCTCCCAGGGTGATTTTACATCCTACCAATGCGGTTTTTGAACCGTGCATTAAAACAATTAATTACATTACAAATTAATCAAATGCCACAGGTTGAACAATCACTTTTCTCTTTTTTTTTGAACGGGGACAAATGCAGTCCAACACTAGACCCAGTCAAGCGGAGAAAGAAACAGACTGACGCAAACAACGGGAAAGACTTATGGGAGATTTCATGGGAAGAGATCGGTGATGGCTTTTACCTCCATCTGCTGTACATTGTGAACTAAACTAATACTTATGTCTCTTCGCTCTGGCAGTGATGTCTAACCCGTCATGAATAATACAGGCCTGAAGTACATGTTAGTGCCACTCAGGGGGGCTTTCCCTTGGCTTGCACAGGCAGAAAATGGAACAGCGAGGCAGAAACAGGGTCGGCTCTCCCACAAGGAATGAATGACACTGATTTGCCTTTCTGCCTTGCTTTTCTGCCCCTGGTTCTTTCAGGCGACGGATGCCCTGCTATACAGCTAGATAGAGAGAGATAAAGATAGATACATGCATTTAAAGCATAATTATAAGCTGTGACTCACATAATGAGGACGGCTAGAAATATTCAGGGCTAGCCTAAATATGAATGATGGAGGTGTAGGAATGCTTCATAATGTTTACTTACTATTAAACGCCATCATGGGAATCATGGACAGCCTGTTGCAAGCACCCCCCGCCTGTTCTTTCTTTCCGTGCTTTCGAGGTTAACACGAATACCAACACCTAGCAACTACAAAACAGCCTTCTGCATCTACACGGCCGCAATGTGCTGTTAAAAATGGCAAGCGATTTCAAGCATGACCTCCCAGAGTCAAGCTGAAGCCTGCGTAATCGGGTGCATTGATAAAACCGGCCACCTGTTAAGCATAAACTTCACAAAGCGCATGTATAAACGATGCGTATTTCATGCAGTCTGTGCGCAACGACAAAGAATCAGTTGGTTTGTATGCAGGATTACCTTGTAGCCTTCGTGTCTCTGTTTATTCTCCTCGAGGCGCACGCGACTGTCAGAAGACAGCGGGCTGCTTTTACTCCGCGGCGAAACGGAGTTCCTGGCTCCCTGGCATCGATCAGGCGTGCATGCACGGGCGTGATGAGCTGGATGCCGCTGCTCGCCTGATCGCAGGCTGTCGTTGTCACGGTGCTGCAGCAAACACGGCTGCTGGCTTCTCAGCTCCCCGGATCCTTTCACGCAGCAGTTGGGAAGGCTGCTCCTCAGCAGCCGCTGCTGCTGAACCTGTAGCTGGAGGGAAGGTGGAGGGATGTGACGCTGGGTTGGATGCTGCAACAGCTGTTGATGCTCTTGCAATCCGCAGCTGCACGAACAATGATCTTGTTGGCAATTCGCAGTTTTGGCAGCCTCTCCGACACTCTGCTGCCGACTTAGGGAAGGTTTGGAACAGTCTGTGAGACTTGGGTTGCTCCCTTGGCTTTTGACTGGTGCTTCCTGACTGAAAGGGCTGGGCAGGTTCTCTTGGCTCTGTTTTGGCAAGGGGTGTGCGGTCTGTCTAAGGCCACCCCTGTGCTCCGCGTGTTGGTGGTGGTGGTGGTGATGATGTTCGGCTCCCGAGTAGCGATGCTGCATCCCCGCCTCACCTGCGGCGGAGTGCCGCTTTGCGTTGCAATGATCCGGCACCCTTTCGCTGCGCGCAGCCCCGGTGGAGTCAAGAAGGCCTGTTTCATTGGTAGGTTTGACCAAGACCAGCCTCATCACGTCACTGTGGAGTTACAGGGAGCCCCGCCTACACGTGACAGTCGAACTGTTTATATGAATGAGTATAATAATGGGACGAGATTGCGAATTTTGTGGGGGGTGGGGGACCAGACTCCCCGAAAGACTTGAACCCCCTAAAGGAAATCAAAACAAATATATGGTTTTGGTTTAAATATATTTTTATACAAGTATGGGTTTGACGAACAAACGCCAACGAATTAAAGTTGTGTTCGCTTGATGGCGTAACCATAGCAACCGCTCGAGCGATTCCATTGCGGTCAGAATCTGGCGATATGGCCTACAAATATTGTCACGAAAATATATAATATAATGTTGTATAAAATCCCCCAAACCATTGGCGTTTGAAAATAACTTTAAAAAAATAAGTCAATCATGTTTAGCGCCAGATAACAACTTCCGCTGTGCGAGACGAACCTCGCCGCGGGCAAATAGAAAATTTTAGCTTAGTAAAATTCATTTAAAAACGTCGTCCATTGTGCTCGTCTAAAACCTATATATGGAATACTGAAATCACAGTCCTGATCTGGCATCACTGTACTCATGATGTTTATATGTAGTTAGTTAAAGGCAGGTGTGCTTTAATGAGATTTATCAGTCTAATGGCAACTTAGGTTTGGCCATTTAATAACATAAAAAAATAAACTAAAAAATAACTGCGTAAAAATGACACACAGTGATCAGCTCGTTTTTCAGTGAGTTGATTACATATCTAATCTTAATGTGATGCGACGCTGGGTTAATCTGATGGTCAGGCAGTCATGAATCTCCTTGCAACCTGCAAAAAGATCAGAGAATAAACGCACATCAGTTGCAATGAAGCCTGTCTTTGTGTTGTCAAACAATAAGGTATATTAAGTTGTATTCCATTTTATTCGGTTTGGTTAGCACATGCACCTGAGCCAGTATCAAAAAGCCTTGAAATTTAAGAGTAAAGTTGTTTAGATTTCAGGATAGTAGTGTTGGTTTTCACAGGATTGAGTACTGATGTCAATGAAGGTGATGCCAAAATTTGGAGTTGAACTTTGGAGTGGATCTGGGGCGGAAGCTGAAGGAAGCTGGTAATTTGATCTTTTTCATTAAGTAATTAGTCCTGGAGACCTGTATGGGTTCTTGTGCAGAATGAAGTATCATTTGCTTGCTGGTTTTGGAGGCAATGTTGCTTACAACCACATGAATTATTAATTTCCCTTTCCCACTCCATGTTCTGTGACACGCGTGTATGGGATTGCCTGTTGAAACAGCCCCAGTGTTGCATTTGCAAACAGCATTTAAATTAGGCTAAACAAAATCTTCTCAGATGTCAGTGCTGTTTAGATAGTTGTTTTGTGGAGATACAGGCTGCACATGAAACCAGAAGGGTATTGGTTTAACTAAATAAAGAAGTGTTGATCATTAAACAAACACATTCTACATTCATATTAAATAAATTAGCCTAATATTTTTTTTTTTACCCTATAGTTAATAGGTATCATGAACTGGGAACAAATTAAACAACTTTAGTTAATGCATTAGTTAACATTAAGCTAAATTAATGTAATAAAAAATACAGTTGATCATTGTTCATGTTATAGTATGTCTCAATTAAAGTTAACAGTACAACTTTTGATTAAAACAAAATTATTAGTAAATGCTGAAATTTACCAAGAAAAGCAAATGTAGAAATATCATTCATTAAGAGTGCAATTCACTAATGTCAACAAAAATACTTTGTTAATGTTAATTTAAGCACATACTAACACCTTTGTAATGTTATACAATGCAATAAATCAACATTAACCTAGATTAATAACTGCTGTTAAAATTATTGTCCACGATAATTAATGTATTAACCAGTGTGAACAAAGTTAACCCGAATGTTAACTAAACAGTACATGACATTTTTAGCAGACAGAAGCTGTGGAACCATTTACAGTAATTGTTTGTTAAATTAAATGAAATCAACATTTCTGTAGTCTGACATCAGAATCAAACCTCCCCATAGGGATCAGATTGTAATTTGTAAAAGCACTTAGGGCCTGGAAACAGCACACCATACAAACAGAGCAATTTTATGGGCTATCAGGTATTTAATATCCAGGTATCACTTTTACAACCGAAGGGCCATCTGTTTTCTATTTTAACCTGTTCAAGAGTGAACATAAGCAATTCTTTTAGCAATCAAGCTGACAGCTCTTATATAAAGTCCTCTCAGTGTGCATTATTTATATATCTCCTCCTGCCATTCCACCTGTTCATTAAACTGCATTCAAACTTCTCACCCACCGCTACAAGGAGGTTACACTCACTCTAAATATAGATTTTTACCTTTAATTGCCTTTGTGCTGATCTTGGATCATTCAGAAAGATCCAGCCCTGAAGAAAAGCTACACTGCCTCCGGATCAGCACCAATCAATGACCGTTTATATGCAATAGAGCGGTTCGTGTTGATCCAGATTCATCTGAATAAATATTTGAAGATTGATATGTAATGTTATATTTATTTTCGGGGATGGCAAAATAACAGTTTACAGTTAAATTAAATTGATAGAGAGCCAATTTGAACACTTAAAATGTGTTCATTTCAAGTCAGCCGATAAAACGGATTAGTAACGTTGTGAGGAAAACATTGCAAAATGGTTGCTCCTGTTTATTTTCTGTTTGTGCTAAGCTAACTGTTGCTATTACAGATGCTCTTTTGTATGAAGAAACGCATGTTCCCGTCTAACAGCGAGAGAGAGAGAGAGAGAGAGAGAGAGAGAGATGGAGAGGCCCTGTCACAAGCAGATGAGTGTTCATTACTTTACCCTTGACAGGGGGGTTTGGGCAGCGGGAAAGAGATTTCACGCTAATTTGTGGGATGACACCTTAACCATTTACAATATATATATATATATATAAAACAAACAGACCATAAAACCCTTGATAAACACTTGGCCTTATTTAAATCACACCTACAAGCACAATTGTTAGCATAACTGGTAACTTATGATTTAATATCTCCCTATGTAACATCAAAATTAGGGGATGTTAAAACAAACTTAAAATGATGAATAGCACAGCTGTCATTAATACAAAGGACATTTATCCCTTGCGTCATGTATAATAAATTACATCTGTCTGAAAATACAGCCTGATGATAGTTTAAACAGTTACACTTTACAATAAGGTTATAACATGTGTTACATAAGTTAATTACATTAGTTAACATGAACTAATGATTAACAATACTTCTACAGCATTTGCTAATACATCTTTAAAATCAAAAGTTGTATCTGTTAACATTAGTTAATGTGAAAAAACATTAACAAATGCACTAATGTTAACAGAAGAGGCCCTATTGTAAAAAATAACAGTAAAATCTACCATGATAAGCCATAAAGCCCAAAATATATGTAAAAATACTGCTCCGTAACACAAAATGTCATTTTATTATTTTCAATGTAACATTTGAGCTGTAATTGTTGAATCAAGTTTCCAAAAAGCCCAATCTTTGCATGCAAGACTTAGCATTAAGGGGTCTGGCATATGGATAAAAGAAAACTTTCAAAAAGCATTAATAATTGCAAAATGAGACATCCTTACCTTAAAGCTGCGTCCTCCTTTCCTTCGGCAAGCACAACAGACTCAGGTCCCTTAACATACATGAGGTATGAGTGACGGGCGCTTTTTCGAGAAAACAGGATTTAGTCATCAGACATGCAGCTTTTTCCTCAGACGCTTGTCAGATGTAGGGGGCCGGCCGGTCTCTCTTTGAGACGCATAATTAGGATGCAGGCTGAAGAAAGGACAGCCCAGCTTGATAAGGGTTGGCATGCAAATGGATAAGGAGACAAAGAAGCACAGAGAGAGAGAAAAAGGGGGAGCAAAACACTATATGTTGCACACACCACAACACTTTCTGCTTTAAGTGTCAGGTATCATTATTGCGTCCACTGCTCAGGTTGGCTGAGGTAGTCGAATACATTGAGGTCCGCAGATGAGGAAATCGAGGAGAGAGAGAGAAATCTGCGATTGATGCTCAGCAGTTCAAAGGCCTTCCCAAACCCTCTTATCTTTCCCGCCACAGAGGAAGCTCAGATAAAAGACGAACACACATCATACCAAGTGTCGGACGGAAACATGGATGTTGGAGATGTACATGTACACAATCAGCAGTGTTTAGTGCATTAAAGAGTGCCTATGGTCCTCTATTCATGCTTTAAAGTCACCATGGAATCAAAATTCTAGATGTTTCTTTTTACAATTATTTTGGAATATTGCAATATTTATTTGGAATTAGCGATTTATCTATGCACATCATTAAATAACTTCTCTCATGTCTTCTCTTCTCTGTTGACATGTTTACTGGCGTGTGGGCGGGACAAGCTGTCACTCACATTACATCACAGCAATATACATCACAATAGGGAAGAAAAGTCTATCGCAAATTCAGTTTCATGCAGTGAAGAGGGTCGTTTTGGGATTGAAATATGGCTATTTTTAGGTCATGTTTGTCATTAAATTATTTAGCAATGCTAGAGGGACATGCTTGGAAAATACATTGGGGCCCAAAAGTCAACAACAACAGAAAAAAAGGAAAAACTGAAAACATCTGTTTCGCATATTTATATTTTTAATAAATATCACGTTTAGCCTTTCTAATAATAATAAATTATATATATATATATATATATATATATATATATATATATATATATATATATATATATATATATACACTGTATATTAAAAAATATAAAATGTTTTATTTATTTTTTTGGTTAAGTTTGACACCAAATCATTTTGCAATGCTAGGAGGACGTGAAAAATATAAAACGTGAAGAAATATAATTGGGCCCAAAAGCTTACTACAAATGGGCACTAATGAAATGTTTATTTATTTTTTTTGTAAACGCTGTTTAACATTTTTGATAAAAAATTTTTAATATAACAAACCTAAATATATTTTTGGAAACATTTGCCACAAAATAATTTAGCAATACTAGAAGGGAATGGTACAAAATTTAAATACAATATATCTGCTTAGCATTTTTCTAAACAAATTATAATTGTTTTATTTTATTTTGTAATTTTAAGTAACTTTACGAATGATTCAAAACATTTTGAGTGCAAAATTAAACAGTAAAATGTATATGAATTTCCTAGTGTCTCTCCAGTCCCCTTTAGTGTTAATGACCGCAGCATTCAAGACTTGAACAAAACCTGACCTGATCATGTATGATTTAAGATGTTCCAGAGAGCATCTTGTGCTGTAATGGAAGCAAAAACATTTGAGGTATCATTTACAGCATCACAGACTTAATCAGTGACATAAAAATCCAAAAACCGTTAAAGTTCTTCAAAGGCCTCCATCTAGAAAGAATAATGACAGGCTTTGCATTTTGCCATAGACAGATGTGGACTGTCATCAATCAGTGATGCTTCGAGACTCTGCAGATAAGGGAACTCCGCGCTATTTTAAGCCCGGTGCTCTCTAAGACAGCAGGGTCTCTCCCTGTAATGGCTGGCCCGCCCCACACTCATCAGATTTTCAAAATGTGAGGGACCACAAACATGACAGTAAAACAAATCATAGTTTTAACTGTTGCTCCCATAGTGAGCACCCTCACTAAAGCCGGGTACACACTGTACAATTTCTTACAGTCCTTCACGACTGTTGCTTGTCAGACTGTACAAACATGATCCCCGCTGTAAGCCATGTCACACTGTGGGATGTCAGTTGTCATTAATGTCAGACTGTGCGGCAGTCAAGAAACTAAAAACGGATGCGCACACAAGACGACTCGTCTACTGTTTTAGTTTCATCAATCCGTAAACTGCATTTACATGTGGGATAGAAATCTAGGAAACAAAAACAATTTCTAGCGTTAATGATCATGGCTTCTCTTGGGGGGGGGGGGGGGGGCTTACTTGGCAAATGGCAGGTCTGCGCATATATTGGTTTTTGATTTGGTGGATGTCGTAGGTCACACTACAGGACCGTGCCTCAATTCTTCTGACAATGCCAGAATTTCGGCTGAGGTTCAATTTGATTGCAATGATAAATAATATGTCAAACTAACAATCAGAGACTTTAGATTTTGGATCTTTTTTTTTTTATGTCTCAGAGTGCAAAATTGCACAGTGTGAACTGACTTAAATTCCAGTCACAAAACAACAAGAATCCTGACTGAACACAGGAAATCTCGCTAAAACTCACATGGTTAAACGTGACTTACCAATAAATGACCATGGCGGACGATGGTCAGGAAGAAATGGTGATAATAGTGTTTGGACTGCTTGTTACAGAAATTTTTGTGGGTAAAAAATATGTGAAGGTGTGGAGTCGATGTGAACATGGGCTTTATGTTTTTCGTTATGGTCTCATTCCTGCACGTTTATCCTCAGGGTAACTTATCCCCACACAACAGGATTGAAGATAGTAAATATTCAACATGTTGGATATTTACAGTTTGAGACCTCAGTAATATAACAAAGGCATCAGACCACAGACTAAAAAGCTGCTGTGAATGGACGAGTCGGCTTTCTTGTAGCTCAAACAGTAGAACATGGCGCTTGTGACACCAAGGTCATGAGTTCGATTCCCAAGGAAAGCAAGAACTGATTAGAATGTCAATGTGTAACTTGGATAAAAGCATCTACCAAATGCATAAAATTATTATTTTTTTAAATGAATGAAATGGCATCATGCCTCAGATCAGTGGAATTGGGCTACTTTTACAGTTTTTTTCAGGGGGTTAAAGTGGTTAAATGAAAATGCAAATCCACTCTCTGACAATAGGTAGCGCTTACAGAACAGCAGAATGCCTTTATGTCTGATGCCTTTCAGTACGAGTCCGAGGCATCAACACATGATGTTTTTTTCTGAGACCGTAAGCCTTTCAGTTTGAGACGCAATGCATTTTCGTCCAATGGCTGAAATGGTTTAGTCTGAGGCATGACGACTTTTCATCATATGACTGAGGCCTGAGGATGTCCTGAAATGTATACCGCAGTCCCAACGGTCTTCCAAGCAGATTCAGTCACTCTTAACACACACCAAACCACAGGAAGATCTAATAAAATAATCTGTAGAAACATCAGACTCATCGTGACTTTACCTAAGATTGTCGGAAGAGGAGAATCGGGCCCAAAATCAGCATGATTATCTTGCAGTGTGTGGGTGCCGATTCATCATGCTGCAGTTTGATCCCTTGACAAAACCACTCACTCAGCAAAGAATTTTGCACTTAAGAAACCTGGTCTCTAAAACGATCTTTATAAAACTATCACGACGAACCAGCACTGCTAATAAAGATTAGCCAAATATAGTCATTGCCCTTGAGTGCAGGAAGGGGATGTTTTTTAATTAACACTCTCAGTGGGTCACAACTAATAATGTGCAAATAGGTTTAAAAATAAAACGCCATACTTACGCGGGTAATATCTTTGCTTTGAAACACCCGTGTTGAGAGATTTTTAGGTTGATTAAAAATAGCTATTGTTTCAGTTGTATTTGAGGTCGCCATTACAACTGTTTTATAGGCAGTTATGTTGAAGTTATGAAAAGGACACATTCATTAACACATTCTGCATGGGAGAGATGTTTAGTGTAAGGGGAGTAAACGGGAGAGGTTATCGCATGGCATAATCTGTAGATGACATACGGTTCTTTCACTCTGACGCTGCTTGATGACACATTATGGCCATAAATTACCTTAAGTGCTAAAGAGTGTTCCTGCAGAGGATAAAGGTGGCCACTGGGAATTATCCAGCCTGCAGGCTAATTTCCTTTTCTTCCGGAACGTCCCATAGGGGTCATTGAACGTTTATGTCTATTGATTGTGTACCTGCAGAGACGTTATTAAAAACAAATCTACCTTCAGTATGTCTGAAGTGTCACATAGGGTTCAATGTGGTTGAACGAGGGAAAATGTCATCATGAGTCTTAAGAGTAAGACCGGAAACTCTGTGTGAAACATTTTTAACAAATATCAGTCAATCCTAGGGCTCAAAATAAATATTCCATGTGCTGTTTTGTTTTCTATTAATTCTCTATAGGTTTTATTTATAAACTTGTAAAATTAAATGATATAATTATAAAAAATTATATATATATATATATATATATATATATATATATATATATATATATGTACTACAGTACCCTAAACTAAAACACAAAAGAAGTTGAAGAAAAACTTGAATGATGATGGCGATGAATTTGCTGCACAGTAGAAATGATGATGATGAAGCTGATGATGTCTTCTACTGGGCAGCCAATGATAGTATTTTACGTCTCTTCAAACGGAGGTGTCTTTTCCTGGGACAACTCTTCAACTTCTTCCTGGGACACTTCTTCAATTTCTTCCGAAGGCATAGTAACAGGAACTGGCTCTTTTTTGCGAGGCTGGAAGAATATTGTGATCGGAAGTTACTGCCGCTGCTTTTTTCGGGACTTGCATCCTGTAGGGAGTCATGTCCTGTAGGGAGTCATGTCTTCATCGATTTCGTTGCAGAATTGCAGAGAACGAACCATATCCTCATCCCACTCTTGCGACAATTCTTTCAACTCCTTCGCAAGGTTGCAGAGCTTGGCAAGCCGTTCTAATGTTCATATATCGCGGAAATTTTCGAAATTTCCGGAAAATCCGCGATATAGTTCTTTTATAATATATACATACGTAATGAAAAAAGTCCGCGAAGTCGTGAATCCGCGATGGTCGAACCGCGAAGTAGCGAGGGCTCACTATATATAATATATATACACACCCATATATGTGTGTGTGTGTATATATATATATATATATATATATATATATATACACACATACACACACACACACTTTAATTGATTTTTTATTTATTTAAATTAATAAAAGGTAAATAATGTAATATATAAAATGCTTATCTTTATAACAAGGGTTGCAAATAAGGGTCGTACATTTTGCCTTTTAAAGCTAGCCTGCATGAAGTTATCTAGTTTAGGACCAAGGTTGGTTTGTGGTTCTCAGTTTCACTCAAATTCAGGAAAAGTATTTGTTTAATCAATTTTTCCCATCATAACTTGGGTATCAGGATTGAATGATTCCGCTTGACAAATGCAACACTTTGTAAAAGAGGAATAAACTAGGGTTAGTGAAAACAGACACCAACTTTTTTCCTGAAAAATAAATGAGTTGTTTTTAAAGGAAATTAGAAAAAATAAGCAAATGTAATGATAGCCGTTTCTTCCTTTTTATTATTATTCCCCACCCCCCCCCTGAGTGTTTGTCCTCCTCCACAGATGCAAAGCACAGCATAGAGTGTGTTAACACTATCTGACACGCATGTATGTGAATCCAACCGCTATTAGTCCACTCGCTTTTGGAAAGTGCAGTTTCAAAACAAAGAGTCATGTCAGATCAATCAATTAAAAAAAATCCCTAACATCATCAACTTAACTTAGAGCAATTATCAGATTATCTTTCTCTTCTCCATAAATATCAAACCAGAAGCTGAAGCCTAAAGATCTTCACACAGACACTAAATTAAAAATAAAAACTTGCCTCAGGTTAACCACACTCCAGCTCATGTGCTGCATATCAGATGGAGATTAATAAATGAGATTGACACTGCTGCTGTAAAACATGTTAAGTGGAAGAAACATGCTAGCTGAGAAGAATCCACTCTGCGTTCACTCCAAACCTAAACTAAAAACTTCCCAGCAGCTCTTGATAGGCCGTTGTCTAGCAGATAGGCAAATTAGGTTGTATGCCGTTCATTTATTGAATGATTAGTTAAATAATCCAAGTTTGTCTATGAGTTCATGTAAGAGATGAGGGGTGTGAACAGATCACCAGTTCACATGTGTTAATTTTGTGTCCAAATTAATCATGGTGCCTTTTTTGAATTCATTAGGATCTGCGTCGAGGATAAGTCTTTAAGTGCCATTGTGTTGGTTTACTTGGAGTTGTAAGAGGCCACGCGTTGGTTGAGGGGGTTGTCCGGAGACTTCGTCCACTCCTTCTTGAGCTGCTGTTTTAGCTGGGAAAGTCGCATATTGGGGTTCTCCATTTTAAGGCGCGCCATATTTGCTTCTTCAAATGCTGCGAAGGCGGCTTTCATACGACGCTCAGGGTGTCGATCCAGGTCTTCCTTAGTGCTGAAGAACAGCAAAAACAGAGACAAGAACCAAACGTACAATGAAACCTATCTTTAGAGAAAGGCAATGTGTGATAAATATGTTTTCAATATGTTAAATGATGCTCAAAATCTTTCCTTTCTGTAACAGGGCATCCACAATAGTTTACATTAAAGTAAATGGCAGATATAGTTTATTGTGCAACCAAAATCAAAGCAATAACCAGAAAAACTGTATAATGTGGGACTTTTAATTATAATAGCCTGAAACACTCTAGGACTCTTATTTTGAAATGTACATGCTTCCAGCTACTTATTCAAAACGTCAAGGGAGAAAATATGCATTCTTACAACCATCTACAAACCATAAAGTAAACACTGTTATATGTCATCAACAGTGAATCATAAGCATTTGCTTGGTGTAAATGTGCGGTATTATTTGATTGTGAACTGCTCTGAAACCACAAGCCTGTAGAACAAGCGACAATCTCATTTTTTACTTTGAATGTGCAAAGCTCACATTTATTAATTCATTCTTAAACCTTCTGAAGTTTAATCACATTAGGCTGTGTCATGACTCTTATTCTCCATCCTCAAATTCAAAAGCTCATAAAATGATAATTAAGTATTTTTTGGTCATTTAAGATGTTTTATCACCATACATCTGATAAAAACTGAATTTAAGACTTTAAGAACCCACATGGACCCTGTACCAAAAGCCCAACGAATGGCAAAATATGGGAACTGTGACTAACAAATGTAGATATTTTTATATCTGTATAATGTTTGTAGAACAACAGTCTCCTAATCACTCTAAACGCCAGAGAGCAGGATACCTGAGAACTGCGATGGCATCCTCTATGGTTCGGGCCTCCACCGTTCCTTCTTCTGGAACTATCCGATTGATGTTCTCCTCGAGTGGCATGTCCAAGTGGCTTTTCTCTGTATATTTGTAAGGAAACAGACTAAATGAAGAAACTGAAAAAGTCCATTCAAAACCAATAGAAAAAACTATAGACACACAAAAATAATTTGATTCATTTCGCAGTCATTCAGGTGCACACACCTTGCTCAGAGGCCTGAACAACATTTGCACTGCACTTGGTGTGAACAGTCTGGATAAGAATTTTGACAATTTATTTTGTTGTGTGACTGAATATCAGCATGTAATGAAAACTGACCCAATGTATTTTTTAAATGTAATGTTATTGATCTTATTGTGAACAATTCACCCATGCACGTTTACTCTTTTGGACCTCAATTGAAAGATGGGTGACGCATGTCGGACTTCTCCAATCTCTTCTCTGCTTAAACCCCACCCATTTCTTACAATCGACTTCAAGTTCAAATTCAGACCTGCCTCCATCCAATAGTCATAGGCTGGGACCCTGCTCTATATTTTACTTTTCTTTATATTTTACCTAATTTGTTATTTTATGCATATTAGAATGTCAAGGCTTTTTCATGCAAATGCGAGTCAAATCTAACATAGAGGGCCTTTTGTGTGACAGCACTGGAAATCAGTCACTTCTAAGGTTTCGTGATGTTTAGGACGTTGCCTACATAGGAAGTCCTGTACATGTTGGAGAAGAGTTATTGGATTGGATTTGGCCTTACCTTTTTCCTTGATTTCCTTAACATCTTGCCCTTTTTGCAGGTTCTCCTCGATCTGTGCTCGAGTCACTTTACTGGGGACTTCCTTTGTCTGTTTACCCTTTATCATGGCATCTTCCTCCTCGAGAAGCCTTTGCTTTTCTCTCTTCCTCTCCAGAGCCTCCAAACGCTTCTTCTCCTTATCATCCTGTACACACACGCACGCACACACACACACTCTTTTAAATTACAACTGGACCGATGTTATCAAGGCAGCCTGATGGTCATTAAGCAAATGTAAGTGTAAACTGTGGAGCAGAGTAAAAGAAATTAGAGACGCCTCCTGCCCGCTCAGAGTCACTCTGTGTCAGCGCGGTAGGTAAGTAATGGTTACTAGGATCAGACATGGTCTTAACTGTACACATCCTAACCACCCAGCCACCTTCCTGTTGATAACATCCCCAGAAATAGTGACACAACAGTAAGGAGATACGCATAATGAGATGACACCTTCAGATGTCGAGCAGAGGCTGAAATGTCATTCGTGTGACACAGATAAGACGCACGACAGGCCGCGCTTAAGAGCGAACCAAGATACGCTCCTCTCTCTTGACATTCTCACATATCTACTGGTGATAAATTATATTCACAGAGCCCGATCTTCACCGAGTCCGAGGCGGTGGCTGATCTTTACAATATGTAAAGGATGAATCAGTGCGTTTCCAGTGCAGGTGAGCTTGTCCGAACACACAAAGCGGGCCCGGTGAGATGGGGTATAATTAGCAGAATGGCTGCAGTAGGATAACGGTGGCGTGGGTCTGATAGGCCGCCAGGGATCAGATGGCAACGATGGAAGGAAACAGGAGGAAAGGAACAGGGTGTGAGGAGCTGCTAACCAGAGTGCCTTACCCAGAAGACTGGCACATCATGCCAGCATTGCTGACGCTCGCTACATATGCCAACACTGGCTAAATAATGTATGAAATGGAGGCAGGAGAGAACTGGGGAGGGAGAAAAGGCACCAATGGCCTGCTTTTCAAATATTTAGATTACCAAAATATCTAATGATTAAAACACATTCTATATCAGCCCAAAAAAAAAACATACCAAAAAAGGTAAATAGGACTTTAGGAAATGTATACGTCACTTCGCTATTAGCGTGTTTCCAAAATGTGAGAACTGGGTCTATATGATGCAATGCGTGCATTTGAGCATTTACTCAATTTCATGTCGTTCCAAACCTGTATGGCTTTCTTTCTTTCTGCAAAAGATTGTTCAAAAATATGTTTAACTGTTTTTTTTCTTGTTTTGTTTTTTCTTCCATAGAATAAAAATCAGTGGGGTCCAAAATAACATTGGACAAAAACTAAGACCTTTTTCAAAAAGAGAGAAGCATGCAGGTTTGGAATGACATGGGGATCGATCCCTTTAACACATTTGCACCGTACTGACCTACTTCTTGAAATAATTAGTTGACTGTGTTTTGTGAATAGAAATTAAATTTTTGGGTGAAAGACTGATTTAAGATTATGCATGCGTAACCTTTAGCTTCATACACCTGGTCTGGCTAATCAAGTCCTTCAGGTTCATTTGAAAGAGTTGGATCTTGTGCTGTTCACGTCATGTCGTAATTACCGTAATTTCATGATGACTACACGCCGTTCCCGTCCACAGACTCAGAATCATGCATTTCTATAGCAACACTATCAATGCCTAAATTAATTTATAGCGGTCAGGTGGTACAGTGGTCACATGGCCCAAGCAGGTGCTCTCAGAAAATTTGTAATTGCAACGCTTTTCATGTGTTGGAATCTCATAATTACAGCAATTACAACATGGCGTGTAAACACTTTAAACTCTTTAGGGCTGTAGCCCTTCAGAAACTGAGCACCCCTGCTTTAAACCTTTATAACATGTGTTTACGTGGATCACTAGATATCATATCTGAAGACATAACATGGTTTAAATAAAAAATAGCTTTGGAGAGATAACATCCAACCAATCACTGCATATTAGTCACAACATTCACCCATGGACCTCATCCAGGACTCAAAATCATGCTCCATTAATGACAGCAAGCACTCATCAATAAGCAGCATAATTGATAGAAGATATCAGAGCTTCAGTGATGGTGTTACTTTAACCAGACGGCTTCGGCTTTCATTTTATTTGTGGGGACCTCATTTCCTGAGCAACCCTAAACCTGACTTGCAATGTATTAATCTATTGTGTGCTACTCAGACTCACATGTCTGCAGCTTTAGCGAGGAAGACAGCTGTGTCATTTAGATACAAGATTAGCAGCCAACAACGGGAATGTTAGACAACATAACATGGAAAACATGAGTAGGGTGGGAATCAATTTTCTGTACATTTAGTGCAGAACTCAAAAACATTTCACATCATAAAGACAATTAGGAACAAAGGGACCAAACTTTGGGTGATTCGCACCTGCTGGTAGATGATATTACTATACCGTCCTGTTATATAAAGCATCCTGAGATGGTGAGGTAGAGGTTTTTATTTCATATCAAATGTTTGGGGTAATTTTTTGTTGAATTAATATTTTGCAAGGACTTGATCAAAAGTGACAGTAATGGCATTTATAATGCAATTTAAAAAAATATTTTTTTATGTTTTTCTTTAGGATTTTCTATTCCTCAAAGGTTAATCATCAGTTTAGCCTGGTTTCAACTAAAATATATTCAATATAAATATTATTATATAATGTTTCTTGAGCAGCAAATCATCATATTACCGGTAGAATGAATTCTGAAGGATCATGTGACACTGAAGACTGGAGTAATGCTGAAAATACAGCTTTGCATCACAGGAATAGGTTTATGTTTTAAAATATTGTAAATTGTGATAATTTCACAATATTTTTTAACTGTATTTTTGATCAAATAAATGCAGCCTGAGCATAAAAGTTTTTTTTTTTTTTTTTTTTTACATTTTACTTAATATATCATTGCCAAATAATACATATGAGTGACCATTTTTTATATTTTTTTCTATATCTGACGCCTTTGATGTCTCGGTTTAAAATGTTTGTATTCAAAGAGAGGTATTCCAACTATCTCTCTAATAGTAATCTCTCTCCAGGTACTACTGACTACATTGATTAACACAAACTATGGCTGTGTCCGTCCAAAATCACATACTCTCTTGAACAGGTACTTATTTTGTAATTATTTCACGACCGTTAAAAAAGTATGTTCTATATTGTATGAATGTAATCTAGACAAACTACATATGGCATGTTTTCATTATCACGTGACCCACCAGGATAAGTTATGTCCTTTCACTGCCATTCAAAAATCCTCTCCCGTGGCCTCATGGGATAGTAAAGGTGAATTTGGACATTTTTCGCCTAGTTGGGAAGTATGCAATTTCAGATGCAGCCTATTTCACAGTCAAAAGATGTAAGTGTATAGGAGGAACAGTGCATAGAAAGAGGAAGATCTTTACTGCCACCTTGTGTTTATTGTACACTGTCTGTACGGCTGCATTTCATAGAGTGTACTCACAATTAGGTGTGGATGTGACTACCGGTAATCACTGTAATGGTGTTTCAAAAAAATCCCAAAAGCTGACTACACTCCCTCCTATGAAGTTCATAAGTAGCTAAACCAAGAAATCAGTCCTACCTTCCTCTGCTCTTTCTTCATGACATGTTTGTCGTTATCTTCCCAGAGAGCGTCTTCCAGCGCCTTCTGTTTCTGTGCATCAGCGACTGCTTTGGCCTCCGCCTTCCTGGCCCTCGCTGTGGCCGATTTGGAATTCTCACCCTGGAATTTCTTCGGCATTCCTGGGACTTTCCTGCGGAGGCAAGGCAGAGATGATGACCAGTTGAAAGCTGCAGAATATGTGCTGAAATCACAAAGGACATTAATGTGTAGTTCAAAAAACACATGCTAATGAAAGACAAAAATTAAACGTATTGGAAATCCTGACCTGAGGCTGAATCATAGGATTTGAGACTAGATGTTACTGAGCTCTCTGTTGGGTTGTCACAGTAAAGCACAGACTTCAATAAAATAAAAAATTAAGGAATTTTTGAAAGCTCTTGTTGGAATTACTAGACAGTATTAATAAACTCTAAATATTGTGTGTGTATATATATCAAGTATCATAAATCATACACCTGCTCCTGATTTATTTCAATGTTCTGACAGCAAACGTATAATCTGAAATGTGGCAGAGTATTTAATTCTCTAAATATCCTTAAAAAAAGTGTTGTAAAGGGAAAACTCTGGGAATTTAGAAACATTTTAATTGTACTTTTTCTGTTCAGACTTCTCGTTAGCATCTTTGCTAATCCCTCTGGTTTCAGAGAGCGACAGTAATCCTGTTCAAGCTTGTATCAGGTACTGGC
Source organism: Rhodeus uyekii (assembly GCA_037043235.1). Classification (NCBI taxonomy): domain Eukaryota; kingdom Metazoa; phylum Chordata; class Actinopteri; order Cypriniformes; family Acheilognathidae; genus Rhodeus; species Rhodeus uyekii. The sequence goes on along the minus strand of JAWRVZ010000023.1, from coordinate 3,366,450 downwards.
GGCTGAATAATGAAAGCAGATCTACACGGGGGCGTCTTAAACATCTCATTTTATTAATCGAAGTCATTTTCGAGCAGCAAATCTAATATGTGATGAAACAGCACCAACCTTTTCCTGCGCCGGGATGTTGTTCGCTCTTCTTCTCAGGCCGCTGCGCTGCAGTTGAAGCGGTTGGTTTAGCGCCCTCTGGAGGCTCGACGGTCATTACACACACACGGTGAACAGCGAACGCCATGCTGACTTGAGCCCTGTTTAAAAAAAAAAAAAAACGCTATAAACAACAGAACAATACAACACAACAACCACCTTAGTGCCTGTGGAGCAAAGAAACACACAAACAGAGAAAGAAGAAAACAAAACAAATACAAAATAATAATACATTCATAAATATTCAAGACCTCTGTATCATTCATGGATTTTAAAGACAGTATCCGTTTTATCAAACTTCAACAGTAAAGAAACGTGTGATACTACACAATAGCATCCAGAGTCACTCTCTTCAAATGTATGGAAATCGAATTATTGCTGTACTCAGTTATTCTCATTCTATTTTCCATTCTTTTCTCAATTGATGTGCATTTATTTTTTTTATAGAAATATAAACATTATTCTAATTTATATTCTATTCTAATTTATAGAATACGATTGCCCTTTAACATATTTTATTTTTCAATAATACATATGTTTGTTTATATATATATATATATATATATATATATATATATATATACATACATACATATATTTTTTAAATTGATATGACTATATATATTCTTGGTATTTTTTAATAAGTAGCTATAACAAACTTTATTTGAATTTCATAATTTTTGTTGCTATCCAGCATGATTTGAAATGTTCTTCTTGTGTTTCAGAGGAATCAAGGAAGTTTAACCTTTTGTTTACATGATCAGTTTTATATAATTATTTACTTAGTGATCAATTCAAAATTTGAAATATTTCTTCATTGTACCTTTTTTCATGTTTTTTTTTTTTAATATGTATATATAAAAGAGAGAAAATAACACACTTTCAATGTGATCTTAAACTTAAAACAGAAAGAAAAAGAACTTCTCAATCCTGCTCAGCAATGTGCATCCTTAAAAAACAGATCCATGTTATGGTACTTAATGTATTAACATATTCTTATACATCATTGTATTCATAGGCTACTCAAAGATATGACGAAGAAAATTTAATCATATATCCATCCCAAAAAAGCAATTAAGGTTTTGTTACTTTTCAGTGCTTATGAAATCTGTCAGAGTAATCAAAATATGAATTCATGACTGCCACAGCAAATAAGCATTTTTTAGATTTAAACAAAAATGAAGGAAAGAATGTGTGGTATCAAATGACTCCACCTCTGCTGTCAATCACAATATACTCCTCCCTCCACATATTACATTAATTTCTAATTCCCCTCCCATCAGACTGCCTTCGATTATCCAAATTATCAGCCCAGACAAATAAATCCACCTCTTCTTGAAAGAATGCTCATTCACTTTCCACACTGGTCAGTGATAGTGTCCTTATCTTTAAGCCAATACGGTTTTCTATCATTACTGGACGTGCTGGCCTGTGGTCTCTACTTCACACACTCATTTTGCATTACTTTGGTCAAAGGTAAGTTGTTTTTTTAAACATTTAAATTTTGTGTAAAAGATAAATTGTATTTTGTACTCAAACAGTTAATCTGCTTTTACCTTAAATGACACTGCACTGCATGAGCCCTAATCTCTGAAAGTCAACAGAACATAACAAGGGGTCGATTAAGAATGCATTGTGATTTCTGAGTTTGTTGTTACAGCTGACAGTCTCTTGAAGAGAAGGACTCTGATCATTCAGGCTCCGGCAGAGTCTAAACAGAGAAGACTATGGCTTCAGACTCAGACAACTTGGGCTTCTGTTTGGTGGATTATGTAGTATTTGCTGCTATGCTGGCGGTATCGGTGGCCATCGGGCTGTTCCAGTCTTTGAGAAAGACACAAGGTCGCTCGAACGTGGACACCTTCTTCACTGGGGGCAGGGGTTTCTCTGCTGTGCCAGTTGGACTGTCGCTCTGCGCCAGCTTTATGTCAGCTGTCCAAGTGCTCGGTGTGCCATCAGAGGCGTATTTATATGGCTTTAAGTTCCTCTATATGTGCCTGGGACAAGCCATCAACTCCCTCATTACTGCGGTTGTGTTTGTTCCTGTGTTTTATCGTCTTAAAATCACCAGTGCACATCAGGTTTGGTTTTTGTCCAGTTCTCCCTTTAGTAGTTTTGCAATGTGATGATTATATATATGCACACTAAGTACAGTATATATGAATTGCATACCATGAGATACATTGAATTTCACAAAGAATTTCAGCATTTACATATTTTGGACTGTACGTATTTTTATTTGTGTGACAGTATTTGGGAATGAGGTTTGGCAGGGGGATGCAGCTCTTGGGAAGTTTGCAGTTCATTGTAGCCACAGTAAGATACAGTCATATAATTATAGAAAATATCATATTTTAAATATTTTAATTTTGTTTGCACAAAATCTATATTTAAAAGACATGTTTAAACAATGTGTTTAATGGATACATATGCTGAGATTGTGTTGTTCGTCCTGTAGCTTCTGTACACTGGAATAGTGATCTTTGCTCCTGCAGTCATCCTGAATCAGGGTAAGAGAAATAAACTGATTTCCCTTTTTGAAAACTGAATTACTCTCATTTTCTTGGATTCATGTGCCCATTGTATATCAGTCATTTCAAATCCATCAGTGGATCCCATATGAGTGATTGGAAGTTATGTGTTTGAGTTTGCCCTTATTCTTATCAAGCCTGTCTTCTTTCCTGAATCAAGCCACAGGCCTAAATATGTGGGCGTCTCTTTTCTCAACTGGATTCATCTGCACATTTTACACCACAGTGGTAGGCTAGCGTTGTGAAATATTGCCTGATCTGAATAATAAAAATACTGGTGTCCAAAAAGCTCTTTGATTGGTGCACTATTTTGATCCTTTTAACGTAATCAAACGTTTCTCATAAATGATGTGTTCAGTATTCGCCAAAAGTGATTTGTTTTAAAATGAAAGGCTGAAGATGTCTATTTTTAATGGTCGAACATCACCTTTGGCTTGTATATTTGTATATGATTTGTGTGGATGTATTTAAATACATAATTATCTAGAACAACAGTTGCATGAGTGTTTGATTGTTTGTTTGTGAACGTAACGTTTTTCTGTTTTTCTGCAGGGTGGTATAAAGGCTGTAATCTGGACAGATGTGTTTCAGATTGCAGTCATGCTCTCCGGGTTCATTGCCGTCTTCATTCAGGGCACCATATTGGCAGGAGGGCCTGGCAGAGTGTTGGAGATTGCCAACAACGGATCCCGCATCAATTTTAACGAGTATGAACAATTTAATGTTTTAAAATCTGTTCAGTTCTCAAATTAATTTCATATTCTCCTTCTCTCTCTGTGCAACAGCTTTGCCATAGACCCTCAAAGGCGGTACTCGTTCTGGAGTTTCACATTGGGTGGCACAATGGTCTGGTTATCCATGTATGGAGCCAATCAGGCCCAAGTACAGCGTTACATATCATGCAGGACTGAGAAACAAGCCCAACTGTGAGAGAATAAATCAGGAAAATTGGTCTAAAATAACCTCTTCAGTCAACTAAATTTAGTTTTGTTTGGCACTCAATGTCTCCCAATAATGATTGTTGAGTAACTGCCATATGTTGTACGACTCGTCACTGAGAAACTGATGCACTGAGTGTCACTCTTGTGCTGCAGGGCGCTGCTGGTTAATCAGGTGGGTCTGTGTTTGATTGTGAGCAGTGCAGCCACCTGTGGCATTGTGATGTTTGCTTTATACTCCAACTGTGACCCACTGAAGACGGGCAGAATATCTGCACCTGACCAGGTAAACATGCATGTACAAAACGAACTGTAACTACTGTATTCTGCTATT